>OZ005742.1:42911873-43221926 GCA_963930735.1 Dioctria linearis | reverse complement strand
AGCTATCCAGCAACAACTGGACCCAAGCAGTACACTACATTCACACATAATAATTACTTTTAACGTAAAAAAATAATTAATGTGTTTAAAATATAAAATATTTATCATTTATTCTAAATTTATGATAACATTTCATTGGCCTTCAATAATGCATTAAAATTCAAAGGAAAAAATTTCCAGAAAATTTCTGGGAAAAAGTTGGAGGGAGGCGGTGCAGATTTTTGGTTTTGTAGAAGAAAATGTTGACCAACATTAAGAGATGTGCTCTTCATTAATTATAGATAAGAGTACCGATGTTAGTGTCGAAGTCGAAATCTATTGTTCCAATAACGCTTCAAGTAATTAGAAGTATTTTACACATACCTGGCACATACGTGCTGAATATTCTTGTTTCATCAGCAGAAAACATTTTTATCGCTGTCGTTGATTATTCACAAAAATGTGAAATTTCGCTGATACATTTAATGCCAATGTGATGATAAAACAGCCGAGAGGCAGATGACGTCCCAGCGACGACGAATACATACTTAAGACGGTGAACGAGAGTTCACTGAGGGTAGTGAACACACAGGATGGCCAGGTTGTGGGATCACGCAACCCAATTATCAAATCCAACCGCCAAACTCGGCCTTAATTGGCACCAATGCAACTGAATGCGGATGAATGTGCGCTAAACATCTCCAAGGCAAAATAAAAGCATAGGAATCTTCGCAATGCTAATCACTTTCATAGTTGAAATTTGAGTTCCCACACACCCCATACAGCACAAAATTACCTGGGGACATCCCATTCTTGTCCCAGAGATCCCATAGCTTTCCCGGGATAAACAAGAAGTATTCAGTATGTACTTAGGACCTTATTTCTAGAAGTTATTAGAAAGTTTCCTAGAGATTATTTTCTGGGATATCCCGCAACTACAGCCTATGGAAAATTCTCAGTATTTTACAGACAAATATATACGGAATGTCCAGGACAATTCTAGGGCAAACATGGAAAAGTCGTTTTTCCCCCTTCAAGAATTTATTTCGGTATGTTCTCTGATTCTTGTGGTACGCGTGGTTCTCTGGAGAAAGCACTAATTTGTTTCTTGGTGTGTTTCCGTGCATCGTTTTTGGAGAGAAAAAAACAGAACTACAAAATATGTATGGAAAGAAGTCAAGATACAAGCATGAAACCATATTAATTTTCGATTCGCTTCTGCAATTTCTTCTTGTTTGGGCAAAGTTTGTTAATTGTACATTTCAGAACGTGACGTGATTTTTAAATAATATTGTCATAAAAATTCAATTTGCCTGTGTTAAAAATAATGGATTTATATATTGTGGACGTGCATACACCTCTGTCATATTCTTTCCAGCCATTATTATTTTTTTTTGTTAAAAATGCCCACCCATAAAAAAACTTCTACAATCCCAGAAAATCTCAAACAATATCCTCAGATATTCCCCCGTATATCCTACCAATAAGCTAGGAGATCCGTAAGATGTTCTAGGAACGCTTGTAGCGGTAATTTTACATTATTCAATGCGTTAACTGTACCTAAGTACAACCACAGGAAATCCTGTGGGAATGGTATGTGATCTACCAAGGTCATCCCAACTCCGAATATTCGTCACTCCCACCGATGTCCCAAGTTGTTAACTGAGACCGGACGAGATTTCCCACGGAAAATTTATGTATCCTAAAAGGATTTCCCAGTAACAAACCACGGACACATTTGTGCCGTATGGGACCTACATATATCATTTTGAAAATGAAATCTACTCTATCCGGTAGTGGATGTTGCCACACACGAAAAATGTTTTTTGGTTAAAACTACATTTGTCCACCCTTTTTCCTCCATCGAATTCAAAGTTCAGCCTCAGAGCAATATTGGCCACACATATTCACACTGAACCATGACGACTCATCACCAACAGTTTGACGGCATCATAAAAGATAAAACATTACAAACCAAATTGTTATGGAGGTCCATTAAAGACAATAAATTGGAACTCCTAGCATTTAGCTCTTTTCATCCTACTAGGAAACTACTTTTGTATGATCAAGTCATGTCACCTGTCCATCCATCCAGCCATCCAATTTATAACATGTGCCACTTCTCAATTTCATGCTACACCGAATCACGTTGTACTTTACGACTGCCGAAATTTCACTTCACCTATATAAAAGACGGTTTATACGTTGGTTTTTTTTATGAAGGACTGATGCCCTACTGAACGACATTTCGTTTAACGACACAATTTTATGGTCCATTTCGTTAAATACAGGGCAGCACATACATTTTACGATACAAATATTTCAGTATGATGAGGGATTATAGAATAATCAAAATTATTTATATAAGGAGTTTGTCCTTCAAAATAATTCAAGAGCATTTAAAGAAAATATTCCAGCAACATAAATAGCTACTTTTCCATGCAAGTTGAAATAGTCCTGGGGAAGGGACACGAGTACATAGTGCCGATATACTTCTCCTACTTAGCACAAAACATAAAATGAAAACAGTCAAACGACGTATTTTGTAATTTGAATATTAAAAGAGTATCCAAAAATTTGTGGTGGCGAAAAATCTTGAGACGTAGGCCCAAAAGCTCTTCACTTTGCTGAAGTGGTTGATTTACTCGACAACTATGTACAACTAACTAAGTACACAAGGATACTTGCGCGTAAAGGTAGTTGAACTGTTCCTACTCAACTTGCATCCTGAAAATTAATGGTAAGCAGTCAGGGTGAAAAAGAAATACTTACAGAAAGCACTTTTTAAATTAAATAATTTGTAGCAGAAAATTAAACGCCTATAGAAGGGACCTCTAAATCATAAAGGCGTGATTACGAAAAGCTAAAATTTCTCATGGAAAAGCCTGCTCAAATTCCTAGTGTTTTTTGAAATCGCTTTCTCTAAGAAAATCCAATTTTCCCGTTTCAACAGGAAATATTTCAAACAGGTTTTTGTTTTAATTTATATTTTTTTCATCTCCTCCAATTATTCAGTTTCCAAAAGAGACTCGATCTAAGTGACATAATAAAAAAGGAACAAATAGAAAGAAGACTAGTTTTCCCTGGAAGCTTTATTTTGTTCCTCAGAGAGATTTTGTTCGCCACGAAGCGAAATTTTGTTCTAAAAAAAGTACTGTGCCAATTTTTCAGCGCTCCTGTTTATTTATGGCAGTGTTAATAAAAGAACTAAAAAATATATAATTTCGATTTCACATTGAAAAAAAGTATTGCATGAGCTTAATGCAATTTTAATATATATTATATATAAAATAGCAATATCACATTTTCGTTTTTACTTTCAGTTATTAGTATATTTTTCTTCGGGGCAAAAGTTTTGCTTCATATTTTTTGGTTTTTTGTTGCACCAAAACTTTTTGGATCGAAAAATTATCATTATCAATATCTAGAAATAAAATTCAACCTCTGCCCAAAATACCTCAAATGTAAATATACCTCTTTTAGATTCAATTCAACTATTTTAACTCTTTCAACGGATTTCCACAATACTTCAACAATATTCAACACGACATTAACAACCTGCACAAATCGACAAACAAAATTTAAATAAAATTCAACGTATTCGTAATTCTATTAAAAGAATTCACCAATATTATTAAGGAAATGGCCGTGCTGCTGCTTCTATATTCAAATTTGAAGTCATGTGGAGTATAAAATTCCGGCAATAAATCGAGTGATATCATAGAGCCTATCTTTAATGATATCCATTAGTCTTGCTGTAAATATAACAGAACTTGCAATATCATCAATTTAGGAAAAATATTGACCTTAATGTCACTCAATCCCATTGCTGCAATTTTGTACTCCACATAACAAATATAAATGCAAGCACTGAAGGGTGCCTACTAACTTAATAATTCTTGGATTTCTTGAATTAATTTAAAACAAAATTAAATTTCTAGTATTAAGTTTAAAATTGTTCGACTTATTTCTTAAAACACGTTAATCTTGAGATGTTGGTGAGCTATATTAATAGAATAACGAATAAATGTTGATTTAATTTGAAGAACGTGTTGAATTATATTTGAAATAAATGTTGAATTTAATTAAAAATTTGTTGATTTTTTGTTGAATATTGTTGAAGTATTTCTGAGACCTGCTGAAAAAAAATGAAATTAGTTGAATTAAGTCTTAGTTAGGTATATAACTATATATCTAAATTCATTCGTTTCATTTGGCTCCCCAATATTATTTCGGTATGTTTTGGATCTGAGATGAAAAGAAGAATTCTCCAAGAATATTTCGTAAGTTATAGTCAACATTTTAAGTACATTCTTCAAAAAAGAATTTACTTATCTAAGATGTATCCTGCTATGACCTGACGCTAACTTCAATATATAAGTTGTAACGGAGTTTCGGTGGGATGGCTGCGGATAGCTCGTCGGACCAGGGTTTCTTAAAAATGAAACTCCTTCAGTTACAATATAAATAAAATATTTCTTTATTTATTTAAATAGCCTACCAGTTACACAGCTAACTTAATCTATTTCTAATTATCACCTATACATATATATGTAGTGGTAAGGGGAACTTCACACGGCTTACCACTACTAGAATAATTCTGGACTTAATATTAAAGAGACTAGTTCTTACAAATTCAATATATATATATCCTATACTGAAAATTGGTAGTGGTAAGGGGAACTTCACACGGCTTACCACTATGCTAATAATTCTAAATTCAACACTATAATATTCTGAGAGGGAGACGGTGACGTATCAAGAAAATACTTGATGAAGGACAGATGGTACGGGGAATGATCACACGGCGTACCAATTAAGTGTTAAGGCGGGATGGTTCACGCTAACCTTAACACAACGGATGAGGTTGAGGACGGATGGTACGGGGAAAATCACACGACGTAGGAAGTAACTGTTAAGGCGGGATGATTCACGTGTTTAAGAAAATGCACGGGGATTATTCACACGGCGTGCAAGGGTTTACTAGTGTGGGAATTTCGCGTTCCACTAGTCACCCAGTAAAATGTCTGATCACCTAACTCGTCGAGCTCGCTGACCTGACTGATTTCTGTGGGCGAATGGCGCGCTTTATATAGCCGGGGGTCAGAGCTTCTCAGTAGCTGAGTGCCTGATGCTTCTACTGGCGTAAGTACTAAAGAGCTTGCAAGCTCTTTTGAAAAGCTTTTCTTGTACTTGACTAGTACATGTGCTGGCGAGCTGATCATGCAGCCTGTGACTATGGCAGCTTGTTCGCATGCCCCAATGGCGTGGTTACTTGAACTTAAGTTCCAGATTTAATTAAATAGCCCATAAGTGGGCAAAAATAATTTAATTCTGTTTAAATTTGTAACTTCGTTACAAGTTCTCCTTAGCAGCAACTGACAAACAAGAAGAAGTATGTACCAATGTAGTCACTATTAATATTAAAAGAAAAAAAGAAATCATCGGAAGTACTTCGGACTAATTCAGAGTTGATTTGTCGTCTCCAAGGCATCATAGAAAATTAATAAGGTTGGCGCAGACTAAATGGATCAATTATTTCATTCATAATCGAGATGTTGAAGTAACAACAGTAGATTCATTCTGAGATTTGAGGTCTCGAGTTGAGAATAAGTTTGGCTAGAAATTGGATCGTCAAATACGATAAAAAATCCAGTCGTGAATAAGCAACGTGTTTTTGCGGCTTCAAATCATTTCTAATGAATTAACTACGTCTTTTAAATAATAATGATATGATCGATCCACCTAATATTGGCCGAAATACAAATAGGGGAAACGGCAGATAGCTCAACAGGGGCAACTTACAACAGTGCGATATTAGCTCCACGGAAACAACTTCAACCAAAACTCGTACGGCCATGTCAAGCATCTGTCTTATACCATGTTCAGACTGCACCGCAATTACGTAATTTCGACGAGGTAATTTAAAATCATGCTAGGGTTCACACTGCTACTGAGATAATTTCAACTGTCATATATAATATAAAGTACCAAATGTCAAATGTTATTTTATTGAATGCAATTGATTGCAAACAAAAGGTTTGCAGGAAAGTCTGGATGAAGGTAGATGTGTTCAAAAATGTAATCATATTTAAGAAATAATGTTTAACGTAATTTTCAGTATCGAGCGGCTTGTTTCTGGGAGAAACAAGTAGCAAGAAGTGCCGAAGAGTTTTTTAGAGAAAATTATCGAATGTCACGATAGGTTTTTAATATTTTATGCAGCAGATTGAAAAATATTCAAAAGAGCGATACCAATTTTCGAAAGGCAATACCTTCACATAAAAGAATTTCGATTGCTCTATACGCATTACGCAGTTACGGTTACTTGATTTTAAAATCTTTAAGAAAAGAAAGGAAAAGACGTTTCTGTGTGCGTGAAATTTACATGCAAAGGAGGAAGCATGGTTTTTTTGAAGACTTAAAAATTAATTAAATCGACCGACCATGAGATGTTTAAACAGACATTTATACCCTCTACAGACGATAGCCATAATTCTAAATTACTTACATCAACAAGATAATCTCAGTCGTGTGTTACCCCTGAACTTTTAATTTTCTCACAAAGTCATAGTCGCCACATCTTGACATTGACATAATTGAGTCTGGTTTTTGAGGATTGTGTCCAAAGCGCCAGTAAAAACACGTAGTAGTGTTTCTGTAAACGAACAGTTACAGCTTTTAAATGCGGCTATTCGTGGCGTTTATGACAAATTGCATCGTTAAGAACAAGTTTTTCGAAGAAAAGGAAAGCGGTGATATAACGTAGGTCTTTCATTTGGTTTAAATTTTCGTGCACTATTATAAATACGTCTTTTTAACTTCTTACGTCTATTTAAAAGAACTGTTAGATCAACATGTAAATCATTTCCGTTGGTTGCTGTCTTTGGCTATTGCAAAAAAAAAATTTGATTTAATGTCAAAATCGTCTGTCACCATATATTTAATTGAAAATTAAAAATAATTTTCAATTACATAATTGGAAATTATTTTTGGTCGTCTGTCGATGGTATTAGGATGGGAGTAAGCAGCTTGAACGTTTTGCTTGGCCTGGTTCATGAAATGTTGCAAAAAGTTTGCATAAGAAAGCCAATAGAGCCGGAGTGCAGTTTGGCATTAACCGTAATGTATGTACATTTATTTCATAAGATAAAAAAATAATGACAACTTTATTTCAGGTATCTGACCTATGGTATTCCACGGCAAATCTTGGCTCTAAAATTTAGATTGGGAGTGTCTACTATGGCAAAACTAATTTTGGAGACGTCTCAAGTATTGTGACATGTACTCTCACCAATTTATTTGAAGCAAACGTGTCAAGATGATTGGTCACAAATCGCCTAGGAGTTTGAGGGAATGTGGAACTTTCCAAATTGTGTGGGAGCTATCGACGGCAAGCAGATTCATATAGTTTGTCCTCTGAATGCAGTATCGGAGTATTTTAACTACAAACACCGGCATAGTATTGTACTAATGGCACTATGTGACACCAAATATCAATTTACCGCCATCGATATTGGGGCACCTGGCACCAGAAGCTAAGGTGGTGTGTTTAAAGAAAGTAGTTTCGGAGAGCGTCTTTTAAGAAATACTTTTGATTTGCCACCGGAGAAAGTCTTAACAAGAAGTACGCTGAAGATACCACATTATTTTGTAGGTGATGCGGCATTTCCTCTTAGGACAAACCTTATGAGACCGTTTCCAGGGCGAAATTTAACGGATCAGCAGGCATATCTCAATCGTCGATTATCGAGGTCAGGACACAATTGAAAATGCGTTTGGTGTATAGTTCTACTGCATGACATATATTCCCACCCAAAAAATGTAAAAAAAATTGTTTCGTCTACAGTGGTCTTGTACAACTACTTACGCAAAGAATGTGTAGAATATTGCCCACCAATTTTCGCAGACCATGATAGGGTGAGTCTATCCAAAAAGGACAATGGCGACAAGAAGCCACGCAACTTTAGTCTGCATCTCGCTTTGGTAGATCAAATCAAGCTTCGGCATCGGCATTTGCACTGCGAGAGCAACTATGGCAATACATTTGTAAAAATAGATTTCCGTAAATTAATACAAAAAAAATGAGTTAAGTTTAATGTTTTATTTATCTTTTTTTTCTCGAAATAATCGGAGTCTTTTATTCACATAATATAATACTACCTCCTGTATCTCATCTAACTCGTTCACTGAGAGTTCGGCCAGGTCAATATTTTTGGCAATAGACTGCATAATAAACTCAGTAAGCGACGGCTCCGCTGTCTTTAAAAACTTATTCGCCCCGTCCAAAAAGTTTGAATACTGGTTATCGATTGCATTCGATGGACCAGAATTCCTTTCACAACCTGCTCTTTTCTTGCAGAAGTGCTATCCATAATTAGAGCAGGCCGGCACTTCTTCTGAAAGAACTTCCGTTGCTTCTATCGCAGAGGTCATCGAGTCGTCTAATACAGTTTGCGATAGCAAACGCGGTTCGTCTGGCACTTCCAGCTCAATTGAGTTTTGCGCCGTCTCCCCATCCAGCCCCACTTCCGTTGGCGATGGTTGGTAATTGCTGATAGTTTTTCTAGAAAAGCAAGATATTATATTTTCATATTAAACAAAATTAATATTATATTATCATTACATTGGGGCTATATGTGCATCCACAAAACTTAGGAGATCAAAAAATCTCCATTTGAGTTTATTCACCGCTCTACTTCCAGACGGAGTAGTCCGCATTTTGGCCAACTCACGTCTACATGTATTCCTCAGAGACTTCCTCCTCTCTTTCAATTTCCAAATAAAAAAATATTTGTTTTGAATTCAAATAATTCAAATAATAAATACTGCTTCATTATCACAACTTTAAATTATGTTTTGAAATGAATAGAAAAATTTTGAACACAAACAATAAGAAGCACAAAAATGAATTAAAATAAAAGCACACTACCTAGGAATACCAATTACCTTGCTTATTTTTTTCCACACTTTTTCCTTTTTAAAATTATTTTTGTAATCTTTGTCAGTTTTTACGTACAACAAGAAATTTTGCTTCACCATTTCAATCAATTTTTCTTCGTATGACATTATGAAGCCGCTGAAAATCAAATATCAACTGATAGCGGCTACGCCTCCTAAATCGAAGCCGGAGCAGCACTGTCGTACTCACATTTGATTTTTACAGGCTTCGGCTCCGAATCTGGAGCGGCAGCCGTAGTCGCCATTGTGTCATCGCCTTTAGTTAACTACCGGTGAGAATTTCTTTAAACTTGGTGCTTTTATTAATATTGAAATTAATAGAGATACCGGTTTCTGTACATTTATGTCGGCAGCACTAGACGTTGTAATGATTCGCAAATATTTGAAAGATCAGCCCTAAAAAATCAACACCAAAACCCAATTCTAAAGCAAATGGCAAAAGAAATATCTGAAGTGAATGTGCTCATATTTATTATTGGAGACTCTGCTTTTCGATTCTCTGACAGTATAATGAAACCATTTTCATTTAATGCAGTGCGAAATGAGATGGAGAAGAACTTGAACTATGTATTGTCGAAAAGTCGGAGGGTAGTGGACAATGCCTTTGGGCATTTAAAGGCAAGATTTTGGAGGCCTTGATTGAGAACACTTCTCAAATCATTAAGTGCTGTCGTATATTATACAACTTCTTAAATGAGCACAATGAGCACCTTAACAATAAATGGCTGATTCATGTCAGAGAAGAGGAAAAAGATCAAAGTAATCGATAGCTACAAAACAATACCATTATCACTGACAATGATCCATCTGCGGCAAATATTCGGAATGCGATTAGTAAATTATATTTCCATTGCCAATTGCCCGTAAAATAACTGAAAAAACTTTACAAACTACTTAAAGCTTAAAAAATGTATTACCGCTGTTAGAAGTTCTTTCGAATCGTTCACGAAGTCCAGCAATAGTTCATTCCGTTTTCCTTCGATACTGATTAACTTTTCGTCCACATTTTTCACTTCTTCTAATTCTTTTGAATGTTTTCATTTGCTTTTCAAATTCTTTTAATAATTCTGTTCCGTCTCGGAACAAAAACTAAAAACAAACCTATATACTAAAACACTAAAAACTAACACTCACGGTTAATAAATTTTTCCCACGAAGATAATATAATGGCAGATCCCTCGATGCAGCAACATAATCTAAAATAAAACAGAAAAACAAAAGCATCTATAAAAAAATAAATAAACAAATAGAAATCTCAGATAATTCACGATCTGAGACTTCAATTAGAACGAAAACTCACAAGAATAACGCATTAATTCCCACGATGCAAGAAATATCCCACAATGTCCTAAGGGACCAAAAATCTAAAAAGGGAAACATATTATTAATAAAATAAATAACATATAAATTCAAAAGGTAAACTCTTACCACCAGAACAGCTGCCATGAACCACTTTGACAGATTCAAAATGGCAGCTCATAGCATAGACAAAAAAAATCCGATTGGAACTATGATGACGCCATTTGGGGACCAAATGTATGAAAATTCACACAATGACGCGGGCGTCATTGGTAACGCCACCGGCAGACACAATTTCTATTGTGTTTCTGCCTATAAATAGCGAGCTACTGGAAGTAGCAAATCACTCAAGTTCTGACTGAGCACCAAGACCGATCGGCAGTTGATATTGAAGCCAAAATTAAGTCTTACTTAATAAAAATATAAGAGAAGTATTGCACCCAATTTTACTAACAAAATAAATCAAAAGTTATAATATTTGATTTAATATCCTTTTAGCATCCCACGGGGAGATTATTTGATCCCAGCTAAACAACCTATATGAGCAGACCATTGAAGCTCATCTCAATCAATTTAACCTTACTTTTGGTTAAATAATAATAAGAGTTCTTTTTTTCTAATTACAGATTAAAGGACAAAATTGCCATTGGAGGCGTAAATAATTGGATTATTTTTAGAATTGTAATATTAGAGGTAAAATTAAACTGAATTTGTGTAGAATTAAGCATTTGAATTGATTAGTTGTAGGAGAAATTAGTGATAATAAAAACTGAATTGTTATTTTGAAAAATCGAACTGTCTTGTCATTTAAAACCCGGCAGCTGCCCCTTTTTTATGCTAAGCCCATATTGGGACATAAGATATTCTATTTGGATATTTGCGCTTTCTTTTCTTTTTACAATGTTTTCTTCTGATGATACAACAGATGTCACAACTGGTGATGATACTGTTGCATTATCCACTTGGGCTTGCAGTGACAATGGGGACGATTCAAAACTGAAAGCGAAGAGGACGCATGCTGATGGTAATGAGCTTCCTGTCCAGAATGGATGTCGAGGCTGCTATCTATTGTAATATAAAACGCAAATAAATATATAGGAAAGGGCTTCTAATTTGGTACCTTCCACAATACTCGTCTCTACGAATGACTCCAAATTATTTGTCTTGAATTTTTCCAGTATGGCATGAATTTTCTAACATTTTTTTTTAATTTATGAATATTTTCAGCTCACAATTCCACTAAAATTTCCTCCTCACCTACAGACCATTTTTGTTTTTATATTTCCTTTTTAATATTTTATTTCCATATTTCGATATAATCTCTTCTTATCCTTTTTAATTTTTTGAATGCCGCTGGATGAGTGCGTTCATTAATTATCACATGATATTGCATGTAATTTCATCCAAATTACGTTGAAATTACGCCAATGTATAGGAAATTGCGTGAAATTAGAGGTGATTTCAGAAAATAATTAAAAATTACGTAATTTCTCGCAGTCTGAACGCCATATTTGATGTTTCATTCAATGTTCTTATTTAGTCTCTCACGGAAAACTTTTTTTTTGGAATGATTTTGTAAAAATTGTCTAACGTTGACGTTATCTTTGCAAGTAAGTGTATGCATTATTTCTTGGCAAGTTCTTGCTACACATTATTACCCTCTAATATGTATTTTATGGATTAGTTTTACGCAAGAGTTTATAGATGCAGTGTTTCATTGATTTACAGTGTATTTTTTTCTGGAGTGTGATATGAGGCAAGTTGCAACAAAAAACTTAAAACACTGCAGTATGATTTAGTTTTTATTATTTCTTATTTTTTCGTTGAAATATTGTTAAGCTGTCTTTGGTTGTTATTTTCTGTAATATATGTGTGTATATTAAAGATAAGAAGGGCTAGGTGCCTACATATGTGGCCAAGATTAAATTTTGTTATATAGTTAACCTTCAAGGTAATACAATGTAAGTCACAACAACTTATAAAACTATTTACCCACCTTGTGACTGTAAATATAAATAAATTTCAGTTATAAAATCCTTTTTTAGTTAAGTTGATTGAATTTACATAATATTACACGTGGCTGAAATGTCCCCATATAATATTGCAAATGACCCCTAATATGGGGTCCTTTGCAACATGAGAAGCTCTTCAGTAATATGTCCTATTTTACAAAAAATATACAGAAGATCTAAAGTTTCTTAATTTTTGTTATTTCCCAAAATATTAAGGTTTTTCTAAAATTAAATATTTCTTTTCTTATGGCCTAAAAATTCAGAGTTATTAACAGAAATATTAAATTTTTTGAAACTCCCTAAGTATGTTCAAGGAAAAATGTTGGTCCTTTTATCAGTTCCTACACATTACACTTTAATTTTTGCTTAATCGCGTTCTCTTTTCCAATTAGTTGAAATGTTGATGTGATCATACCCATACCGAAAACCAATCCCGGCGACATCGTTCTCGGATCTTCAACCTATCAGCATTCCTTCATTTTTGTCAAAAGTTGTTAAAAAAATCGGACTACCAAATTTTTGGAAATCAACAACATGTTGATGTGGATTTCGTAGCGACTACAGTTACCTCTGATTTGAGAAGTACCTAGCTTAGATAACAATGAAGCCATAATTCTAGTTTTACTTGTTTTTTCACTGCGTTGATCTTTTCAGGCTTCTGAGGAAATTGTCTACTTTTTCGGTTTTCAATATCAGCAATTATATAAATCAATAAGTTTTTGACTATTAAATTGTAGCGGGTTCTAATCAACGAGCGATAATTTAGTTTAATTCCACTTTTCTCAGGTGTTCCGCAAGGATCCGTCCTGGATTCGCTGGTTTTCAGCTTACTGAAAAAACTGATATCATTCGTTTGTATGTGGGTGATATTCAGTTGTATCATAGTAGGTCTATAGAATTAATTGAGGTTTGTTTGACTAGAATTAATGACGAATTATCTAGAATATATAATTGGTCGCTTCATAACGCGAGTTGAATACTGTAATGTATGTATAAGTGTGAATTATGGTTTAGTTATCTCCTTTAAGTCCATCTACAGAACAATAATCATTAGCTATAATTAGTCCGAAACATGGATCCGGTCAAAGGAATCGTTCGGTCATGTAAGAAAATTCATCCAAAGTTTGTGAACCGCATATGATAATATCCACCAAAAATAAGAAAATAATGAAGAGATTGGAAAAATGATATGGAAAGGAATGTGTCAAAAATTGAAAAATACTAAGAGTGTGAATCCCTAGATTATACAAACGTTGCTGTAATGGTGTAAACAAAAAATATTCAGCCCTTGGTTTAGCATGGGTATCTATGTACATCTTGAGTATCTACTTTCTATGCTTTCATTTTCACTTGATGAAGCATAATATTAACGTGTGAGATGTGTTGAAATTCATCTCCTAAAAGAAGGGCAGACTGTCATGATTCCCATTATACGCTTAGTAAAAGCCAGATAAACGTACAATAACTGTTCGATAGTCTCAGCCACTCCTTGTGAACAGTACAAGCATTTCGGATGATCAATGACAGATATTTTAACAAGATCGGCTTTAAACCTGCTGTGGTCAGCAATGACATTGACAATTGATCTGCATTATCTGTTACCAAGCCCAAATACAAATAAAATAGTCCGTGAAGTCTTTCTTTATTCCACCCAGGAATATATTGTACACATTCAAGCTACTCGTATGTTTGTTCAATATTACTAAAGTTGCCTGAGAAAATATGCGTTAATAAAGGCTCCAATTACAAAACTAGAAGGGCCGCTGGCAGTTCCACGAAAGTAGTGCACTGCCAAGTAAATATGTCAACTCCTTCATTCCCTAGGATTTTTTTGGTACCAATAAGAAAGTTTTGACTAACTGTAAAAATACCTTTCCTCAACTTTCAAGTCAAGTCAACCACTATTTTAAATGCAATTACAATAGCGAAACAATGCTAACCTAGACAATTGTGCATTTGAAGCGGGTATATCACTTCAATGCTTGGCTCAATAAAAGAAAACCCAAAACCTGTCAATAAGTCCTTCGGAAAATCTTGCATAACAAACTGACTCACTTGGTAGAAGTTTCCGTTACGAACTATGGTAACACATCTTGAAATCGACTACAAGTGAGACAATTGCGCTCTGTCAGCAAAACTGACAATGATAGGTGGCAAGGGTGCTAGATTTATTCCAAACCATCTTTAACGACCCCAGTAGAGCTTGTTTATAGTAAGAAATCGCTTTTATCACACAAGATGCCACCAGCATTTTCCAGGCAAACCCAAAACTCATTTCTCACTTGAAGGTATATCAGGTATATAGTAAATACTATAAAACGCAAGGAGTTTAATATTATGGTGGTGATTGTCCAGGACATCACCACAACTAAGTACGATGTAGAGAAGGTATGTTATTCTATGGAAAACTATATATATAGGAGTGGATCTATCCAGAAACTGTAGCTCAGGATAACAGATTGTTTTAAAATTAAATATTCTCTGGTTACTTACAATTCAATGTATTGTGCCTCCCGAGTAAGCACCCACGTTAAACATTTACCTAGTCCACTCAGTTATCTAACGCTGAATAATCTCTGCCATTCAAATATATTCACAGCCCCTAAATACAATTTCAGAAAGTTTGTATCAACTTTTTCTGGGATGGTAAAAAATTCACAAGCCCATCACTCCACCTCTACCCTACCACCAAAACACGTTATACGAGTAGCTCACTTTTTATCAACAAGTCTTGCTAAACAAAAACGGGACTTTAATTTAAAGAAAAAACTCCTTAACTGATTACAAAGATTAATGGTGAAAAATTTCACAGACTAGAAAACACCCAAGGTTTGGTGCGCTAAAAAATGTTTACATAGTGCAGCCAAATATAATTTCTCACTCGCAGACCTTCCTTCATTCGTCCCAGGTGAAAATCATCAGATTAATTCGACGAATGTAGTCTCAACTCCCACTCGTAAATCACGGCATACACCTTTTCCAGCTTTTTTTTTCACAAAAAGCACCTTTTTCAGGCAAAAATTTTTGCCGAAATATCCTTCCACATTTTGTAGGCAAGCACTTCTTAAACAACCAACTAACTTGATCTCTATAAAAATCTCAGGGTCGCCTGAGCCACTATCAGCTCAAAATACAAATTGGAATAATGAGCCTACATTTGGTTGAGTTTCACGAATTTTATGAGCAGCCTCGTCAACATCGTTCGCATATCAAGTAGAAAACTCATCACTGTCATCCATAGAATATTTTAATCAGGATAACTTTGGAAAAAACAAATTGATTTGAGGACTTTGGTAAATATAATTACGCTCCTGCCGCTTTTTTTATAATTCTCGCATGGAATAAAATTGCTAGCTGATTTTGTGACTTTTGAAGCTGAGCGATAAATAAATCATTGATTGCAGGAAACATTATAGGAAACGGGCTGTGGCTACCTTATTGCGCAGTGTTGGATTTTTTTTTTCTTAATGAGTGCACTCACTCTACAACAAGTTGGTTTGTTATGATGACATTGACTAAAAGTTGGGCCAAAACTGCGACCTATGCGGTACCCCTACAATGGGTTAGATGTTGGGCTAGGAAGTCCACCAGGGGCAAAATACATATTTTTAAAGAGCGTGGAAAGCCATCATGAAACATAAAAGCAAGATTCCGTAATCGCTAAATGCTCTTCAAATGCTCAGATTATCACAGATTTAATTTAAAATTTATCAATTTATCAAACCTCCAACTGATGACATCACAAAAGGAGCATGCGCAAGCATTTACGCAATCTAAGCTGAATGAAGACCTCTTGTACCAGAAAGTTTAACCAAAGATTATGAAACGAAGTAGGTACGCAGTCCTTAATTATACGGATCACATTCCGGTTATCCCAAGAAAATCATCTCTATGGAGTGAGATCTCTTTCTTTAGTCTTTCAGCGAAACAGTTTCAAGCTCTTTATTGCGTTGGCTATTGGATGTTTTGGATCGGACAGAGGTTGAACCTCAAGAGTCGTTAAACGTAGGTCTGAATACTAAAACTACTGGATTAGCCGGAAAATCAAACCAGCCGGTAGCTCATATGAATTTAAAAATGGGATTGCATTGTTGCCGGAAAAGAATTCGCGTACATTTCCATATTTCTTACACCGCCCCCCCCCCCACCACCAAACCCCGAGTAAGTTTTACTTGCTAATTCATGCAGTGTTTCAGTTTGAACGCAAATAGGATTCGATTTAATTTTTATTAAACGAAAACTAATACTCTTAGATCTGTTATTTCATCCAAAGCCATCTACTGGTTCAGGCACTACATCCCAAGGCCCATAAGAATGGCATCTGCTCGAGAGGGCGATTTTAGATATCACTCGCGAGCATGATAGGCTGGACAAAAAGATGAAGTAAGGGGGATAGTCCTAGAATGGGTCTACAATGGTATTACTTTTCTATTCATAACTTCTAAACTTTAGCCATACCAGCTTCTCGAAGGTACATATTTTTCGTAACGCAACTTTCCATGCATACACCCTCGTACAGAAACCTAAGCCGTTCATCGAATTCTGAGAAGATTCTTGCAATTATAGGTTACCACATTTTTTTCGTAATTTTCCAAACAACCTAATTAATTTTGCATAATTTTACCAAATACTCCACATCATATTTAAAATTTTCTTTAAAATTTCATAAAGCTCCAGCACAGAACGCCCTTCAATCTTCTTCCCTTGTTACTTCTTCTTAAATCTAATCATTTTCTTAAGACTACATCTTTACTTAATACTTGTGCTAACATCCCATAGTTATAGGAGACGGGGATAACTAGTTAGTAAAGACACAATAACTAATAATTACAACTCATGCTCAAACCGGTAGAGGGATGGTCGTAGGATGCGTGTAGGAGGGGGCGGCGGTGGAGGAAACGAGGAAACTTTATTAATTTGAGATGAGAGACAAGGGAAATATTTCGTCGTGACTTGATTTCTTTACGACCACGAGGAGCAATTTCACTCACGTACCTCTATCTCATTGACCTATATTTGCCTTACCATCGGGGTTAAGCCCAGTGCTAACCATAATCGTGTTTTTTTCTTTCTTTTCGCATCTTCTTCTTCTTTAAAGTAATAGGTATTCGACAAGAAGATAACGCCAGAGTAAATCTTTGCTGTACCTATTCCATTGTAAAAAATCTCTAAAGAGGAGAAACTTCTTTTTTGCTTCCTTGTTAGCCTTAAAGAAACCGCACAGGGAAGTGAAATGTGCTCCGCTTTGACAGACGTTCGTTGTTGAAGTTGAGGATAATCAGGTGTAAAAGTTATGAACATGGATGACATGGGGTGACTTTTGTTATTACAACAAAGAATGAATTTACACAGGTGAGAAATATTTATAAGTAGAAGATTACGTATAAAATTTGTGATAAGGCGAAATGTAAAGAGATTTACGTAAAATCAAAAATATGCCATTATCTGGATAAAAAAAAAATAAATCAGTGATATTGAAATGCTGTATCCGCGTAAGTATTACTTGTTACGAAATTAGATTTGGTCCGAATCTCGTGCTATTAGTGCTATAAAATTATCGTCATTCTGGTTTTGCAGAATTAATTAATATGCGGTGCCAATGCTGACTTACACACTCCTCACATTTTGTAGCAATTGACTGTGCGTAGAGGCTTCTTTCATTCTTTGCTCCCATTTATAAAAGTTGGGAGATATCCAGTACGGGTGGCAATCCCGCTAAAAATTAATTTGTTCCTGCCGTCATAACCGAGTGAGCGACAACCCTAGTTATGATTCATAGCGAGTAGACATGCTTGTGTGTCGCTCCTACAGTTACCGCGCTCAAATTTTTTAAGCACATTTGATTCCAGTGAAGTGTTTTATTATAATATTTTGTTCTATTCTCGATTTTTGTTTTGCTCGATGGCTGGAAAAACTCGACATTATTCAACTAAATCTAACTCTGCACGTGCTGATCCTAAGAATGATTCTCCAATGAATGTGGTTAAGGCTTCTTCCTCTGCTTACAATCCGCCTTCTGAAGATGCTGCAGTACCTAATTTTACTGCTTTTGAGAATCGTATTATTGACCGCATTGATTCCATCCTGGAGAACAAGCTTGCTGTACTGCGTGCAAGTTTTAACGCAACTTTGGAATTGTGCTTATCAGAATTGGCGGATAATGTGATGAGGACCACTAAAGATCTAACCAGGGAAGTCAATGACCGGAAATTAGTTTCCAATAAACTTCAAAGCGAAAACGATGACCTGAAACGATGTAAGCGCTCATCTGATATTATAGTCAGAGGCATTCCAGTAACATCTGGGGAAAATATACAGTCAGTAATGCAAAAATTGCTACCGTCATTAAACATCAGCTGTCACCATTTGCTGAGGCCTTTCGACTCCAACCTAATCGTGATAATGCTGCCACTACGTCATCTAATGGTAACAGGCCTGCTTGCCCACCCATTGTTTTACGTCTATCTTGACCACTGGAACGTAAAAAATTCTTAAAATTGCTGAAAACACATGGTAGTATACAGCTAGCAGATCTGCAAGCAGGTTTTTCTTCTAATTACCCAATTCGAATTCACGAGAGTTTAACACCGAAAAATAATAAAAAATTTTAAAAGGCGTTGCAGTTAAGAAGAATGAATAAAATTTATTCTGTATGTACAAGAGTTGGTCTGGTGTATATGATTCGTGCTGAATCGGATAAAGCGATGCTAATTACTGAACTTACCCAGCTAGAGTGATGTGGAGCACATATGTATATTGTGTAATTTTTATTCTATTTTTTTTCTCTCTTTTTTCTTTGTACATATTAAGTATACATTTGATCTTGAAATTCTTAGTATTTAGTAATTTTCTTATTCTTTCATACATTTCTATTAGTATCACATTCTTGAGTTCTTGAATTTATTTAATATTTAATATTCTTTTTCTTTTTCGTTTTTTTTAGTTTCGTATACAATCGGGATGTCCATTGATATTTGTATTGATCTAATTTTTAGTTTTGCTGAGATACTCTGCTGTAACCATGCTCTGCGATGGGTGATACCCTGTCTCCTTTGAACAAAATGAGCGCTGTTCTCAATATCTTTTCCAAACAATCTGAGGGATTCAAAATGTGTGCATTTAATGCGCGTAGTTTATATAATAAAATTGATCTTCTTAATAACATTTTTGATACTAATATAATACATGCGCTTCAGATTAGTGAAACTTGGCTCAAGCCTCATATACTCAACAATGCTGTATCTATTCCTGGTTTCTCAATCTATAGGAATGATCGCTTGGATAGGATTGGTGGTGGTGTAGCCGCATTTATGTACAATCCTCTCTCAAAACTTCTGTCTTAGCCATCTCCTCACCAGGTGCAACATTTGAATTTGTATGTGTAGAAGTTAATACTGGCGTAGATAAGTGTATTCTGGTTGCCGTTTATTGCCCCCCTAATTGTTTTAAAGAGGACACATTCATCGAATTTCAAAGAACTATTTCCCACCTTTGTTTTAGTTACTCGAATGTTATTGTTGGTGGTGTTTTTAATGTTGATGGCCTAAGGAGTCACATTCAGGCTACAGACCTATTATACCTCATGCTAACTTTAGACTTAACAATTGTTAATCATATGCCAACATTCTTCAATACTAGCAATCCGTCCCAATTGGATTATTTCTCTGTAACTAATAGCGATAAGGTGTTGTTCCACAACCAGTTGATTCCAGTGAGTAACTTTGATCACGGTTTCGTATATTTGTCATACCAGCTGGCTTTAGATCCTTCTTTAAGTGCTGAGTCATTTTATTATCGTGATTATAATAAAATTAATTCTGACAAGCTCCATGCTGACTGCTCCGCAATGCCGTGGTCTGATGTACACTTACTGGATTCTGTTGATGATAAGATTGATTTTTTTAACAACTTAATTTTACAACTCTACTATCGACATGTTCCTCTGATTAAAAAGAAAATCTTTTCCCAACGCTGTCCATAGATAACACATGAAATTCACACTCTTCTTGCTGAAAGAGATTTTCTTTTGCATCGATATAAAATCTCACGGGACCCTGCAGCTCATCATCGATATAAAAGTGTCCGAAATCTCGTCACACTAACACTCAGGCAAGCCAAAAAATCCTATTTTGGCTCCAAATTGAACCCTAGTCTACCTCCAAAAAATCTGTGGCGAAATTTACGCTTTATGGGGCTGGCAGGTAAGAATGAGAACATATGCTCGATCGACGCTGATTGCTTGAATGAACATTTCACCTCCATGTCTCCGATTAATCAGTCTGCTCGTCAGGGCCGGAATCTAGAACTGACTATAAGGCACAATGAAGGGTTTGCATTCCGCTGCACTGATCATTTTGAAGTATTTTCATCGTTAATGGCAGTGAAATCCACTGCAACCGGCCATGATTTAATCCCTCCTAAATTCATCAAGTTAATTGCTCCCTTCATTGTTGGTACCTTAGTGCAAATCTTTAATGTTTGCCTTACCACATCGCAGTTCCCTACTATTTGGAAAAGAGCTCTTATTATCCCAATCCCTAAAAAATCTATAGCCTCTTCTGACAAAGACTACCGACCAATCAGTATACTCTGCTATTTCAGTAAGGTGTTCGAGAAAATAATATATAACCAAGCTGTTAAGTTTGTTGACCGGAACAAGTTCTTATCGCCTTGGCAATCTGGGTTCCGTAAAATGCACAGTTGTGAAACAGCTATATTAAAAGTAACATCTGATATTACTGAAGCCCTTGATCAGGATTTCCTAACGATACTTGTTCTGCTCAACTTTAGTAAAGCATTTGACTCTGTCGATCATACTCGCCTTCTTTATAAACTTGCAAGCAATTTTAATTTTTCTTCATCTGCTGTTAATCTCATTGGGAGCTTCCTTTCACATAGGCAACAAGCCGTCAAAGTGCGTAATATAATATCGCAGTTTCGCTCTACTGAATGTGGTGTTCCCCAAGGCTCGATTCTTGGTCCTTTCCTTTTTAGTTTATTTTTAAATGATCTTCCCAATGTTGTCCATGACGTATCTATTCATCTCTATGCTGACGATGTGCAGATTTACTTCAGCAGACCAATTGGACCAAGAGGACTGCATTGCTCGTATAAATGAGGATTTGCATCGCATATCTGAGTGGTCACTTGAAAATGGGTTGATTTTAAATGCGAATAAGTCGTGTTGTATGCCTATCTATAGAAATGCTCTTGAAACATCTGATATGCCGCCTATTTTACTTAATAATGTTACCTTACCGTATCAAAACTCAGTCAGAAATCTAGGTGTTGAACTGAATTCTAGGCTTTCCTGCTGTAGTCATATCACCAATATTATTTGCAGAGATTATGGGTCCTTGCGCCAATTATGGGTCCATGGATATCTTCTCTCTACTGAGATGCGCATGAAATTAGTAAGAACTCGTATTGTACCTCATTTCATGTACGGTACCATATTATTTCCAAAGTTAGACTCAGTCTGCCGCAGAAGACTTATAGTAGCGTTTAATGACTCTATACGATCTGTCTATAATCTACCACGTAGTGCTCATATCTCAATGCACTCAAGCTCTGTTCTTGGTCACTCACTAGATACTCACCTTGACCATCGTGATCTGTTGTTTTTGTATAAATTACTATTTAATAAGTGTCCCGAATATCTCTACAAGAAATTAAGATTTATGCATTCATCCAGAAGTATTGGTTTTCTTCTCCCTCGATGTAACTCACATTATGGGGAACGCTCTTATTTTGTTCAAAACCTACGTAAGTGGAATCTACTGCCGTTTGAACTTAGGGCGGTGTCCCTATTGACTTTTACAACTTTAGTTTAGCTAGCGTCTTTTTTTACACTTTGTAGAGCCTTTTGCCACCTACTTTTAAGGAATTTTTAAAAGAGCCAAAGAGCCAACAATAAAAGAGTCATTATACACATAAAAAAAAATTATTAACTCCAACACTTAAAACTGATTTCCATAGTCGAACGCTTTCACATCACCAATGAACACCCACATCCGTTCTTTTACGCTTCCCAAAGTCCTGGATGGAGACTGAAAATAACAAAAAGCGAGTCGGCAGGCTCGGGAGAGTTCAGTTAATCGCTTATCTACTGGCGCGGTGGCAGGTTGAATAGGGAACCAAATCTCATATATTTTGTACATTGTAAGTCGAGGCTATTCACGAATTCTAAAATTCTATAGGGATTCTAGCTTACTTAGAACTAAAGTGAGGTGAGTGCTTGGTCCATCCACAAATAGTATTACCGGAATTATAATTTTAATACTGACCAACTTTGAATGCAATTATTTTGAAATGAATTCATTTTGTACCATCCAACCGCTTTCGATAACTCCAATCCCCCAACTCTTCTGCATCAACTGCCTTAAATTTTCTGGAATTCTTTAATAAGGCTGGGAAGAGTTACAATTTCTTGATGTAGATCGTCAAATTAGCCTTAGTTGTTGCTTTATCTAACCTCGTTAATACTAATTAATTAAATCATTTTTCTATATCTGACGTTAAACTGTAGCACTAGTCGAGGATGCAATATCAAATATTTGCCAAAATGGCGTTGCATGCTTCAGCAAAAATGATTTATACACCAATCATTCCCTGTAGAATTTTCTATACCGAACGGATGAGCTGGTTAAACTAAAAATGTCTTCAACATCTTCCGTTTAATCAAATTCAAAACACAGAAAGATTTGAAGTGAAAATGTCAACTATTGATAATTAAATTGGAATAGCTGGGGAATGGTGTTGTATGATGAAATCGAAGGAAAATTTCTTTAGTTAATGCTTGTTGGTGCCCCAAAAGATTTGATATTTAAAAATTTCTGTGAAAATCAATAAGTTTTGATAATGTAAGAAAAGCAAAGTTTTCGGTCCACCACTGAACAGTATTCCCCTCGATGCACTCAGCTACCAAAAAAAAATCCACAAAGAATTAAATTCACAAATGAAAAGATTCTTCGATGCTCGTGTAAACTCCCACAATCATCTCGAGGATGTCCCGCATAATAATCCACCTAAATAAACAACAAAACATTATTAAAATAACTAATAAAAACAATAAATAATACAAAACTTACCTGAGGCACGTACCTTAGAATGCAGAGACAACATTAAGTGTTTATGCATGTAAAATTCGTATGCATGAGCATGGCTTTTTTCAGGGTATCGTGAAGTAGGTCAGAGTTATATTGGAGAAAGGGACAAATTTATTTTCAGCTGTCAAACAAAGTTCATTACAGCGGCAACAGATACTAACAGAACCTGAAAATGATTACGCTAAATTTGACTTATCACACTTCCTGTACTCTCTATATTCTAAGCCACCTAAAATTTCACTTTTCATCAAATTGACATTACGTCAAACAGACGATTTCGCCGTAGTAATTGGTACAAACGATGCTAGGGCGACACCATGAGAAGTACAGCCTCGAAAGTCGGCCTCGGCAACTATAAAAAGTCGGCGAGCCATACTGAGTTGATCTGAGAAAATCGTAAGCCTTCGAGTCTGTTCTGAGCAAATCCCAACTTAAATCAGAAGTTGATTCTGAATCCTAAAAACAGAAGTTAATTCTGATCAGTTGAGGTTGACTCAAATTCTGCATACAGGAGTTGAACCTAAAAACCATTCCACTGGGAGTTGATCCTACAAATTGCCCAAATTGTGGTTGACTCAAGCAATTATATATAAGAGTTAATTCTGATCAATTCCGAATCCAGGTTGACTATATAGAAAAGTTATGTCTGTTCTGCTACCAGAGGTTTACTCAGTAACAATCAAAAACAGAAGTTAATTCTGAAATATTACATTACTGCAGCCCCACACATAGCGGCATTCGAATTCGCTGTAGTTATAAAAGCGCACACGACAAAACGTCAAAAGTGCCATTACTGCAGTCCCACACGCATCAGCGTTCCAATTTGCTGCACCTAAAGATATGCACACGACAAATGTCACAAGTGCTGCTGCCGCCATATCGTCACGCAGTAGCACATTAAAATCTGGACGCTAGTAGAAAGTCATATTCGCTAGTCCTTACTCCAATGCACACATTTGTTTTGATGAAGACTCTGACATGTTATGGCAAGTGTACTATACCATCCTTCATCACAATTACACAATACTGGTGATTTTTGCTGTAAATGTGTTAATAAGTGCGTTGATAAATACTTTAACGGAAATTCATTTACATAAAGCTGCCAGACGATCTACTGTACGAGTTTATTTATAGATCTAGTGCTAAAAGACGTACTAGTAGGACATGACGAAAATTGCTTCGCCAAAACAAATAGGATTAAATCTTCCATCTACAGTTCTGACTTGAGACCGTACTAGTGGAGTGCCTAATAGATCAGCTGCAAATATATCGCATTTGCTGTACTCCGACATGTTTGAATAATTATCACAGAAGAGCTGCTGTAGACCACTCCATAAATTGGCGTGAATGATCTAAGATGCGCTCCTAGCTACAAAATATAAACAAATCGAAGAAATTGGCTACACTTAATTTAATGGGAGAAAATACTATGTATATCAAGAGAAAAAGAGACTCACATAGTACACAAAAATTGTTTCGGAAGAGCACTATACTCTTTTATCCGAACCAGGATATATTTCCTTATCTCGGGTATGTTACCCGCAATTTAGTACAAACTATTATTATTACAACTAGGACTTAAAATGTTTAAATGATAAGGCTATTAAATTACCCTTATTATCGGCAGTGGGCTGTGGTGGCGTCATTGCCAATACAGTGCCAAATACTAAAACGTTTTTTGTACTAGATCTGAATAAATCCGTAGCGTATGATATCTGTCAGTTTTGTTCAAATGAACTTCCGTTACGGCATTTATCCATGTACTTAGATGTTGAGCCGACAGATCCCGAAGCGTTTTCAGGCCACATACATAGAGAAACAATTGCATTACTGCAAAAAGCTCCCTATTTATGATTTGCATATAATAGAAACAACATTGCCTCTATAGCTGACCTTAGTGCAAAAATATCTGCCTGATATAATGAAAGCTTTTATAACTGGAAAATTTTTCCGGGATTTAGCAAACAGGTAGCCGACAGAATTTTTCGCCTACAGATTTCCACGGAAACCTCAACCGAATCCCTAAAAACATCATCCACTTTCGTTGTTCTTACATCTATTTACTTAAAATTGTCAACTGTGTTATATGTGTTATATGAGTTTATAAGCTGCAACTATTTCAGTTTTAAAATCTAAAAAACATTTCACAGAACCTCACTCTACCTTAGTGTACCTATTTTAAAGTACATTTTAAAGTGGATTAATTGCATCGCATTTTATTGTTAGTGTTTTGTCCACACCTTTCGCACTCTAAATAGAGAATGATAAAAAGTTCCAAATTCTTGCTACCTAACCAAAGTAATAGCCCTCCTGTACCATTCTACGATTACGTGGAATCAGAATCGTACGATGAAGTGACGAATTCATAAGTTGGATGTTATTAACAAGATAATCAAGTTGACCCATATATATTTATAAGTTTGCGGAGGTAGTGAAGTGACCTGCGTTTTAAGTATGTCTCAAGAGTGCATCCAACTAGCCTAGTCCTGAAGCGAGAGACATGAGTAAATTTGCGCAGACCGAAGACGAATCTCACAGAATCGTGGAAAGCCGCGTTTATCCTGCGCACTCAATTGGAATTTAATTTTTTGGGAAAATCGGACTCTCAAAGGAAAAATGTGTCAAAATGCAGAGCATTGATAAACTTCACCTTGGTACTCGTACTTAAAATTTTCGCGTACAGCCAGAGTTTGCGTAGCCTATTTTTCCCAGAATGGATCTGATATGCCAAGATCGTCTCATGTCTGCATTTAGCTGCAATCCTTATATGTTGCCTTCATAAACATATGAGAAGAACTGTAGAAATTTTCACGTCCAAAATTACACAGTTCGACTTATGAATGAGGATTAATCCTCGTTTTTTAATCATCAGTAACCAGTCCTAAATATTGGTATGATCATCATGGACTCAAAACACGCAATCCTCGAATTACTTAATAGATCTACTGATGTAAAGCTGGACAGCTTCAGCATATTAGTGGATACTGACAAATACTGGGTAAGTCATTGATGTATAACCTGAACAACAGCTGTCGTAACATTGAACGCTGAGGAACTGTGGAAGGTACAGGTAAGTAATAGGAATCACATTTATTAAAGCGAACTTGTTGGGTATGACCGTGGGGAAGCTTTTGATCTATTTAACATATTCGACCTGTATAGGAAAACAATATTCTTATGAATTTAGTTGAGATCATTTCCGGTTCCACTGCTTCCGTCCGCTCCTGGTATGCTGTTAACTATTCAACCATAAATTTCACTTCACTGTCAGTTAGTACAAAATAATAATAATAATAATAATTAAAAACTAAAAAACTTAGAATTAATTCCAGGGTGATATTATTGCTAAGAAAGAATGGATTCGATTGAATCGACTTCAAGAGAATTGAGTATTCAGAGCTCTGTATAGGATTCCTAAACTGACAAAAATTTTCTGAAAATCATACTTGCTATTCTCAGAATTTCATTCTCCTCCTATTTTTTAATTTTTTCTATTTATGTTTATTGCAAAAATCTTTCTAGTTTTCGTCATTAGAAGCTTTACTTTTACATTTCAGTTTACGTTTGAAAAAAAAACTGAATGTGAAATAATTGCAAACCACAACGGGTCTCCCAGTTTTCCTTTAGTAAGTAATTTCATCCCTTTTAGTATTCTAATATCCTTTCATAACACATAGAATCTATTTCCCACCAGATTATGCTGGAAAAACATGTTTTCCTTCCCCATATAAACCCTGTCACATAATATACAAAACTGAAGTGCTAAGTGCTATCATGTTTATTTAGATTCCAGGATAGGAGTAAATATTTAAAAATTAGTTATCCTTGCCATAACATTGAACATCCTTTTTGATACTGTTGAGGTAACCCAACCCATCAGCAAACAGACGGGACAATTGAGATTAAATGATAAAACTTAGATTTCTCTTCGGTTCATTGCATTTCCAAGTCCTTTTTGGAGTCCTTACTACTTTTCTGTATATTTATTGCTTTCCTTTGAACTTTAGCTCACGAGATCGACAACTATGTACTTCTCTTTTGCCCAGGAAAAGTTGAGTAAACTAAAACACTTCCTGGAAATGCAATTCAAGGCCAGGTGTAAAGATTTTGGAAAACGGTAAGAGTATAGCTTTCCGAAAGTAAATCGACAAAAGTTCGGAGATTTTTTTTCACAACACTGCTCTCGGCACACACCCAAGAGGTGAGAGTCAGTTGTTATCAAGAAGCAAACATGGGTATCCTATTGTTAGAATAAAAGGAAGTTGTTTTTGATCTGATAAGTTATTGTCTGTAAAAAAGGTGGTTGGGAATGTGTATGCACAAACAGTACAAGATGAAAAGCGCATCCTAAATATTATCAGTCGAAACAAATATCACACCACTCTACAAAAATTTAATTCTCTCTCAGAGTGCTACGAACTGAGATGTTCATACCGAAAATTGGTCCATTGGAAGAGCAAATCAACCAAAAGTGCGTTTATTTAAAGTGGATAAAGCAAGCATGATGCCAAGTCTCCAACGTTCGCAAACATATTTCTGAATTTTAATTAGTTAATCCATTTTTGACTTACATTTTCCATTTTTGGTATCAGCAAATCAGATAATAAGCGCGTAACATAATTCACATTAAAAACAAATTAAATTTTGTCACAATAAGGAAATGAAAGTTATAAAATTTCATAAAGAATAAAAAAAGTTATTTCAGTGTGAATTTTGCATTTACATGAAATGTGCTCCATGTCTCCTTAGAGATAGATAAAAGAAAGAAATCCCAGTCTAGTAGAAATCTATTTTATCACTAAAATTATTCACATAGCTCAAAAGAAACTTAAAAGGAAAATGAAATAACAAAGAATTGAAGTTGAAATTTGAAATTAAAATTATAAAAAAGGGTTAAGCGTTTGCTTGTGGAATAAATCCACAGCCAATAATGCTCTTCAATTCAAGCTCAAAATGCAACAGACGCAATTTTATTTGTTTGTCGACATTCCCGAAAATTCCATTCTAGAAACATCGATTCTCCGAAACCCTTGACTAAAAAACTTTACATGCGTTTTTGGTATAGAAGAAGTGAATACGGAGCTTCCCGATCGCCTGAAAATTTATGGGAGGTCTTGGGCTGGGCGTGGTACCTACTACCCAGGGTGTTGTCCAATTTGGGCCGTATGTAATAGGAGCATAAATTCGAAATTCGAAAGCCGAGATTTATTAGTCAAAGCTCGAGTTTCGAGAGTCGGGTTTCGGAAAGAAAAAATGATTATAACCAATTTTATAGGATTTCTTATTCTGAAGAAGTTTTTAGTACAATAAAAATGTCTAGGACTGATCGTTTTCAAAGTATATGTAAAAACCAAATTTTTTATATGGCAACACCAAGAAGGTGTTGCCCGATTTAGTTCGTTTTTGAATTTTTTTTGCTATTACTATGAAAACAGAGTGTACCAAATTTCAGCTTTCTATGTCGACGTGTTCTCAGGTAGTGTCCAAATATATAGTGGAAAACGAAATTTTTATGGGAACCCCACGAAGGAGTTGCCCGATTTATCTCATTTTCGAACTTATTTTTACATTTTTTTTTAATGTTCGTGTGCAAAACTTCAGCTTTCTAAGTGAACGCGTTCTCGAGTTATTGTGCGCACGGACGGACGGACATGCAAAAATCGAAATAACTTTTAATTTTATGCGGGGGTGTCCAATCCATTTTGCTCTACTATCATTATTTCTGTGCGTTACAAACGGAATGGCAAACTTAGTATACCCTATAGATTTCATCTAGGGTATAAAAAAGCCAGTGTCACGATGTTTGTACACACTAATCTCTGAAGCCGACCAACCGATTCCAATAAAATTATGCGAATGTGTTTGGTTGGTTACAGCTTGAAATTTAAGATAGCCTTGTAGACGATGGATGGCGCTGTCGTCGAGCTTTAAAAAACTGCATGAGAACGCATCGACGTCGAAAGATGAATCTTTGTACACAGCGTTTTTATAAAATTTGCATTTACAAGTTCAAAAATGGACTAAACCGGGCAACTCCTTCGTAGGGTTGCCATACAGATATTTCGTTTTTTAGTATATATTTAGACACTACCTGGCAACGAGTGCACATAGAGAGCTGAAATTTGGTACGTGGTGACAATGTGCCATGACAATAGTGAATAAAATTTTAAGATCGGGCAACTATTTCTTGGTGTTGACATAGAAGACTCTGGTTTTTTACTATATATTTGGAAACTATCCCAGAACGTATCGACGTGGAGACCTCAAATCTTGTACGCGGCGTTTTCATGAGAACTGCAAATACAAGTTCAAAAATGGACCAAATCGGGCCACCGCTTTTTGGTGTTGACATACAGATATTTAGGTTTTCACTATATATTTAGATACTGCCTCACGCGTCGACATAGAGATCTGACATATTGTACAAATTAAGTTCAGAAATGGGACCAATCAGCAACTCCTTCATAGGGTTGGCATACAAAACATTTGCTACGTGGTGTTTTGATAGAAATGGTAAGTAAAATTTCAAAAATGGCTTAAATTGGCTTACCCCATACACTACTTTTGTTTTTGTACTTGGTAGCTGTCTGCGAAGGCTTCGAGGTGGAGAGCTGATATTTTGTATACGGAGTTTTCCTAAAAATTTTAAATACACTTCGAAAATGGGACCAATCGGGCAACTCCTTCGTAGGGTTCCCATACCAAAATCTCGTGTTTTAGTATATATTTGGGCACTGCATGAGAACGCGTCGACGTAGAGAGCTATAATAGAAATGAATAAATGCAAGCAAACTCTCACACACACACACACACACACACACAAACACAAGGTGAAACTCTAGGGTACGGACTCGCGCGATCGAGTCAGATCATAGCTCAGATATTACTTACTTAGCAAACCCAACCCCACCCCACCCATCTAGGTACCGGTCGGACAATGCCGACGGGCTCCCCATAGCATATTATACATATATTTCAGACTCCAAGGATGACGGATTTTACAAGTGTCGCTTTACAGCTATGGGTCTCGACTAAATGAATGATCTTTTCCAGAAGAAAAACAAACGCAAGTTTTAAGTGAACGTTTCGGCACTTGATTCAATTTGAAAAATACTTAGCACCTGCTAATCGAGCTCTATCGACATGACAAATACTTTTGTTTGCCTTTGGGTAATTTAGTTATTACTATCAAATGAACATTTTCCGCACAATTATATTCTTATTTACTTTTGAAAGTTGTCAATAAAGATTCTGATTGAATTTCTGTTGCCAATTCTTGGTAGTTTCATTCAATCATCGTCGATCGCTGGATTGAAATCAGAAATTTTTTATTTGCACCATCTTGTGGCTCATCAGCGTCACTGTCATAAAGCTTGTTTTTATTGAAATTATGTTCACTAGTTATACACTTATTGTTGTAATAGTTTTTCCACATTCACTGTTCACTACAAACTGACCAAATTCGCCAGTTAATTCCATCCTAATCGGCTGAGATTAATTCTGCACAAATTCTCACTACTGACTAGAAGGATGTTTCTATATCTTAAAAGCTGCCATTTTTATATTGAATAGGTACAATTTTATTTTCAAGAAGTTTCTCTTCAAAGAGAGCTTATACTGAACCTAATAAAATTGTTCATATTTAAATTTTAATGGAAAGTTTTTTAAGATAATTTGATTTTAAAATTTTTGAAATTTATAAGGAGTTGAAAAGTTTAAGAAAAAACGCTTCTCTCGTCGTCGTTAACCTTACTCCGTATACAAAATGTCAGATTTCTACGACGGCGATGACATTAATTTTAGGAAATAAATACTTCTTCATAATTTGCGCAATAATGTGTGACCGCCAACACTTCAAAGAAGTTAGAATTAATTCGGTCGGCTACTTGTGTTGGTAAGACTTTCTTAGGAACGCAAAGAACTATTTATAGCGAATACTCTGGATAATTTTTTTCATAATCTGCCTTCCAAATGCAACTAGAAATTTTTTACCTGAGAAATTTTCTCCTCCATTTTTGAATTTTAATCTCGATATTCATTTTATTCCCAACGTGCTTTATCCACGTATCTAGAAATTGAAATTTTTTCAACTATACAGGGAAAGTTTTTATTTTTCCAAACTTGTGTAAACAAATGATAAGCAATTAATAAATATTAAAACTTTATTTAAATTTTGTTTGCAAATACATAGCTTTCAATAACAACTCAGGCCTTTACGTTGATAATAATTTTTGTCTTGGTGTGAGAATATCTTTTTAGAAATATGTATAAAATTTTCAGATGATAGAAGCATCTGAAATATTTTGCCCCAGAAACGTTATAATTCTAAAATATAGCCTGTGTCTGTTTATACAAGACTTTTATCCTCTAATATGAACTGGATATTCATGGCATAAATTTAAATGTTTTAAGCACGTGATAAGCAAAAATGACATTAAATAAATCAAGTTTAATCTTCGCATGCAGCACAAAAAGTTTCAATAAAATTCTTTAAGTCAACACCAATAAAATCGCATAATGAAATCTCGAGTAAATCTCAGTTCAACCTTTCAAGTCTCCATGTGACTGTGGTAATTGAAATTACGGTGCACTTTGATTGAGTTCCTTTTACTTTTGAATGCATGCAATTTTTTTTTATTTCCTCAATTAAAAGAAAATCAGATAAACCGAAACAATCAACCCAAAGAGCAAGTCCTGAAAAAAAAACTCCCAAAGCTTGAATTTTTTTAAAGTTATTTTTCCCGTATTTTAAACTTTAAAACTTTTTGTTTGTTTGTTTGTTTGTATTGCTTAAGCACTCCTTAAAGTTTCCAAGATTGGTAAAAATGTCGATTATGAGATTAAAAAAGTTTTAGGGGGGTAATTTTTACGAGCGTAGTCGTGAACTAAGATTAGCGGCTCTTTGACCGCGCGGAAAAGCATGCATTTTGGGTGTTTATTTTTCCTTGTGTAAATTATACATATTAAACATACACATATTATAAGATATTCAAATATTAGTTTCGAGCTTTAAATTTTCACGAATAGATGTCTCTCCTACTCCTATTTTAAGCTGAGCAAACAGCTGTTCCTAGAAAGTCCGTTAGATCGTGCAACAGTTGTTTGGCTTCTCTAATGCAAATTATACTAATTGAAACTATAACCGCGTTTTTCTCGAAATCATGATTTTTAAACTGGGCGCAACAGTAACTCCATCAATGTTTATCCAATTGACTTGAATTTTTAACTGCAACTTTAAAACAATATTTTCTAGAGAATATCGTAGGATCTTTTTGATAAATGGATTTATTTTTATAGATTCTATAAGTAATTTTCGGACACTTTTTCCAAAAACGAGAAGAAAAGGTTCTAATTGATGCCAGTTTTTTATAAATCAATTTTTCCGACTATATTTTAAGAAAATTTTTGGTTTTTGTTCCAGATTAGAAATTGTCAATCGTTCGAGATATATTTTTTCCTTGCGTGCGCTGCTATGGCTCCATTTTATATCGTCAAATTAAAATAAAATATGGTTTTTGTAGTTAAAGACTAGTACTTTCTTATGCAGAAAACGTCATAGCGCTATCCCTTTCCAATCGATCGTGGTACGTTTCAGAAAATCACGTGAAATTTAGAGAACACCTTAAGATGGACCAAGCACTCGACGAGATAACGAGCTTCATCTACACAAGGGAATAGTAATGCCCCGTATTCCATTCAAGTAAGCAATTAAGCTTAAAAAAAACAACGGACCTATAAACTCTCTTGCAATCTTAAAACATTAATTTTCTGAGTATTTTACTGTAATATTATCGTTTAAAAATGAAGGAAAATTTTTAAAGAAGATACTTCGTTACCTGGTGGAAAATTATTGTGTGCAGTTTAGAGGACCTCTACTAAGCGATGAGAACGTATATACTTACTACAAAGGTACAAATATGTCCGTTAACAACTATCATTTTGTAGTGCTAAAACTTCGGAAGTTTTCCAGATATAAAGAAGCTTCCGAGACTAGAATAATTTTAAACGATTTGAACGGATGCTGTGCTGTTACTTCGCAAGTCGAGTAAATATTGAATCGATAATAAGGAAAGTCTGCACGAGATACAATTCTTAGGAGGGTTCTGCTGTTTTTAAAGTTTTCTACAACTTTATAAGCTTTGGAAATCCTTTCAACATAATGACCAGGACTATTTCATTGCGCTACAGTTCTACTGGGAAAAACAAGAGTATATGAGGAAAACAAAAATAAAGACTCCTCCATTCCGATCCATAAATTCCAATTCGAAATTTTTGCACCAATCACACTTAATGGATAATAAATGCGCATCCATTAGAGGCCTCTTGCTGTGAGAAATGTTTTCTTGGATTTGCCATTCTCTCAAGGAATAAAAATGATAAATATCCTGACGTGCTGAAAGAAAGTATCATAAATGCGTTCTTTCATCGTCGTCGTCATCATTATTGTCGGTTTTGTTGTTGGAAAGTAATACTCTGTTAATCTTTCAAAGGGCCTAAATCTAGAAGAACTCAATTTCATGAGGATCACTTGCTTCAGGTCGGTTTTGACTGTGGTAATTTGTCACAAAAAAACATGACTTTCTCTTTGGCAATAAGCCATTGTGAATTAATTACCTGTCCATTGCAGAGATTTCGAGTCGGGATGACTTCCTTTTCACTTGAATTGAGTCTATTTGTTTTTGAACAGCAACTTGTTTATGGGATTTTTTTTCTAGATTATTTTTAATTTATGGAAAAACATAAACTGAGAAGCAATTCATTCAACATTTTTTAATTACTCCCACCCCCACAGATGCATATTGAGTGCACTTTTCGTACGAAATAACTTTCTTCCCTATATCATCGTATTCGTAAAGGATCATGAATATATCAAAAACTATGTCAAATGCATTATATATCCTTCCCACAGATTATCAGTTACAGAAACTCTGTTGCTCACTGTAGTGCACATTGGATAGAGTCATCATGACTCAATGTCCTCATAAGTTTTTATCTACTATTGTAAAATTTTCGTGCAATTACTCTCCATTAAAAGTTTTCTAGTCTCGAAAACAAAAGAGGATATTCAGAGCTGGATGTGGATAGGAAATTGAATGAAAACCATGTCGAACCTTTTTCCTGGGTATACAGTCGGAACGGAAAAATTCTGTTTTGTTTTTATACAGTTGACTAAAAATATTCACAGGGTGAACTATAGTGGTAAAAAAACATCAACATTTTTCGACCGTACATGATGGATCTGTATGTGGTACTAACTTTATTTCGAAGCTTCCGTATGCGGTTGCATTCGATTTAATTTAATTCAATTAAGCTTTTGAACTCGATTTAATATGAGCGTACAGTTTCAAGGAAGTCAACAAATAAATTGGATTTAAAGTAATTTAATGAATGCGAAATTGTTGTTTATGAGATATTTTTGTAATATAAAATGACGGGCATGACGAAGGAGAACGATAGCAAATTCTCTTGTCAGGCAGGAAGATTTAATATTTTATGTTGCGTATACAAAAATTAAAGAGAAGTAAAAAGCTGTACAAGTTAAGAATGAGGAATTTGATAGTGTACAAGTATGTTCAATCATAAATGAAACAGGTAGTGTGCCAGATCAGTCATCATGAAGAGAAGTCGCCAAGTTTATAAGTGAAAACTGGAAGGCCACAGACAAATCTAGCAGAGCTCTTTAGTGACCCAAATCAATTATCGAAACTTTTTAAATATCGACATCTTATTATCAATAATTATTTCCTAAAACTTTTGTATTGTTAGTATAAAAAGTGAGGTATCAGTATCGATAATGATATTTCACAAGCAATTTTTTGAAGTGTTATCTAAATTTTTTTCACGTTTTTGAGGACTTTAAACTAGTAATATTCCTTTACTACAGAAAATCGAAAACATTGTTCAGAATCGCAGACAGAATTAAGGAATTAAAATTTTTCCATAACATATCATTATACAGGGTAATTCAGAAAAATGGCAAATATTTTCAGGGTGGCACTGTAGGTCGAGATGTACAAAACATTTACTGCAAAAGATAGCTAACGGTACAAGCTTTCAAAAAAATACTGAACCAGTTCTATGTTGCTCTTGCATCAGAAGCTAAAGAATTTTTTCAAACTATATCCCTTCCCAACAAATTAGATTATAAACAGGATTTTTCAAAGTCCAGACTTTTAACTTTCAATTCAATTCTATCCATGTACAATAGAGTGGCCCAAAAATGTAAGAATTTGCAAAAGTATTAAAATATCTAAATGCTCAGTTTGAACTAGTTATCAAATATAATTTTAAATATCTATGCAAAATTTCAGTGAAATTCATTAGAGGTCATTCAAATCGAAAACAGTGATTTTCGGCTATTTGGGATTTTCAAAAAACAGATAAAGGAGCTTCATTATTATTAGGCAAATTGTAGTGCAAGACCTTTAGAAAATTAAATTTTTATATTTTGTATAAATTAGGAGCTGGAACATCAAATTTTTCTTTTTGTGTCAATTTCTTTGGAAAGAGAATTGGCGCACGGGTAAACTTCTTCTACTATAGCATAATCTACGGATAATCAATTATCTTTCTAGTAACTTTAGGGGCATCTCAAAATGAGACTTTCGAAGATGACACCAATTCACGTACTGCCGTCGGGCCATAGTTGTAGCACAAGATTGGTCTTACTTCAGATTTGTGCATATATTATTGTAACACTGTTGGTCCAAGACCCCTTATCTGGGGTACCGCAAAGTACAAAGCTTATGTAGATATATCCTAAGATTCTCTAAGACAATGTCGTCAGAAGAACAGATTCTCCATGAATCAGTGGCGCAAAATGGACCCGACAGTGGTAAGTGCAGCAGGATATAAGAGGTCTTACTGTACTGGCACCCCTCTAACCTAGCCTAACCTGACCTAATCTATGTAGGTTTCCCAGTTATGAAGGTATTAAGAGGAAAGTTAGCTGCCGATAACTCTTATAATAAAAGGTCTAAAGATTCTGTTATTCACTGAATCTATACACCATTCTGTAGAAAATTCAAAAGTATTTTGAATGTCATCGAAATAACTAAAAAGCTAGAATTGGTCTAAAAGTGCAAGTGGTTTTTCGCATATATTTCCAGAACGCTTGGTCGCACAGTAGATCATTTCTACTAACCGATTTCATAAGACTCTATATTCTGCAGAACTTTTCAGTCAAATAAAACGTCTTGAACTAATCTGTTTCACACAATACCTAAAAACCTAAAATTTTGTATGGTAACAGCAGGTGGAAGCTTCCCGATTTAGTCTATCTTTGAAATCATATTTAGTATTCTTATGAAAAGGTCGTATATAAAATTTCATCTCTCTACATCGCAGCGTTTTCAGGCAGAGTCAAACCATATATTAAAAATTAAATTTTTGTATGGCTACCCTAGGAAGGATTTACCTGATTTGTTCTATTTTCGAAATAAAGTCTACAATATTTTTTAAAAAGCCATTTGCAAAATTTCAGTCCTCTACTCCAGGACGGACAAGCAAAGATCAAAATAACTTTAAATATTGTGCGTAGGTTTCCAATCCATTTTGCTCAACTGTCATTTTTTCTATGCGTTATAAATGGATTGATAAACTTTATATGCCCTATATTCTCATCATCTAGGGATAAAAATGAACAAATTGCATCATAAACCGAAGGGGCTGGCTTTACCTTCCGTTCTCATTACCACAATCTGTAATGTGTAAAAATAAATTAATTGAAATAAAATTCAAAATAATCATTAAGATTATTCCATTTTGTTGCGGTTTTGAATTATCTCAATTTTATAAAAAAATTTACAACAACAGAAGTGACAATTTCATCCAGCTTTTTTTTTTATATATATGTAGATATATGAGAGCTCTAAGATGGCACTAATTAAATTTTTACATTTCAATTATCATTAATGATTCATTTCCAATTTAATCTTGGGAAAGTAAGTCACTGTCCGCCAGGCATCAACCTTTGCAAACACTCCACAGTTCCACAACGATAAATTATACCACAAAAGGACACAACCTGGCCAAAAATACAAAATTGCCACTGCAACTGAGCTCTATATGTGGGTGTATGTATGTAACAGTCGCCACTCGATTTTAATTATAACTCCTTTCGTCTCCTCCTTCTGTTGAACTCAGCCAGTAAGTAATTATTGCTCGAGAAGGGTGAGCAGCCCTTATCTATGCATTTCAATACGTTCCCATAACAATTTCTGAATTATGATTTTTCACTGTTCTTGAATCTTGATAACGCTTGTCTTGCGAAGCTATTTCTGTTGAATTTACGGCGTAGATTTACGTTTCTAATTGGTCTAGACTGAGAGATCTGAAATTTTTCAATTTGTCTTATAGTCTACCTATAATAATCATTTGGTTCTACTACTGTGGGATGCGTATTATCCCCAGCGGAGTTTTCAGGATTAAATTCTTCGCAATTTTTCTCTTTTTGTGTTAAATGTTGTGCAATGAAGAGGAATCCAAAATGCTTGGTAAAATTAATTTATTGATTCGAGCAAAGAATGAAAGTTGAATGGGAACAAAGAATTATTCGAATGAAAATCCATCACGACATAGATTGAAAAAGGGTATAAAGAGTCATTGCCATTTAGAAGGAACTATGGCCAATTTGGCCACAACAATTGCTAAATTTATGGTATGCCGAAAAATTGAATTTATATTACTGAAAGAAAAGCTGCTTATCGAACCATGAAAACATATTTTCATTGTAAACCCACGCTCTTAAAATAAATTATTTTGTTTGCTTAAGTCTCGCGAAAATATTTTTACCCCCACAAGGGTATAAATTATTTCAAGCAAATTGTCGAAAATTCCTTTGTGACATTTTCCCTACTAATTATATTGAAATATATTTAGGACTCCCTAATCTGATATATATATAACCTGACAATTAGTAAATTCTATGTACAAATTAAGCTAAGGGATTTTCTTTCCTGTAAATTAGTCCTTCCTACAAAGATGACTAAATCTCTTGTGTAGCCAAAAAAAATTCTACATTGCAGGAAGTTTTTATTGTACTGAAAAGTTCTTCAGAATGTAAAATCATATGACATTGGCTCTAATAATTTTTACTGTCCGACGAACCGTTTAGAAATATATACCACTTTACCAACCGAATTTGCACAGAGGGGTTATCGCATGAAATTACATACATGGGAGGGGGGGGGGGGGGGGTTCAACTAGTAGGGTATCACGAGAATTGGTCCTATACCAAAACAGCATCTCTTAAATTGTTTTTGATGAATGGTAAATAAAACACAAATATCGTCTTCGTCATACGTACAATAATCCCTCGATATAACACTCTTTATTACAAATTAATGTAAAAAACTATTAAATTTTTGTATAAGTATATTAGTTGTGAGCCACCCTGTATTTACAAATTTTTATAATGTTTATCTATGCTTTTGTGACGCAATAATGATAGATAATATTGCTTTCATTTTGTTAGATGGAATGATATTTAAGTTTTTTGGATTTGTCATTCTTACCAAAAACTGAAACAAATCACATATAGATGTGCAAAACGTCACAAAAACGTGGTCCAACTAAAACGAGCTAATGGTCCTCGAATAGAAAGCGCAATACATTCTCTCTCTCTTTTTTATTTATTAAAGAACCTGCCTGGACCGGCAGGCAGTTTGTGTGGTTCTTTAATAAATAAAAAAAAGCAATGCTGGTAGCCCGAATATTCGGAAGGTATGAAACATACCCATTATAAGATGAATTTCATGCTTGTTGTGCACTTAAAAGAAGAAGAATAGTAAATTATTTGAGAAAATGTCAAATGTGTTGTGAAGTGTGTAGTGTAAAATTCGGAAATTTTAAAATTAAATATCTCATAAAATATATGTTTGCGATCAAAATTATTTTGATATTCGTCATTTGTGAGTTGATTAGAATGAGAAAATCGGAGTATAGCCGCGGATCTTAACATAAGCCGTGATTTTAATAAAACATTTAGAATTTCTTCTGAGTATCTAATGAATATATTCTCTTTAGTAAAACAGTTTTTATCGCAGTCATATCCCTAAATAATTAATTTAAAATCATGTATTTCGTCGAAACCACTAATTTATTTGTTGTTTTCAGTTCTCTCTGAATTGGTACTTGGTGCTTAGACCGAAAGACAGCAATATAAAAGTGAGCCCACTTTCTGCAGTGTATTTCTATGAACGTGGTCAGTTCATATTATACATGTCAGTGAGTCGAAGCATCGTCGATTTTATATTCGAGCGAGACGTTACTGGTTTTCGTTCTACTTGCCCAGTTTTATTTGGATGTTATCAGTTTGTCTAAGGTTCTGCCTGGATGCGTGAGAGCGGCACATGCTTTGACAGTTTTTTACGTGCTTTATAACTCAACAAAAAAGCAGTTGCGCTAGAGATTGTGTTTTCTTTTCTACGAAGAGTTAGATATTTGTAGGTATTTAATAGACACAACAATACTTAAGTAAAAATCTTGGTACTTAAATACAAAACTTAAAGTACAAGTAAATAGACGCTAGGACTTATGTTCAAGTAGTAATTAGGGGCATTTCAAAAGTATTGAGTAATAAGTCTTAAGTAACGTATATGTACTTTAAGTAGTACTTAAGTCTTTTTACTTAAGTATTGCCCAGCTCTGGTCTCAGCTAAAAGTAATGGTGCCCATTTTAAGATCAAGAGCGGTATTTCACTGCTTGGTAGGAAGAGTTTTCTCTTGGTATTATACGCTCGCCGGTTTAATCTATTCTAAAGCTAAGGGAGAAAGCGAAATTATAACTTTTCTTCACAGAACTTTTCAAATACATTTTCTCATTCGCTGTAATTACGTTTTTGGCACGAAGCATGTATAAATTTATATGAATTTAACAATGAAGTAAATTCGTTGTCCAATGAGGATTGGGCAACCATCCGAAGATGAAGAAGAATTATAAATTGAAGACCTTTTATCTAACAAAAAACTGTTTCAAAATAAAATTGAAATAAAATTTTTATTTCTTGCTTACCATCCATTGGCACAGCCTATTGGCTAAACAGTTTTTGACACAACAATTAAGTGAGAGTGAGACCAACATTGCGACCATTAAAAATTAGTCTTACGACCAGTCTTAGATGGCAATTTGGACCGATTTGAACATGAGACCAACTGCGGATAAAACTGATGTGCATATAGCCCTAAACGACAGTAGGTAAATTTTCAGTTAGCAGGTTTGCTGTTGTTGATATGATTCCTTCTATGCAAGCCTAGGTTTGCTTGGATAAGCTCTGTCTTTTTGGCAACATCGCTGGCTTATTAATGCAGGTTCTGGTTTGCCCTCTTCTCTCGGAGCTTCACTAACTACTACCCAAAAACTCTTCTTCTGTTTCTTCATCTTCAGCATTTAAAATATTATTGGACTCATTTTGAATATAGTTTTATCACAAAAAACAGAAGCAGCTCTAATTGAAAACAGCCACTAGTGTTTATACTGAACGGAAATGTGTGAATAGGCTTTAAAATGGTATATCATGGCACGAACCTTAAGGCCACGATGTTTCAATACGCTAAAAATATGCTTTGGAAAAATCTTATAGATATTTTTGCCTGGCTTTAAAACACTCCACCTTAATTTGGAAATGTGTCAACACAAATCACCGACTGAATTTCTCTGAAAGTAAACGATATCTTTCCACTTAACCCCTTCTACGTACATGCTTTTGTCTCTTTATTTAATCGAAAGTAAATTGAATGTCGTCTAAAGTGACCCTTCCGTTAAAAAAACGGCAATAAAAATCAAGTCAAATGCCGTTCCCTTATTTGTATACAACAAGGATTTCCTTTTCCATCAAGAAAATAACATCCGGGAAGGCATCACTCCTTCGCCCTTGTTTTATCAATCCTCCCCTTCAGCTGTTGTTGTTGTGTGACACTCTACCCTGGTTGGCGAATAGAAGAGAAACCCATTTTAAATGCTGCTGCCGTATCCTTGTTAACTTTTGTCCAAATATCCCCATACTATGAGAACTTTTCTGGAGAGCTTTAGCAGTTCGCAAGTTTTCTGATGTACGAGGTAATTAAGATGCTTAGCTGCAAAAATTTCTTTTTATTTCGTATGAAAATTTTGGCAGTCGACTAAACGTGATTTATGGCGCTCCTTTCCTTGCTTTGGTTTTAACCAATAAGATTTTAGCCAGAGCTAAGAGAAATACATCGAGAATATAGGTAATAAAGTTCCGATACTAAAGGATAAATGCCTCCAACGAGTAAAAATCTAAGCCAATCAATAATTGCCTCCCGAGACGAAAAGTCTCAATCATTTTTGTGATAGTTTTCCTCCGCCAGTTTTTCAGTTTACGGCAGCCATCTTGATTTATGGATTTAAATGGAAACACTTTCAGGATATTGTAAAGGAAGTTCCAGCTTGCGTTAACTATAGCATTTTTGATAGTCAATATTTTCGCGATTTTCTTTTGTGAGGAAAACTGTTTTTGAACGGTTTCAGTAGAATTTTTTTTGCAGTACCTATGCTAAACAAACCCACCTCGATTTTGAAACTCGAAGGCTCAAAAACTGCAAGCTGGCCAGTATGTCCTTCATTATATTTAGATTATTAGGTCACTAGAAAGATTAATAACGTTAAAATTACAAGGATGGGCGACTGGGCCACTAGAATACTCCTAGCAACGGAGATGATATTGTGTGTCCTTACCTAAAGCGGCTACGTTAAATTGAAACTCTTTATGAGCTGGATTGTGCGCGTGGGTATTGGCTTGCAAACTTTTTTTTTCAACTTTAAAGGTACAAGCGCAGGATACACAGATATATGATATATTCTTTGAGGTTACGTCTTTTTCTTCACGACACAGATCGCCGCTGGTTTTGCCTATCTTTTTCAGAAAATAAGGGAAGGGTCCATGTCCACTGATTGCATTACATTAAGGGGTAACGCCACTGTAAATTTTTTGAAAAATCGATTTTGTTTTTATTGGCTTAAAAAATAGTTTACATCCTCTAAAATAGGGAAAAAAAAAGTCCCGTGCCCGAAAAATATTTTTTCCTTTGAAAACGGAGGTCGCCACCAAGTGCGTCAAACTTGCTCCGACACGACTACCTGAAGCCTGAAACACAATTGAAGCTTTTCAGCCAGCTTTAACGCCAGCTTTCTTCTAAAGCTGACTGAAAAAGTCGAATTGAACACAACTGACCTTTTTGACATTTACAACTTTAACTTGTTTGTCGGAAAACTTTTATTTTTTACCTTCATTTGTTTTTATTTTTTCCAATAAAAGCTATTCTCAAAACTTGAAACGCGTTTTTCTCGAAGCACGGTTTTTCAAAATGACACGCAGCATAGCTTGAACAATTTTCATATTTGCGACTTGAAATTTTGACCAGATGTGAATATTAAGATTACCTCGAGAATGCCGTACGGGATTTTCAATAACTGTATTTGTTGATTTTTTATTAACAAAAAACCTGTCGTTTTTTTGTCAAAAATCAAACTTTTTTTCAAACGCGCGCCAATTCTACAAAAATTAATATTTTTAAAAATCCGTACGGCATTCTCTAGCTATAAGTCACAAGATTAATGTTTTTTTTTCGTTTTGGTCTAGATTCAAATGTGCACCAGTGTTGCTGTGTGCCGCGGAGCCCTGCAAACAAAACATGTACCGGGAAGATGGCTGTGGAGTCGCCATTTTGTTTTTTTTTTGCTGTCAATTTATTAATAAAGTTCAATGTATGCCCGATAATACCCTTAAAAGTTTTTTTTCAAACACCTTTAATTTCGCGAGAAAAAAATTCGTGAAAAAACCTTTTTTTAGCCGTTACAGTGGCGTTACCCCTTAATAAACAGTCTGAGCAATTTACAGCTAAAACCATTCAATTTGCGCGGCTAGAGAAGAAAGAGGTGAAAATTCGTTTGTTTGTCTCATACAAGGCGTGTATCTATCAGACGAGGTGAGGTTCTTAAAGTTGTTGATTACCTAAACAAGTATATATTTGGCGGTAGTTTGGATCAGCGGCAGAAGGCGATACAGATTATAAATTTCAAGCTGTCAGTTTCCATTTTTATCGCTGAATATCCGCATCAAGTTTTATATTTCTAGCGACTACCAGTTGACAAGGTAATTTGAATTATCCAGGAATTTTGCGGATATAGAAAACTCCGAAATGGCTCGCTTGTTTTTCGGAGTATGTTTCAGATGACTTAGGCTATTTGGTGACATACACGAAGTAAAAGCAACGTAATTCAAGTATTCTGTTAAATTTCCATAGGTATAACAGGTATTCCGTCTATTTATAAAACAACACAAGAGTAACGTTAAGTCAATATAAATTTGGTTAACAGTGAGGGCAGCATGTGATTTAAACCACATTAGGTGTCACCCTACTCATGCCGTAGGTACTGGTTCAGATGACATTTGTTTAATAGCACAGAATAGTAACAGAATCAAGGAAGTGCTTAATTCAAAATGTCATTGGAAGAAAAATTACTAGAATAAGTTAACAATACCCAAAAATGTATACATAAAATTTTCAAAAATTTAAAGCCAAGACAGTGCAGCTTACAATACGTACACTGCTTCGGAACTGCACTTAATCGCAATGTCCTTCTGGCTTAAGACATTGATATTCTCCTTCAATCTTTTATAGTCTGGCAAACCAGGGTATGCCAGAGAACTTTTCAGTTTCACAATATATGAACGTAATAGGAACATAATAATTCCTCATTTTTATAAGACGGTTATGGAAGTTCTTTAATTGCCCAGGTCTCGCGCCTTTGGAATAGTCTTCCTTTAAATTTTGAATCTTCCGACAGCATCATCGCGTTCAAGAGGCTCATTGGTTTGCACATAAGTAATATAGAGCTGTTGATAAAAATTTTATTTTTGTATCACATTACTTATCTTTTATCCTTCTTAGTAGCTGAATACTAATTCTATTAGACTTTTCCGGAACGCTCATATAAGCATTCTGTAAGTATTGTTTATTTGTTCTATCATCTTTTCATCGTCTGAATTTGAATTATTTAAAATCTTCTTTTTCTAGAATAATATATTTAGTACCGTACTTTTTATTGTACTAAAAGAAAGATGCTTAATCTTGTACTATACTTTAATTTGAAGAAATTTTATGTTTATGCTTTTATTCTCTTTATCATTTCCATCAATTTTCGAGTGTTCCGACACCCATTGATGTGTTAAAGGAAAAGACAAACTGACTGGAGCGAACTGTTTGTGACACGTAGTGTATATTCCTCATTTTCCTTCTTTTAGTGAAAATATAATTCTTCAGGAAAACCTTACCAAGAAAATTGAAATTAATACAAGCCTCGTTCTATGTGACAAAATGAAAGAACACAATATATGCACTTCACAGATTTCATATACTTCACTGACTTCATATACTTCCTATGAAATCAAAAACGGAAATGGAACAAAAAAAAATTCTGATATATACTGAATACTTTCCTGCAATGGCTGGCGTCATTTTAACAAACTTCTCCTCCAATACAAGATGTTCCTTCTTCCAGGAATTACAACAAAGTTCCCTTCATATCTTCATGGTGGACAAAATCTAAAAATAAAAAGAAAAAATCCAATTTAACAGGAGGAATTATTATAAATAAACATTATTAATCAATTTAAAAGTAAACAATAATATAACCAAAGATAACATCAACAATACATACGAAATATTTTTACAATTTGTAAAAGAAAAATAATAACTTAGCAGTTGAGTAGAAAAAACTTTTTACAAACGAAAAAATCTTTAAAAAGAGCAAATTTCTATACAAAAGCAGGCGTTTCGTATCAGTACGGCTTGGTTCCTGCATTGCTTGCCATATATGCCAGACTAAACAGACAAGCTGACAGTTGAATTGATGTTTTAATAAAAAACCACATCACCAACAACAAAAAAGTATTTTCACGTAAAAAATAATGCTTATCGAATTATTTAAAAATTAATTAATTTACTCGTTAAGAGTAAGAAAAAGATAGGTGAACGGGTGAAAATGATAAAAATATACACTCCAATGAAAATTCCCGAGGAAATTACAATGAAAGGTACTGCCTCGTGTAGTTTTAGCAGAATTTTTATTTTAATATTCACCAGAACAGGAAGGGGCTTCAAGTTTTCGGTAATTTTTTTCGTATTCTAAACTGAACGAAAATAAATTAAGCGACTTGTGATATAAAAATTGAATTTGTGCAATTAGTTTAGTTTTTAATAAAGCTGAATTTTATTCAATAGCATTAGCACTTGGGGGAATGTATTTTTTTTTCATTTTGTTTAAGCAAGATAAAACTATCATAAAGTTTGAATCGAATAAAACAGATCATTTTCATATACGAAAGTCCGCATGCTCTCATTTTCTCACATTCAGATACAATTCCTTGTTCCAAAAGGCACTTTGCCTATTAAACAATAACTAATACTTTATTTAATTGATAAAACTGATGTTTTTTTAGGCACTTGGTAGAACACTTTGGTAATAATCTTTTTTAAAAGAATTTTTTCAAAAAATATTTAAAATAAAAACACATGTAATACTGTTCTGCAATAATTTATTTTATTTGAGTCGCGACGCGTTTCGCCTTCTTAGGGCATCATCCAGCAACTGAAAAGTAGATCGTTAGCTAAACCTAACTATTATAATATTTTAGAATTTGAATTTTTCTGTAACGGTCATTATAAATCCATACATAAGAGGGGGCTATTATTCATGAAATCTAACTGATCGTTTACAAAAAAAAAAAAACAAAAAATATGCACTTAACCTTGTTTACCCACAAGGGACACAAGATATAAAAATTTGGAAAAAAAATCCCTTATTTGAAGGATACTTCGAATAAAATTAAATCCACGTTAAAACAATATAACGTTTCACCAGCTTTTTATAATAATAAAACTTTAAAAAATATTTTCATTAACAACAAACTAAAACCGAAAGTTGATAAAATAGATAAGAGCGGAATTTATAGTATTGAGTGTAGTGACTGCAATGCAGTCTATATTGGTAAAACAAAACGCGTATCATCGGCACTCTATAATAGACCAACACCAGATAAGCAAGCATTTAGTTGATACTGGTCATACCACATCTTTAAATAAATTACAACTTTTAAAAACGTGGATGGTGGAAAAGTCCAAGATAAATATGAGATATATTACATTAATAATGAAAGTCGTAAAGGTTCATTTTTGGTAAACGATCAGTTAGATTTCATGAATAATAGCCCCCTCTTATGTATGGATTTATAACGACCGTTACAGAAAAACTCAAATTCTAAAATATTATGATAGTCAGGTTTAGCTAACGATCTACTTTTCTGTTGCTTGACAATGCCCTAAGAAGGCGAAACGCGTCGCGACTCAAATAAAATAAATTATTGTAGAACAGTATTACATGTGTTTTTATTTTAAATATTTTTTGAAAAAATTCTTTCAAAAAAGATAATACTTTGTTGTTGTTGCACTGATAGCTCGTGTACAATGTACCTTCCTTGAGCAATATTCAATGGTTTTGAAGTTTTCTAGAAAGAAAATGCTCCTACTTACCTTTCATAATAATTATAAGACCACCAGCGTAATCTTGTGATTTAATTCCTGGGTTGTTTAGTTGCACTAAGGCCTGAAGTACAATGAACGAAACGCAGCCCAAGGGATTGGGGAGAAATATCGAAACAGTTTTTTTTTATGATGTGTATTGAGTATGTATCTTCTTATATCAGGGGACTAAGAACAGGTTGGCAATAACCAAGGACCACAGCCGTGCAACTAGTAATCCTTCACCAAATAGATTTACCGGAAACATGGCATACATTTTAGCATCTGCATTTCTTGCTACTGATCAGCTGCAGAATACTCGACAAAGACTTATTGCAATTATTCTAGTAAGCAGCATATATTCCAAGATACTACAATCGCTCGCTTTAATGTTATGTGCTTAATGCTCTGCCTGCCTGCAAAGAGATGTAAGTAAAAAGCATTTTGACATTAAGCAAGTACTGCAGCACTTGAATGACTTCCATCTGCTTATCATGAAGAACACCTGAGCCCATTAAAAGAAGGCTGTTGAGACTTAAAAGTTCAATAAAATACTTCACTGCTGGGCTAACTAGGCCAAGATCATTATCTTAATTACTATTGTAAATTTTGCGAAGCTTTGAGCTTCAAAGTCCATAGAAGGAATGGTTGGAGAAGGCGTAAGTGGATACACCTACATATAAACAAGACGACTTCTGAATAACCGTAGAAGGAGGTCGAAATTTAATTACGATATTAATTCGAACGGATAATATCAACAACAGAAACAGCAGCATCAGCACAAGACTGTTATGGAAAGGCAGATAGGAAAATGGCATCAGCACAGAATCACATATAAAAGGAGGAATTGTGAGGGAAAATTGCAAGGATGCGAGTATGAAATTCTTCTTGAAAAGCAGCCGTTTATATTAAATTTCATCCTTTTTATGGAGGGATCACCTAGGATGTTTTGTTGGTGATTTAGTTCTGCGGACACTTTGCCTTTTGTACAGAGAAATTGGGCTGAACGAACTCTCTCAGGCAATTAACTCTGGAGTAAAGCATAATTAAATGCAGAGTACGGAAACGCACGTGAGTAATAAATTGCGCGCGCGATTTTCTTGCACATTCTACTTACGCTCATGGGTGAGTAATTCAATACAAGGAAGCTCACACTCGCGTGCGCACACGAAATTTTTCACTGCTCATTTCCAACTTGTGTGCAATTTCATTTATGAAATACCTGCATTATGTAGAAAACGTGGCTAATTAATATTAAAAATTTTATTCGCAAGTGTGCGCTTTCTTCCCTTGAATTACTCACCTGTGAGTAATGAGCAGTGAAAAATTTCGTATGCACTTTCTTATTTTGAATTACTCACTCATGGACAATTGCGCATGAGTTTCTAAAAATGGAACGCACACGTGCGTCGGTCTGTCGTGGCACGTTCGGAAATTTACTTTCATTCTCTATTTTGCAGGAAACAAATTTTAGGAATGAATTATTTTCTTTGTGGTTTGGTAAGGATTATGTTTTTTTTGTTTTTTTTTAAATTAAATTTGTGATTAATTTTCATCCTTGAAATATATATATACCTGTGTATATCCAAAGAGCATATCCTTATACAACATAATGTATACAGTTAAGGTATTTTCTCATGTATACAGATTCGACCCTAAAATTCATGATTCGATGCTAACAGATTACAGAATTGTAAGGAATCAGCAATGGTTTGGGATTATTGGTCTGGCTTGGCTCTACACTCGGAAGTACTATGGATGTTAATAAGAAGCTTAAAACTTATTTAATGGACGGGAAGCACAAAGGTTGAGGTTTTTGTGTATCTAGTATGCATAGTAGGTGTTACCCTAGCCGCTTATTGCATTCAGTTCAGATAATCAGGATTATCAGCTGCTGAACTTTGTACCAGTACACATGATGATTTGGTTAAAGCGAATAATCCGGGTGTCCAGATCTACATATTATCTTGACGAAGTGAGCAAAGAATTCAATGTAAGAGAAAGAGAGATGTGAACTCTCCACGGCATGGTCCATAGTGGATTTGCTGTCTTTCCTGTCTAAACTGGGTTTATGATCTAAGGGGCCAAATTACACGTACTCTACTTGCAATTCCTGTGTATTCTAGATTCGCCTAGATGCATATCACGAAATAAATGGATCTGTGGCAACTGCAGCGGTGGATTTTAGTGGCGACAGTATACACGCGACATTTGTGAAGATAATGACTGAAAAATGTTTTGACAACATCAAAAAACACCAAATAAAGCGTTTGCTTTTCGTTTGGTTTAATTCTTTTTCAGAAATTGAGTTGATTTAATAATAAATATAAGAAAAAGGATGGGTATTTTATTTTTTGAGATAAGGTATAAATATAATACATGTTTTTATACGTATAATACTTAGTTATTTTTTATGTTTTTGCTGTCAGTGTACGTCTAAAGTACATTGACAGTTTTTGAATGGGAGATGGACCAAGTGCTGCCCAGAAGGAACACTTAGTGCATTTTGTTCCTCATGCCAACACTAATCTATAAACCGAAATGCATCAAATCTGTGTGGGGAGTCAAGACTCAACTCGCCCTCCCCTCTCCCTCTTCTGAGGGGAAAAATCGCAATTCGGGGTTCCTCTTGCGCCCCGCAATTAAGTTCCGCACCCAACCACCCTAAGTTTGGGATCACCCTGAATGAAGATACGAGAGTCCAAATAAAGCAGATACGATAAATATAAAATTCGCCCAGGATAAACGGATCACAAATGAGACTCTTAAAAAAAACTCTGAAAAAATACGTTAATTTACTTCCTCTCGGACTTATATTTATATTTATTATATTTATACATTAATGCAAAAAACTTCTTGGAGATACTCCTACTTCTGGACAGCATACTTGTCAATGTCCTTTTTTTCTAGAAACGGTAATTTGGTGTCAGAATATCCCCAACGATGTGGTAATTTCGACTATACTTGTTTAATAACCTAATGTCGAGATTACCTTACCCGTGGGGCTATTTTGAACCTAAACTGAATAATTAGTTTTGTCCGAAGCATCCAACGTTTCTGAAATATAGCAGTATCCATGGCTACGGCTTCAATTGTTATTACAATATACGTAGTGGTTGATTTTACACCTCCAAATAAAATTCCTGACAGGATTGATGTTGAGAATGTGTCGAAGTAGCCGCAGTTACGGTAGTACTCGTCTTAAGCTTGAAAAGACTCTTTTTACCACGTTTATGTATGTACACAGATAGACAATTAGTGGTAGATAGTTTTGTCGCACATCGCATACAACCGACTAAAAACTCGGACCAACCAAACAGCCCGCCCGATAAAAGAAAACGATAAAGTGCAGTGCACAGAAAAGAATTTAGAGGAATCATACGTTAAATCACTCTCATTTTGTGTGAAATGTTTGAAAATGTTACAAGCATTTCATTTCTGGGAATTGTACTTACATATGTAGTTGGTAGCAATTTTTACGAGTACTTTGTTTTTCCTAAAAAATGTTCTGCCACCGATTGTCTGTCATCTGTCCTTACACGGTCAATTTTATTGCGTTCATCCGATACTGTTTAAATATTGATCATCTGAGAGGTGTATTGAAACAATAATTAAGTTTAAAACGATTCCATTTTTATTGAAGGACTGTCAATTATTGAGGCGGTTTCGATATGCTTTCTTCCTTTCTCCTATTTTTTTTTTGTCATTGAATTCATGTTATATATTATTTTGTCAAGTGGGTACTTGAAATAAATATTGTTTTTTTTTTATTTTCAACGAGATAATACACATTGAAAACTCAAATTTACGCCTTTATTATCGAAATATAAGGTATCAAATTGTAGTGTTCTCTTGCCCTCTCGTAAATGCCCAGGGGACGGGATTGAGCTTCAAATAACAAAAGTTACCATCATAAGTCGGGCTGTCTTTTGGAATAGTAAAATGTTTCACAAAAGTCACACTCTATAATTAAGTCACACAAAATGTTGTATTACTTTTTTTTTAATCCTTGAAAGTAGCCCTTGCATCCACGCTCTTTGACTATCGAAATATGTCCGTATCAAAAGGACCTAACATTCTGCCAAATTTAAAATTCCTTGATCACGTTGTTTTCAAGAAAAATACTTGTGACAGATAGAGGGACAGATGGACGGAAGAATTATTTTATAAACGCTAGGTTTTTTTCTTTTGAAGTATGGTAATTTAAAAATAATAATAAAAATAAAAAGAAAATCAAAATAAGAAAATTGATTCCATTTTACAAAATTGTATACCTATATCTCGTGATGGGAAGTGCTTCAACTTATTTGGAATGAGCAAACGGTATTCTAAGAGCTGATGTGACATAATATTTTTCATAAGTTGTGTAGGATAAAAACCAGCGAGTGCTAGAAAATGGAAGATCCCTAAAATACAGATCCCCAATCCCACATAAATAAAGCATATTCCACCCACATCTATCTCGAATAATCTTCTGTAAATTTCGACCCATATTTAATATCTACCACTGAAGTATTTCTCACCTGAATAATAATTTTGTGAAAACATCAATTAAATAAAAAGAGTGTTTTTAGGACTTTTGAATAAGCAGGATATATCTTAAGGAGTACAGACAGTTTGTGAATATTCTGCCATAAGCAACAAAATGCTACATTTCAATCAATCCTCCAAAAACTTTTTGTGAATGATGTTTTTGTTTGAAAAAGTGAAAATAATTTTAATTTTCGGTTCTCGTGAATGTTCCATTGAAAACGTTATTCCCGCTTTTGTTTTCCGAGGAAACCCACGAGTTTGTCACCTGAAATCCTCAAACAGCCATCAACCTGAATAAGGAAAAAGCAAAACAAAAAAAAAAATTTTTCAAATCAATTTCATTTCAATTTTTGAATGAAAGCAATTTAATTCAGCCGCCGTTATTCCATTATTTGTTGAAACTGCTTGTTAGCTCTAGTTCTTGGTATGACCAATCTGTGCCTCAAGTTCCCAGTGCCCGAAACAAAATGAAACCAGTTTTAAAATAAAGAAAGAAAAAAATTTCCATAAAACAAATGAACCAATTACTCAATTTTTTTAAAATGCATTCATCGTCTACGGAAAGCTAAGTGAAAACAATCAATCAATACCGGAAGTATGCTAACGGAAGTGGGCATTCTAAATTGAAACGAGAAGACATTTTATATCCCAATCTAAGCAGTAAACAAGTGTCTTGAACGAAATAATCCTTTTAGCCAGTGCTCTGAAAATGAGAGGGGAGCAATCAAACAAGTTGTTATATGGGGAAGAGATGATGATGCAAAGCTTACATCGGGCCCCAGCACACCACAAGGCTCTGCAGGAGACGACTGCATGAGTTGCAAAAACTTCTCCTGTTTGAATAGGGATTACCAATTAGCTTAATGGATTTTAGTCCTGGCTAGAGATGGCGCATGCAACACGATTTCTTCACACTGGGATCGGGTCTTATTTATGGTAATCTGTGATTTAATTTTGAAAAACATCCTTAAAGAGTTTCTGAAGGAATATGAAGTAGGGATGCGTTTCATATCTTTCCTGTTGACAGCCGTGAGATTTTTCAATGCGGCGACAAACTGTACCCCCTCAAGTTATTTTGTGAATTTCTACAGTCTTTTTGCAAGAAATATTACGCTAGTGAGAAATAACCTCATAAACGGTTTTCTGGAATTAGACTCCCGACAGACGTTCTGTATTCCCAAAAGTTTGTAGACTGACAAATTACACACCTTAAAAAGATAAAAGGCAAATCTGCCAGGGAACAGGTATCCAGAAATTGTAAAATTTTCGAGTGTTGTACAAACGTTTTGTGTTGGTATAATTTGCTGAGATGTATTTCGATCTTTCATTCCGGATAACGTGGAATAGAAAGTCACGGAGAAGAGTAATAATCTACTTTGGTACAGGTACTGAGTCTAGCCAGTGCATTTCTGGACACTATTCTGCAATTACGGAAGACTTATTATCCATCCAGCATAGTGCATAGCTTGTGTGATTACCTCTAAGCTATATCTGCAATTTGAGAATTTGAAACAAGAGGAGTTCTACCTCTCGTAATTACTGGCATTAAAAGCGTTGGTCCTCGATGTAAACTGCGTCTACAATATAAATGAAAAATTTTTAGTCGGAGGCCATCTAATGTCCTTGATTGCAATTTGCTTCGTTAGAAGACACATTAAATTATAATTTCAGGTTACTTTCTATTGAAGGTGTACAGGTTTATGTATGATGTACAAAATGATGTCAACTCTTAACTGGACTTAAAGGAATAACTTTAGAGATGCTCCTGCAATTTACTGTACGTTAGGTTGTGGAATTGCAACTTATATTTCGGACGGAAATGAGCGATAATAAGCTAAAAGTTTTCCTCAATTTCTATACTGCGTAAAACTCGAAACTTATTTTGAAATTTGTTTTTGAAACTTTTTACAAAACAGTACGGAATCGGTTTCAGTTTTTAATTAATTTTTTTTTTTTTGAAAATGTAACCATGGAACTGGATGGTTAACACAATTAAAACCTTAACCCCTACAAAATCGAAATCAGCGGAAATAGATAGCACAGTATGAGCGCAGGACCGTTTTAGAGTCATCAAAGGCCCTGGCTACTTTTGCCTATTATTGCATTCGGATGCGCCATCAATTTATGAACAAACTTCTTTTATTCCTTTATTTAAATTAATTTGCATATTTAAAAGATTTAATTTTCATCTTGACAGACCTTTGTCAAGTTATGAATTAGTAGCTAAAGCAAAGGCTTTAATTGAGTTATATCCATCCGATCACGGTGTTCATTCTGATCGAGAATTCAACATCAATAATTTACCATGTAATTATGTATTCATGTAAATTTTACATTACTATTTGAAAACTTAGTATAATATACAAGTAATGTCTATAGCTTAGTACAATGATCACACAGTCAATGTTAGCTCGTTAATATGCTAAATAAAGCACAGTTTAAAATTAGAAAGGAAGCTTTTCGATCAATTCACATACCAAAAGTTAACTAAGAACAAGATCTCTCATAAACAGGCGTACTTTAATATCAGAGTGTACGACAAACTGAAAAGTACTTTTCTTCTACTCCTTTAGTATTTTTATTCAGCACAACAAGCTTTTCATTATACGTAAAATGAACTGAACTGACACGTCGCATTACAAAAGCTAAACATTGTTTTTAATTTTTCAATTGCCTCTGCGCGATTCTTCTTGCATAATTAAGGCCCCGCTCTCAAGGATTGGTATGGTAGCCACATAGAATTGGTACGACATTTCTCCCGCATAGAGCTCTGTCACCGTCATACATGCTGTGCACTAAATTAGCAGACATTCTATTGATTTCACGCCATAATTCGCCAGTGAACTCAATACGTGAGCACTCGTTTTTGCCTCGTGTTATCGCACTGCGCCGCTCACGGGGTGGCCAGGGCCCCCCGGGCTTTCACTGTGATACGGCGCTTGAATTCATATTTCGCTTCATCTGACGCTGTGGTACTGTCGCTCCGATTTCGATAAAACTTTCACAGTTTTTAGGAACTACCAAAATGGATCACGCATATTTTTTGATTCCCCTACCATGCCCCATACTTTCGCTAAGGGGGTTACAACATTTTGTGGTTCTACGACGAATTTTCAAAAAATCATATCCTGAGAACGAAGCAACCGATTTTTCTTATTTAAATGCCAAATCAAGCGTAATCCTTCATGTGTTTTATATAAAAAAATATAGCAGCAGCGAACGAAAAATGTTGTTGTTAATAATCGTATTTAAAAAACAAATTGCATTATTTACAATTGCGGACTGCCAGCAGTTCTTTTTGTATTCTGGTTTTGAAGCTAGAAGCTTTATCTACTTATGTACAGAAAATTACGATGGTTACAATAGTCGAAGCTAACAATAAAACGAGTCTAAATGGACCGAGCCGTTCTGAGTATCATAATCAATTCATTATAGATGTTTTCCTCAGAAATAAATGGTTCCGATGCTTTCTTTCATCAGTGTGTCACTGAAAAATCGTCCTTAGTAAGAAGTGCCCCTCCCCAGAATGACGTCGTTGTTACAACATAAGATGAAAAACTGGATCGTGATATGAGAACTAAGGGTGTCCAGTAGGTAGTAAAGCTATGGGACTCCTCGTAGCAAATAGGGGGCTCCTGTATAGTACCGCTATGCGACTCCTCTATCCTTTCAGGGAATTCTTATATCGCCTCTGCTGAAACTCAATGTTGGTTATTATTAAATAATTCTTTTTTTTTATTAAAACACTGCATTGAGGTATGATTTTAAACTCGCTATAATCTCTCTCATTTTGATACTTTTAACATGTTCCTGCTAATTTTTTATCTTTTATTCTCAAAAACTTTCGACTCTCATTATAAATTATTTCAGACTGTCATAATACAAAATTCTTTTTAAAACAATTCAAAAATCTGGCCAAATTTAAAATCTATCTTCGTACGTACACAGCAATGGGTACTTTTGAAGAAATTTTAGAAATTATAAAGCTCATCTATAAAACAAGTTCCACCGCTGGTACTACTTACTCTTCTTGAACCTGAGTTTTCCGAAATTAAAAAGAACAACGACCTTGGATGGCGCTAAGGGATTACAGATGATCCATAATCTTCTTTGAGTGACCAAACAAATAGGGGGCGGGATTGGTGTATGCTAGGTATGTATGTTAAGATATCATTTTTATAAGATAACCAAGAAGTGCTACATTTGTATTATTTTTATCATAATCTAAATAATAATCATTAAAAATTCTTGACAATACTACTTTGCGGTGCTACCAGAAAACTGCGGACAACCACGGAAAACTGTCCTGAAACTAAATATCACTTTGAAATTCAGTCGATATTTTGATGTATATTTGAACCCTATGGATCATGTTATCCCTTATACTACCATTCCATAGTCAAAATTTTCGTTAGTTTCTAGTTTAGCTTCCTTTTATCTTTCAGGTAACTTCTAGTTGTTTTGCGTTGTTTCTGATGATTTCAAGGCATGCGCGGACTGTCCCATATTAAGTCGAACCTGCAAACTAGATGCAGTTGGACATCATTGCGCTCCTTACTACCCAGATATCTTACATATGTACTTCTCCTGAACGGGATTATGTTCACGTTGATTGGTTAGAATTGTTTAATTTTTCTTACCCCTAGCCAGGGTCAACTACGATATGAATTTCAATTATTATTCATTTCTGTTTGCCAGCATAGGTGAATAGCCATGTTGGTCAAGTATGGTCAGTATAATTTTCCATCGCTTTTTCTCTTTTCTTTTTTCAGTTTCAGGCTCGCTACATGAATTATTTAGATATATACGGAGGCCTAGCAACTAAGCTAACAAATATGCAGTATTAAGGTCGTAGTCTGGTAACTTGGTTTGGAAAAATCGATTTTCATATTTTGAACGTATAACCTATATATTAAGAATATAATTTAAAAATTGTAGACCGAAATTCAAAATATGGATAAAGTTATAGCACATATACGTGAGCGCTTACTAATAGCGAACGCCGAGCAAACGGTCGGATTGCTCTATTGTTTACGCGTTACCTTTATACCTGCTTCGAGCGTCGGATACCTTTTTGTATACATACATTTATTTTGGAGCTCAGTTATATCGAAATTCAGAAAGAAAAGTCAGTGTACGATCGTTACTTTTTGCGTAAACATATTCGAAGAGCGTAAAAATGGATTAGAAAGGAAACTTTAAACGCGTTTTTCTCAATACAACATTTTTACGGTCGGCCGGGGTAACAAAAACTTTTCTATCCAACCGATGGGGCTGAAATTTGGATATGTTATTCTACTCATCAATAGCTCTCGCAGGAACTAGAATCTTTTGTTTTCGTTCCTAACTTTCCAATTTACAACCCGATTTCCATTAAAAAAAAGTCCCGTTTCTTTCGAAGCCCACCATTTTGTCATTTTTCAACGAAATTGTTTAATCCTAGCTTCAACCAGAATGACAACCTTACAACATAATAACCTTTTTTATTGTTTTATTTGAGATGTCTTCAAGCGGCGGAATCAACACGGCCAGCCACCTAAAAATCAAACCGATTGAATTTTATTTTCCTCTAAAAAAAACTCCCGAAAGAAGCATTGAAAATCATGCACGTTACCAGACTACGACCTTAAATAGTTTCGTAGACTTAAGAGAGATTGTTGTTTTAAGAGTTTATTTATGATAATTTATTTTAATATTTTATTTTAGTTTGAATAGAAGAAGCGATTCGCGCTTCCCAGATTCAATTGTTTCATATACACATATTGCTATAAAACTCCTCCTCTTTGGTTACGTATTTAGAAGATCTCCGAAATATAAAAAAAATAACACTGTAATCCCTAAAAATAATAAAAAAATAAATCACACAACAAGATTCCCCACAGGTTCATTGATCTGCGTAAATTGAAAACAACTCAAGTACTCTTTATATTTCAAAATCCCCAAAAAAAAAGCACAAAGCACGCACCTAAAATCGTTCAAATGATGTCAAATTACTGTTCTAGAAAGAAATATTGCCCCGCAGTAAAGCAGCTTTTAATATTTATCGTAATATAAAGGAACATCATAAGGGAAATACAGAATAGGACTCCAGCGAAACTTGAGAGAAATCAAATCCTTCACGTTGGCCAGAAGTCATGTACTCCAGGTAAAGACAATAAATTGAATTTAGTCGTCTCGAATTATTCATCGCCTTTTTTCATTTCAATTTGGATACTTGATCTCCAGCGAATAGAAAAGTGCACAAGAACACCGGAACACCCAACACACAGGACAAATCCTGTTAAAAACGCGTTAATACCTTTAGATTGAAACAACGTTACTATTTTATTAATTTTTTGTTTTATTTTATTTGGAAGTTCATTCGATAGTAAACAGCAGCTTACACCAATTACTTACTATCGACTTAAATTAAGAGATAAAAAAAAGGAACTACATCTAATTGCTAGAAAAAGCGACTAAACATAAATTAAAGCAAAGGGTAACAGATATACAAAACCACAACTAAAGCTAAGGTAATGTAATGAAAAGAAATAAAAATTAGACAAAATTAGAAAAAATAAAAGAATTAAAAATAAACGTTAGAAAATCAATAATAAAAAATAAAAAAAATAAAAAACTATCCTACAAGAAATGAAATAAATTCAAAATTTAAAAAAAAAACGATCTGTATAATAAATAAAAAAACTGCCAAGGATATAGAAAATTGAGGACAAAACAATAATAACTTCAATTCAAATTCAAAAAAGGAAAAAAGTTTAAAGTAAAAAAATTTAAAACTACCTACTAATACTAAATAATAAATATCAAGAGGAAAAATAAAAAATAAAAAAAAAACCAAAAAATTAAGCAAAAATGATGGAATAATCCCTGAAAGAACGTCTCTGTCTTTTCTCTCTACTAAATCCTTATCTAAATGAGTAAGGAGATCTAATTTCTCTGCTGCGGCAATTTGATTACAGTTTTAATTCTTTAGGTAATTGGTGACAGACAACCAATTTCTGCAGTCTTGGAAAACAGAGTCTTGTTCTTATTCTCCACTTATCTCAAGATCCAAGACCTGCCAATCTACTGCAGAATTTAATGGGAAAAACTAATTTCAATCAATTCTTTTTACCCACAATTTTCTTGAAGGACTCGGACGAATTAGTTGACAAGAAGTGGGAAAAAAATATGTTTTCAAACCTCGTAATTTCTGGTTTTACCGTTGAGAATTTGATAAAAAAGTGAAACTTTGTCCGAAAATGGAACCGAGGCAGGATTAATGTCGTCCATTTTTTTTTCCTTCATCATGTTTCGTGGTTTTTGCTATCATCTTCCTTGGAAATTTTTTTATTTTGTCTACACAGAAGTATGGCAGCAACCATTAATATTCCTTGCTCGGAAATATAATAAGCACTGCCTAATCCTGTACGAAATTTAATTTTGATGTGGGCTCTAATGCCCCGGACTATATCCGATTTCTTCGGCAAGTAGATATTATACTCCGCCTAATTTTATAAAGGAGGCTTTAAAGGAGCTTAATGAAATTTTAATAGGATGCGAGAGAAATTAATTGAAATTGAATTTTTATTCTTAAATTTTACTGTGTAACTTTTAATATTAAATTTAATCTCGACTGGTGGGAGTGGTGTATATCTAGCTCATAAATAGCTTTTACAACAATAATAATTTTTTTTTAAAAATCAGAAATAATTTATCTCTTTCTATCCAGAGATTATAAGTGCTTTTGCTGCCTGTTTATGATAATTTTCCCCTTAAGGTATTCGATAGGTATGAGATAATTGAAAGTCTAGCGCAAAAAGAAGATGATGAAGATTCAGTTGGACAAAAGTAATAATGTTTGATTGTAGATCGAATTAGAGAAATCGAAGTGTAAAATAAATTAAGTGTAAAAACAAAATAAAAATATTGTCACGATTCGGAGTAATTTTGGAAAATTCTCAAAATAGGAGGAAACTTTCCATAAATCCGACGATCTTGGTAGGTGCAGTGTCTCAGATTGATTGACAATTTGAACAAATGAAATGCAGCAGAAATTTAAATTAATTTTTGGAAGTTATGTAAATTTGGAAAAGAGAAAATTTGAACAAAGGAGGCAAGCCACGATTGTTTAGTATTAAAAAAATGCACGCAGATTTGTAATTTGTGGTCACAAATGAAACAGGAGATAGGTCAAAGTGCTAGGAAAACAAATTGTTTGGCAGGACGGGTGGGGGAGACCCATCTCAATGGTTGCAGTTTTTCACAACATACCCCGTAAATTCCTTATTGTACTACCTATATGAAGGCGACTTTTAGCTCAGATGATGGTAAACCGTCTAATCTAGAAATGTTCATACATACTCATAGTCTTCAATAATTGTTGCTGCATGTTTTGCAGAACGATTGTCACCGTCCTTCAACCTTTCACTTTTAAATGGTGGAAGGTCAGCTAAGGTTTGTGGATTCATCTGTCCAATTCTTTTCCCTTTCTTTTAAGCTGATTTTAGTTGTCCTATGTGGGATTCATTTCGTTGATTTGCTTCTCATTAAAACATTGTTTTTCGGAGTCCTTCGTATAATGAATCCTTTTGATGTATTGAAAGCAAAGTATCATTGCCCTGCGGGCTGGAAAAAAAAGTTTGCTTTCTTCTTGGCAGTCTTGTGTCATGCACTCAATGATCATAAGTTTATAATTGTGCCACAGTTTTCATACGTCAACTTATATTCTTCCGAGTACAAAATAGATTCTTTGGCTTTCACGATCTTTATTAGGCGTGCGAAAACTCTTATGGGTTTATATATGAGTCTCCAGGTAGGTACTGGAAAAATTACCTCAACTTTATTAATATTTTTGCTAGCTTCGCAAGAAAGCCAAAGGATATCATTCCTATCATTACAGGGTTCTTGTTTTGTGACCCCACAGACATCACATAAGCCTAGATATCGTAGGTTTAAAATGTGTATTTTGAAACCAATGAAGAAAGGTTGATGAACTTTCAATTAGTTCTGCTGATCTTCTGTTCATTTTTAAGAGTGCAGCTTTTGAGTAGTCCTGGCCAATACAAAAGATGTATAAATAAATTTGGCGGCTGAGGTAAGCTGCCTGATACGCAACTTTTTGACAATCAAAAAACAATATTATCATATGTCGTCTACTAAAAGATTATGTATCCTGATTTGAATAATGAATTCGTTTTTTTAATTAGGTTTTTCTCTACCTTTAAACCATTTCCATTCATAATACAGGTGGCGCATTTCTCTGTTGATGGAGTCTTGAACCCAATGAAGAACGATGATAAGAAAATATTTGATAGAGTCTATTAATAACTAACTCGACAGAAATGTACCTCCCTCGAGCTGTTTTCGAACAGCAACCTCAAGCATTTGATTTTTTTTCCTATCGGTTTAATTTTCAGCAAATAAACCAAAAATCACATAATATGTGACATGGCCATCAGCAATTTTATTAAAATATTGCATATTTGCAGGGCTTGTGGAAACAAAAATATAAAAGGACGCCATACCTGGATAGCGTTCTCAAAAAGTGGTCTAATGTAGGAGATAAAATTCAATATATGGTAACATTTGCCACTCATTTCAAGGAGAGAACCCACACGGCGCATCGAGGAATTCGGTAACCCACTATTATAAGTAATTGGTATCTGATGCCTGTGGAAAGTTGTAACCTCACATTTTCCGGTACTGAGTACCACATTATTACCTTTGCACCAATCGTAAAATTTTTGAAGGTCACTCTGTACCTGTACGCAATCCTTAACAGTCGGCCCTTTTTACAATTGGCCTATGGTTAGAAATATCATTTTACTACCTTCTGTGTGGATAGGTGTGATAAAAGACTTTTTCCATAGCTGCGGGAAACAAGTAATTTTTGGAAAATATTTCTCAGCAGAGCTTCCAGGGACAGGCAGCTCGATTTAAAAAAGTCTAGTGGGATGCCATCAGGACCCATTTTGTAGTCATATGGAAGTACATTAATACATTAATGATCTTGAGCACATCCTCTTGTGCAATTGTAGGGATGGTTAATGAAATGTTATGAGAGTAGCTCACACAACTGACGTTTTTATTTCGACGTACGATATTTGACAATGAATGAATGTTAAAAATGAAATGAACATACTATATTGCAAATTTCAGATGAACTATCAATAGCAGAGTCTTTGTAACTCGTAGTATTGGGGTAGTTTTTTCTCCATAGTAATCTTAGTATATAAAAAGCCAGTGTCACGATGTTTGTACAAACCAATATCCGAAGCAGACCAACCGATTCCAATAAAATGATGTGCATGTGTTTGGTTGGTTCCAGCTAAGATAGACCTAACCACGATAGCTGACGCTGTTGTCGAGATCTAAAAAACTACCTGAGAACGCGTCGACGAGGAAAGCTGAAATTTTGTACACGGCGTTTCAGTAAAATTTGCAAATAAAAGTTCAAAAATGGACTAAACCGGTCAACTTGTAGGGTTGCCATACAAATATTTCGTTTCTTAGTATATATTTAGACACTACCTGGCAACGAGTGCACATAGAGAGCTGAAATTTGGTACGTGTTGTTTTCATAGCAATAGTGAATAAAATTAAAAAATTTGATTAAATCGCGCAATCCCTTCTTGGTGTTGCCATACAAAACTTTGGTTTTTCAATATATATTTGGAAACTGTCCGAAAATGCATCGACGTCGAGAGCTGAAATTTTGTGCACGACGTTTTCATGAGAATTGCAAATACAAGTTCAAAAACGGACCAAATCGGGCCTCCACTTTTTGGTTTTGCCATACAAAACTTTAGATTTTCACTGTATATTCGAAACTGCTTGAGAACGCGTGTACGTTGAGAGCTCAATTTTTGTACACGGCGTTTTTAAAAACAATGTAAATTTGAGTCAAAAAATGAGACAAATTGGGCAACTCCTTCGTAGGGTTCCCATACAACAACTAAGTTTTTAACTATATATTTTACTACTGCATGAAAACGCCTCGACGTGCAGAATTAAAATTTGGTACTTGTTGTTTTCAAAGCAATAGTAAAAAAATTACAAAAAGGGCTTAACCGGGGAGTATCTTCTTGATGTTGCCGTACAAAACTTCGGTTTTTCATTATATATTTGGAAACTGACCCGTGGAGAGCTCAAATTTTGCACAACGAATTTTCAAGAGAACTGCAAATACAAGTTCAAAAATGGACCTAATGGGGCCACCGCTTTTTGGTGTTGCCATACAAAAATTTAGATTTTCACTGTATATTTGAACACTGCCTCACGAGTTGATGTAGCGAGCTGACATTTTTACAAATTAAGTTCTACTAGGATTTTTAACCATCTCTACGTCTAATCTATGAAAATATAATCATAACATTTCATTTAATTTAATCTTTATATAAAATTTGTTTGCGTATTCTCTTCCGAACGATGGTTTACTTAAAAAAAAAAAACAAGTGAAAAAGCTAGAATTGGTACAAGACTAATTCTTATGATACCCTAGATGTATGCACTTATGAAATTTCGAATGGTCACCATTTGAGGAATTTTGATTTTTTGCATTGGTTTCTCGCATATATATCTAGAACGGCTCGTCGGACAGAAAAAATGATTATAACCAATTTTATAGGATTTCTTATTCTGAAGAAGTTTTTAGTACAATTAGAAGGGGTTGGCCAATTTAGTCCATTTCTGAAATTTTAATTGCTATTACTATGAAAATACAATGGTCCAAATTTCAGCTTTCTATGTTCTCAGATAGTATCCAAAAATATCGTGGAAAACGAGATTTTTGTATGGCAACCCCACGCAGGAGTTGCCCGATTTGTCTCATTTTCGAACTTAATTTTACTTTTTTTTTTTAATGTACGTGTACAAAATTTCAGCTTTCGAAGTGAACGCGCTCTCGAGTTATCATGCGCACGGACGGACGGACGGACATGCAAAAATCAAAATATCTTTTAATTTTATGCGGGGGTGTCCAATCCATTTTCCTCTACCATCATTATTTTTGTGCGTTACAAACGGAATGGCAAACTTAGTATACCCTATCGATTTCATCTAGGGTATAAAAACGTTCATAATTTGCATCTTAAAGAATTTAAAATTTTTTGGGATTGATGACCGATCGTCTTACCAATTATTAAGACACCTAATTTGAAACTCTAGCAGAAAATGTTTGTTTTTCTTATAATATTTGACATGGGTCGCACTTTAGAAAAGCTACATCTTACCTCCATAAAAAGCATCTAATTTTAAATGGCATTAAAACTTTTTCTAAAAGTATCCTTGTCTCACGACACTACATAAATCCACCACCACTACTAAAAGAAAAGAAAATCTATGTATAATGACATGAAACACTTCTTCAAATATGTCCTTATTTCCTTAAAATATAAATATCTCACATTCTGAAAAAGTTAGTCGAAAATGCGCTAGAATTTATGTTTACACGTAACTTGTTGAAGGAGTTCAAAACCATAAGGTTTCCGTAAGTATACTTTGAATCGGTTAATCTTGTTCGGAATGTACATAGCTATGTTACTGTATCCCTCAAGAACTTCCCATTCTGAATTATCAGCAAAGTTTGTGTAAAAAGTTTTCTAGAACGTGAGGCAGCTGTTTGAAGCAATAAATTTGATCATCTAATTGGGTTTCTCAAGAAAACCTTAACAACAACTTTTGTCGATTGATTTTCTGTACTTTAGAGCTTACTTCTGTACATACACAGACACAAGACGTCTTCGCTGATGCTCAAAACTGATGGCAGCAATTCTTTTAAGAATCCTACTCAACCGGGGATTTGAACGTTATCGAGTGTACTAATTTATTATTTAAATATTGCAACAAATTTATACCCAAGGATGTTTGTGTGCACACCTATCTCCAGGCGATTTCTTGTAAATATATTTTCAAACCAAATCATCCAATTTCGATGCAATAGGAACGTGTGTCACGTTCTATTCACCCAGTGAGGAGAGCACTAACCTTTCTCTACCAAGTTTGCAGTAATAAATTATTGAAAATTGAATGCATTTCGTATGCTGCGAGTTTATTGAGGACGGAAATTTCCAAAAGAGTCAACAATTTTACGGGAATGAATCATGTCAAAGGAATGCAAGTGCACTGCTGAATTTTATTTGTGTTTATAGAAAAAGTGGTTTCCGGTTGCTGAACTTTTCACAGGTCATAGGTTTTCTTTCCAGAAAGCAAGATGGAAGTTAATCCTGTACAAGAAATGGGCAAGAGATTTACAATTCAAATATTTTATCCTTTTTCATTATAAAATGTCAAGAGCTTCTGAACTTTGTTGGCAAACTGCTACATGAAAGATTGCCCTTAGATATATGGGGAAGGTTTTTATGGTCATTTGAATATGAATATGATTAAATTATTATGTTATGGTAATTTTCGCAAGATTTTATATTTTAACTTGAAACAATTTGCATTTAGACGTTCGTTATTACCAGAAGGACTACTTCTGTCAACGATTATAAAATTATAATATGGTTGCGGAGGACATTCGTATGAATATGGATGATGGTAGGGTAAATTGGTTTCATTGCATTTTTTCCTTCATAGTCATCTTTATGTATGTTTCTGAGAATCAACCTCACTATGTTTGCCTTAAAATGAAATTTTCTAAATACTTGCTTATACAAGTGCCCCAGAGCTCCATTCTTGGGCCTCTGTTATTTTTCTCAATTACATAAAGGATACAAACATCGATAACCATTCGATTATAACTTTCAACTTATTAAAACCGAGTTGGTTGCAATAATCAAATAGTTGGAATAATCGAGACCAGATTTTCTTTAGCTCCTCTACGACTGTTTTCTATATTCAATTTAATTAAAATTTATAATAAGTCTGCTAGTTGCAAAAGGAACAACAATTTCAATGATGTAGCATCTAAATTGGCATACAATCTTAATTTACTTTTTTGAATTAACTGGTTTTAATTTAGTTGCTTAAGAACACACTGGTCTTTTTTGTTTATGGCCGTACTTCGGAGTCTCGCAGTGATTCGAACTTATCCAGTGAAACTGAATATTTCAAAGCCCATTGCAAGCCTTCATTGAAAATGTTCCTCGTCTTGGATCGTATCTTTTGCTTTTACGTGACCAACAATAATCTGAGAGCATAAAAACGTTTCAATATGTTGCATTTTTAGAGAAGTCGTTCACCTTGTTCGTTGCAGACCTGACCCAGACTGTCCGGAAAGAATATTAAATGTGAGTGCAAAAAATGGATTTTGCTCGACATATTCATTTCATTTCATTTCACCGCAGACACTCAAAAAGTCGTGTATAACGGTCACGTAGTCGGAGCTGTTCTTGTTTCTAAGGAAATTATTGCAGAATAAAACATAACTGTTCCAGGCTCATCTTTCCACTGTACTCAATGTGGTTGCAAAATTTTCCGAATTTGTGCCAAAATACATTGAAATATTTAAGTAAGTACTTACTACCAACAGATGAAGATGTAGGGCACCTTCTTTGATTTTAGCTTCACTCAATTCAGGAAACTTTGTTCTGAGATGACGAAATGCTTCGCTGTCTCCGTTCAATTTTTTCATGAACTCCTTCATGTACCTGAGGTTCAAATATATCAGTGGCTATAGGATGATATTTGCGGGCCGCACCAGCGATGTACGTAAAGACCACTCACTACGTTCATACTTTTTTCGTAGACGACTATTCAACCTGCAAAGGTAACAAGGATATTGCCGCCTTACATTCCAGACAAAAATTGTCAACTTACGCGTAGGCATGCGTAGTGAAACTTAATTCAAAATTGCTGTTATTGACAGAGCATTTTAAATTTGTTGTTGTGTCGTTGTATTGTTGCAGTTGCTGTTATTTCAGTTGCTGCCATTTGTTGCATTTTTTTCACGATTTGACAGTTTTCACGGCTAAAACCCAATATTTCTTCAACTTTCGCTGTCGTTTAATATTTTACGAAAATGTTGACGTTTAATGAGCAATAATTCAATAACTCAGTCAAATGTCAACCGATTTTTATCAACAAATGCTCATTAGACGCGGAATTGAGTTCACCATTAACGATATAACCAACAGACAAATATTGTATAGCAAAATTACCTTCATATTGTTGCAAAGTTGAAAAAATGTGTGAAAAGCATAAACTGCGAAATGTTTTCGGCTGATTTTTCATCGCAACGTAATAAGAAACAATTGATTACAAAGCCCTATCTGTCCTCTTTCAAACACTATAAAAGAATTCGACATCGAATACAAAATCGTTGTTGTTATTATATACATGGATTACCCAATAACGGGTTTTTTTTATCTAAATTGAAATTTTGGGGGTCTATTAGAAATGTCTTCCACACCACTACCTTTAGTTTCACCCGACCTACAACATACTCCATGTCTCGTGAAAAGTATTGTTTTTTTACCGTAACACAGTATTTGCTTTATAAAGAATTTAAAAAATTTATATACTGGAAATAAAAACATAAGAAGAACCCCAAGGGCGGCATTTTTCAATAACATAAAATGCAGGCATAAGGGGTGGGATATAATTTACGTCGACGTTAAAGTGCCATTCAAATAGAATGGTTTCCTTAAGGTGATTGAAGTGCGACAAAGCTCTTTTCGGAATATATGGGAAACATGTTTTTAAAATCCTTATATCTTCCTGAAAGGTCTTCCCGCTCCTGCAAGACAAACATTTTATTACCTTTCTATATTCCAACCACGAATAGAAACAACTTCAAAATAGTGAGGAAATGTGTGATTCAATAAGGCTGCGAACAGTGAAGTTGATTTCACGCGGAAAAAATAGAATTATGAAGAGGATCACACACGTATTAGGTATTTATGTGTGTGTTTATGCCGACATGTTTTTCTTTCAAGATGGTCTTTCCACTATTTCTGTTGGTCTTTCATGGAGTGAATAAGGATGAGAAATCTTAAATGATTTCATGGATGATTTCTCTCAACTTTTGGGAAATTTAATTTATCTTGAATATTATAGTTACTTTTATATATGTATATACATATGTGTGTATATGAATTTGTATAAAAGTATATGTTACAAGGTTATGTAATTAATATTAAATGTGTGAAACATATTTTTGACTAGACTTGACATATGTGAAATTTTCAAATATGAGTGGGAAAACTTATTTCTAAACATATAAAGAAACTAAAAATAAGTAAGTAAGTAGTTAAATGTGTGATAGAAAAAAATAAACAAAAGTTAAATATGAGGAAACTTCCCATGTAGTATTAGTTATTGCTACATCTACTATAACTTATTAGACAACTAGCCGGCGGGCGGTCTGCAGCTGATAACTGCAGCGAGGTAATTCAATGAACAAGTCGATTTTTTCGAAAAGATTGAATATTAGATTTCACAAAGTAAAACAGGAGCGCTAGATAAATTGACTGCTGAAAATAATTATAAGACTTATCACATCTTTCCAAAACTTTTATTGCATTAAGTCTCAATTTATTGGAATCAGGTATGTAGGTAGTAATTATTCTTTTAGGAATTGATTTACCCTCTAAGTCCGATTCACTGCAATTATTCTTGATACGCGCAGTTTTTCACTAATTTAAGAAAATTGTCAATTCCATTACAAGGAATTGTACTTGCAAATTTGATCTTCTCGATTCTTCAAACGTATTGGAAAAGAACTAAACACACGGAAATTTCCTTAAATCAAATTCTTTTTTACCACAACTTGCTTAAATGGACCTCCACCTTGTGACGGCGGGATAATCAGTGAAATTCCCAATTCCTTTTGGATTTTTTCCGAATATTAATAAATTCTTTTAAATAAAATGAGATATCATAATCCGATTGTGTGTATAATCTTTCACAAAAAAATACTTGCAGCTAAACATCTAGCCAATGCAATAATGAAAGGTTTACGTGTAGCAAGGAAACAAATCGTATTTTGGAGAACCCTGCAGCCTGCATCCACTGACGATCAAATTAAAATTCGAGCAGTTTTTTTATTGTTTTTACTGTTTGCATATTTCGATGTTATGAAAGATATGCATGTTGATGTTTTTATTTTTGAAGTAAATATTTCTTTCCCTTATTATGATTTTAGGAAGCCAGAGGTATGATATTAATTAACATGTTTGTAATCATTCCTACTGAGTGAGAAAGTAATTTACATAAAAGCAATTTATTGCACTTTTAAAGAAATTCCTTATTTTGTGGAAGTACTTACTCCATCATCAATGCCTTTGAGAAATGGAGAAGTTCGAAATTACATGTGTAGTTCCTTGTAGTGGATTGGAAAAAACGGAAATTGCACATTTGTAATTCAATTCTAAAGTACAATTTATTGTAATGAAATTCCGAAATGTTTATTCATATCCGAACTGTTTTATCTATCGTTTCACAATATGCCATATTCGCGTCAATTGATTTGGAATGGCGCCTCCTGTGAATTCAACTTCCAGGATCTTGAAGAAATATGTTCAACTTATTTAGTCGTAAGCCTAGGTAGTTTCTTTGACAAGTCTGTTACAATATTTAAATTCGTTCTAAGTTAAATGAGGAGTGATATTAATATGTGAAAATAAGGATTAACTTGAGTGGATATTGGATAAGATAATGTACTCTAAGTGGGTGACATGCTTCTTAAAGTTCAAAATAAATGAAAATTTATTGGAGTACGTGGTGCTGAGTAGCCAATTTCAAGAAGAACTGAATGTAGTTAGTAAGTTATTATTCCCATATATATTACATCTTACCAAAAATCCTTTCAAACTTATTAAGCGAAAACACCAACACTGGAGAGCATATATTTTTCTGGACACTACAGATATATGTTATACATACAAAACAAAAGAGTTCCGTTAAATTTACACAATTTCTCGGTAACTGTTTAGACGTCACGTGACCTGTAATTAGAATAGACTCTGCTGGTGGCGCAAGGTCTTGTATTTTTAAATGAGGAGGTATTGCGCTTACCTCGGGTGGGGGCGCAAAGTAAGAACTAGAACGTTGCTACTTTAAATCTTTAATCAAGACTGTGCCTTTCTTATATTTACATTGTTTTTATAATAACTAAATTTTACGAACTAAGCAACTTTGTATGAAATGAACTTAATAAGATACACTTAATGAAGTTGTCTAGTAAGCAATATTGTCTCGAGTTCAATAAATTATTGTGAGCAATTGCTTATTTTGCGCAATTTGCCTAGTAAGCAAGAGTTCAATAATAATTTATTGCGAATAATTATTGCTTATTTGCGTTATGCTGGGTTTTTTGACCTTTTTTAGATATCTGCATGCAGATTTATTTAATATGGTTTTATGTCAAATTTTATGTTCGCGTTTTTTTATATGTTCACGTTTGAACAGTAACGTTAGGTAAAAAATCAACTACATCTAATACTTGGTTAAAAATTAAAATATAACAAAACAAAAAAAATCTATTCATGACCTTCACCATTTTAAAATCTTATTTGGATAAGTAAGGTGGTTACATGCAATGTACAACGGTTGGGTTAGGATAGGTTTAGAGTAGGGATGATTAGACCACTAAAAGCCTGTGCATCTATTGTGTCCTATCTTGAGGTAGTTAGGCTAAGCTCTAGTCTTTTTACGAACTCGATTATTGAAGTCGTGGATCGGTCAGTATACTTCTGCCTGGTATCTGCCTTCCCTAGTTAATGGTTCGTCGTAATACATGTGGTCTTGCTTGAAGAGGTTAATAATGACAGAAATTCGATCTTCTGAGTTTTTCCTTCGGAATATACTAGCCACTCCTTCCCTCTGGATAAAGCCATGTGTTGCTTCAAGTGCTCATTAAGGACATGATGTGGAAGGTGCAATAGCGTATTCTGTGCACCTTATCAAGGACTTTCTTGGTGGTTGTCTGCATCGTTTTCGGACACCAGACGTTGGCCCCCGTAATTTCAGGTAAGCTGTTATCTAGAATTACTCCTTAAATATTTTGCTTCTTCGAAATATTCTAGTGTATGTCTATTTAACCTTGGAGCTGGGTATTCGAAGCTCTTTTCCTCGTGAAAGGGGGTATCACACTCCTGCCTGGGTTTATTGATAGTCCTGGTAGCACCTAGTGACAATGCTAAAGCCAGTTCACATAAAGTCCCATAAAACTGATTGAAACTACACTTCGGCACAAATACCAAAGTTATCAGCATATACATGGACCTTAAACCCGAGAGTAGGTTTAGTAGCTCAGCCCCAACTAAGATGCATAGTACTGGTGATTAAAGTTCTCCTTGTATGTAGCCCTCTGGTGGCTTTAATTGTTGTAGATTCGTCAATTAAAGTAGCGGCTATGAGGTACAAATTTATCTGACTAACCTGTATAAAATTAAGTATTTAATTTCTTTCAAAACTGTAATATGATTGGAATCTTTTATTAATTTTGTGTCACGTAAATTCCACACAAATAATTACGCTAAAATTTTCTGTTACGTCGTGCTACTAATCATTAGTTAATCTCCAACATACTTACAAGGAATTTACATATTTTAATTTTAAATGCCTTTTATATCATAATTCAATGAAATCGAACCTGAAACAATTCAGGGTTGAACGGAAAGTGTTTAGTCCACATACATATTTGTACATATCCTGCAGAATTTCAGCATGTTTTCAACTATACATAACATATCTTTCGATGAAAACATTTCTTCTAAAAATATAAAACACAAAGCAAAACTCCATAAAGAATCATAATTTAAAGTTAAATGAACGCGATATACTTATCTAAACAATCAGTTCAGCAGATCACCTCGAATTCCTCCTACCAGATGTTATCTATAAACGTGCCAAAAGTATTAACTTTTCAACTGAAAAATACATAATTAAGAATAACCTCACCTATAGTCATACACCTTCAGCATATTAGTATTTTTGTAATGTCATCTAGTCACATTACGTCAAACAGTTGGTGTCGCCACAATTAGAGACTAAGCGTTCCCGGGTAAACACATCACGAAGCAGGGTCATAGCTGTTCACGGTGGCTGTAAAAGGGCGGCGAACTGCAGCAAAATTACCCAGTCCTCTTTCGGAGTCTCATATGAAAGCATCCTCCACCAGAGTCTATCTGAGTTTCCTATCCTTTAAACAAAAGTATAATTTTCTTAATTCCTACATATAGAAGTTTAATTTTATTGTTGTAGAAGTATAATGCTACTAATGTCCAAAATCCCAGAAAATCTAATATTTGCCACCATTCGTGTAACATAGGCATAATTGTGCTCACACGCTTCAGCACGTTGCAGCCGAGGTATAATTCAGCTACATCATCGCTCTCATACTATCCGAGCGATATAATTCTGCTTTATTAAATATTAGCATAGATAACACAAGAACTAGATATCGCATGGCATACTAGAGCAGAATATACGGATTGTGAAATGGATAGAGCATGCCGAAAGCAAATGTTTTTATAATGGAAGTTTTGCATACATTTGATCAACTTCCTCAATACTTCAAATGCGAAAAAATATGAATCACTCGACCTATACATCATTTCAAATGTTGTGGTCGATTCCGGAATGGACCACCCAGCCATATAAATTTTGTATACTTTTTTGGTATTGCATGCGACATTTAGTTCTTCTGCCATCTTTGCTATTAGTTAATGGAAGTTTAATTCAAATAAACAGAAATAATTCTCTTTTCTTTTATTACAGAAATATAGTAACAACGGTGCTAGTACCCTTGAGTCGGATTTTTATATATTGAATTTTTATTTGAATTTATTAACTTGTCTTCTTTTTTTATTTTTGATTTTACTAAATTTTAAGTTATTATTGAATTGAATTGTGACATTTAGATTGGGATATTGAACTACTAATAAAAGTTTATATTTGAATTTTAAGCTGAGTTGTCCTTTAAAAACCGGCACTTTCCCTTACGCTTGAGACTAGATCTCACAGAAAGTAATTACATTTCTGGGTTTTCTGATGAATTGATACTAACAATATTGTGAAATACCTTGTTCTATAGAACCAAATACAACATATATATCTACATACTACATTCTTATATCTGAGCACATATATGGATTTAGATAACATCCGAAAACGTGACGCCCATTGATCTCTTGCTGTTTGTTATATTGCCAGGAAGAAACTTTTGTCCCAGTGACCTCAATAACAAAAATAAGACGAATGTGAAAGATTTAAACGGCAAGAAAGGAAGAGATTTATAAGTACGGCAATCTTGTGGGATCATCTCCTTCACGTTACGTAGCTGTAAAGTTAAATATATCCTTAGGATATCTTACATATATATATAGTTGGTTGTATATAACAACCGCGAACACAAAATCCACAATACAGAGAAAGCATACGCATGAAATTGAGATTGAATTTATTTTTGTAGTGTAGTGAGATATCTCTGAAACTTAATGAGAAGAGGCTGAGATATGTACGGATATAAAGAATAACTGGGTTTTTATTAGGAAGTCCTTTGATTCTTCGCCACAGTGAATACTAATATCAGAGTTTCGGGATTTATATTACAGACCTACATTTTACTTGGAATTAGTATGCGTGATGCCACATTTGGAATTAGAACTTGGGAAGGGCGGCTCTTAGTTACTTTATTCAATATTGGTCTTCATAGTCTTCATATGAAATGTTTGTTTTGATTCCCATATCAGGGAATTACAACGAGTCCCACATTTGAATTCCGTTTTGGTTTATTATTATTTAAGAGGTATCGAGTTTGAGAATCTAAGCAAAAATATCATAGAAGACGCGTTAAATATCCCACAAAATTTAATTAAAACATTATTTTTCGTATAGGTTTTGTCATATAAACTTAAAATAATCACAGACTCTGTCTGTAATGCGTTCGAATCAAATTTTTTTTTTTTTTTTTGGTTAATTAAGAGAGGAGTATACTACTAAGAAGGGGCAACTTTAGCATAAAATAAATGCAATTGACAATTATAAAAGAGACCTAGATTAATGCATGATGACTATAACTATTTACGTGGATTCAGCGTGCTCGATTAACTTTATAGTACAATGGAAAGGTATTCCAGTAACAATGTTTCCAAACTTTTATCAGGAATTTATTGAAGAATAGTGACAAAAACGCCTTATCCACAATCAACAGAGAATTGTATATGGCATATTTGTTTCTGTTTTTCAAACATTTGTTTTCTCTATTCTGTGATAGTTTTTTTCTCAAGTCTATATGTCACTGAATATCTTTGTACTCAATGTGATTTTATTGGTTTAAATGCAAATTTTATTATTAAGACAATAATACTTTAAAAATTGGACCGATTGGAAAATTGTTGGAGGGAATAGTCCCAATTGGGAAATCATGGAAATAATTTTTCCAATTTAGGGCAAAAACAAATGGAAAAAGTCACTTTGGTATGGGAGCGTGACAGTATTCCAGTCAAAACGTAGTCAAAGTAATTTTTTTAACTTATCCAAATATTTATTTAATGATTTTCTTTTAACAAAACCTTAAGACTCGATTGGTGGGAAAAAGAGCTTGTCGGAACTATACCTTTTCAATTTCAAATTGCGACTAAACAATTTCAAATCGGGACTAAAAAATAAATAATTTATTGCAGTTAATTTAAAGCAGATTTATTAAAAATTGATTATTCCGTAATATTTTCTAGCCATAGTAGACGCAACTCGGTTAAAAAATATAATTCGCGAAAATATATCGAAGATCATTACAGTAATTATCGTCGTTATATTTGCGCGAATTATATTTTCTAGCCGTAATAGACGGAACTTGGTCTGCATCAAATTTGATCTGCCTTCACCAGCTAGGATTTGCGGCATTTGAATAGTCAAATCGCTGTTGACTCCAGATTTTATATTTGACCAAGCATATTCAATGGCATTTAACATTGGGCTATATTGTGCGAGTTTTAGTAGGTGATTATTAAGAAATTGATCTTCTTGGAATACTTCTTCAATGGCAGCATGACAAGGAGCATTATCAATTATCATTACGATTGATGTTCGGTACATATTTTCAGCATTTCGAAGACAACTACGCATAAATTCATTTGCTTCTGGTTTCTTCAATGCTCCTCTTCGAATTTCAGGATGGATTAAGCCTATATTTCCTATGCACCCAATTACATGTATATTAGATCCTCGACTGCCTGCTGCAATGTGAGCGTCCATGTAAAGTGTCGGTACATTGTTAGAGTGATGTTCTAAATGTTTTTGAATATAATCACATCGTTTCCCTTTATTACTTTCAATGTTTGCTCTTTCAGGCTCTCTTCGAATGTCTTTCAACGTATTAAGTAATCCATCTAAATGTTTTCTCAGACATTCCGCAGAAACAACAATTTGAAAATTATTTTGAAATTTATCTCTCAGTTGTTTTAAAGTTATTCTAGGATTTTCTTCAATACATCTTTCAATAAACAGTCGATGTTCATTAGTAATTTTTATTTTTCGCTTCCCACCACGTTGTTGTTCAGGAATTTGTTGGTTTTTCACCCATCGATAGCCAGTTGATGTCTTCACGCCTAAAGTTTTTGGAAGTACCCTCCAATCTTCGTTATTCTTATATAAAGCACAGATTTGTTTCCTTATATTACCTGCTTGAACTTTCTTGATGTAAGACATTGTCAGAATGAAATAATTAGGGATAAGTTAATTAATAAAAAGCACTTTCTTTTATTTTTCAAAAGCCTACTCAAATTTAAAATTGTTATGTTTTGATGGAATAAATTATTTTTTTTTTATTCCCAATTTGAAATTGTTTAGTCTCAATTTGAAGTTGAAAAGGTATAGAGGAATAAAAGATAAGTTTTATTTTTATTTATTTATTATTATTATGTTGGTTCGGGTCTCTATTTCGTATGCGATAGTTTTTGCGCGATTGGCCAATTAAACAAATAATTAATTTTGGATTTTATTCTCTCCTTCTTTTGGCGATATAACCTGATGCATTTTGCTGTTAAAATAAAATAATTTAAATTCTTACTTATTTTTGTCAAAGATTGTTTTTTTAACCGATCTTTATCTTATGGAATTAATTGTCCATTTTAATAATGTGGATTATATGGTCGAAATTTAAGTGATACAGATACACTAAAATATACAGTACGATATCGCAAAGGTAACGTTAGAGTATACACCTAATGCTTAATTGGGCATCACAGCAAGAAATAACAAAGCTCTTCATTAGTATTTTGTTATGAAAAATGGATTATTAACTTGCTCTTGATTTTGTTAAAAATAGAAGGAAAACAAACCGTGAAATTCCGCGAATGCTTCATATGTAGCACAGTACGAATGTGGAACAGTTTGTCATCATCTGTTTTTCCCCTTAGCTCTGGGCCGCACACATTCAGGTGTAATATATACACTCTCCCCTCCTTGACCCAACTAAATAATCCCCAATTCTCTTACGTTTCTTCCTTTCCTACCAAGGCTGTGCTACGGCATCATAGGGTATCCCCTAAGCTTGAGCATCATAAAAAAAAATTAACTAAATCGGGCAACCCCTTCTTCGCGTTGCTATACAAAGCTTTGGACTTTCACTTTATTTAACTTTTATTTTCAGCTAAGGTATAATGTTATTGGTGTTATTGTTAGACCAATTAAAATATTTTCTCATGTTTCTGTTAAGTTTACACACTCGATATGCTCTGAGTTCTGATCGTATGGAGTTCTCAAATGGGGCACCAGATGACTCACTTAACGATATTAAATTCCACTCACAAATTCCTCCCATTGTTTTTGCTCTTCTTTTTTTCTTTTTTTTCTCTTTCCTTGCAAACAAAAATACTAAGAGATTCGCTGACAATTTCGGAAGCCTTGGATGTACATTATATATTAAGATTAATAATTATATAATATTGTGCAAACTTACAGTTAGTTTAACGTAGTTGATGTCCGTACCCCTCCGGGGAATAAAACGTATACAGGTCTTCTCTTCAATATGAGCCAGAGTCTGCCAAACTAATATTTTCTCTTGTGGCCCTGAATAAATTAGTTTTTGTTTTGTTAAGTTAAATTCAATATTAATAAGCACTTCACGAAACAGTCGTACATAGTTGAACACAAAATACAAATTCACATTAGTTGAAATCTTACTGAATTGATCACTGATGTCGACGGGTATGGTTGATGACTTCCATCGATATCTATATAAATCCAAAGTTCAAAGATAATTTTCCCTTTGCTGATTAAGGCTGAGAACGATATCGTTCATGGTCGTTTCAACTTCGTCAATGGAATTTGGATCCTTTTCGTTTCTCAAATCAGCTAAAAAGCACTTCGGTGTATCACCACCCTCTGTTGTCCGCCAATAATTCTTACATTCACAAGGATACTCAACAAAACTATCAATAATCGAAAATCTTTTTCTACTTACACTATAGAAGGCACTTTCTGTCGAAGTGGTTTACCAGTAAATAGACACAACACAGTTTTCGCCATTTCGACCGGCTACTTAAAAACGTTTTTGAGCTCCGTCTGTGTCGATTTCATCAAAATCCGAAGAAATTCTTAATGCTACACTCTGAAGTGGAACTTACGGAATTGTACAGAAAAATTATTCAACAGATGTTCCGTGGCATAAAATTATCACTTTCTTTCTTGCTTAATGTCAGGTGGTGAATTGTAAAAAATGTTATTCTAAGTAGATAGTCTAAAGCTGCTCTGATAAGTCACAAAATCTGCTTTGAATGGAGCAAAAAAATGTTCTTATCATTCCGCTATTTCGTGGGATGCATTCGACTGATTTATCCGCATTGTAGGAATAATTTTCATATGAGTATTGAAATCATTTCAATTTATACAGGTAACAACTAAGTAAGATTTACGTGGTGTCTGTTTTACCTACATAATTTTCATACTGTAATATTATGCCATCAAATGAACATTTCTAATAAAGTTTACGAGAGTTTAAAGTGCGGTTATAAAATAAAGGTAATTTTGTGTTTTATGCAAAATACTTTCTGCTCCTGTAAAATGATAGAGAAGATATTTTATAACTTCAGCTTCCTTCTAGTATTTAGTTATTTAGACGGCTACCTAAAATTTATATTTAGCAATAGTATGATTAAGAAAATAAGTTATAGTTATAAGCGTAAATTAAAACAATTAGTAGCACAGGAGTTATGTAGATTAATGTCATTTGTATAGTATACAGGTACATGAAACATGACTAGCTCTTGCTCGCGAATTTCCTCCGCATGGAATTCTTATTTTTATTTTTTGGGTTTTGTTTTGTTGTGATGTATCTTATGTACAACTTTACTTCCACCGCGGTGTGAATGCATTGGCCATTATGCATTTGTTTTATGCATCTTTGTTCTGTAAGCATTGCAATTGAAATTACAGTCTGCTTCTGCTTCCTGGTGCGAATTGGTCGATTAAAATTTTCAGTAGCTTAGAAAAATCGGCAATTTAATGTTACAAAATGTAAAACCAAGATATATAGTATATGGATTGCAGACACATACCTTGTATACCTTAAAGATTTATATTGCATGGATTGTTGGTTCTCGTAGCGATTCATGCTCTCCGTCCAATAATTCTGCCTCTTTCTAAAGTCATCCTTGATTGAAATTAATTCCCACCATACGATGACTCTGTCACCTATTCTCCTATATATACGCACGTGCATACATAAATTAATTTGCTGTGAGATATCGTTGCCTGGCCATTCTTATAATGTGGAAAACATGTCGGACTCTGACCTTTAAAAAAAAGGAGAAAAATTAAGGATATCAATAAAGCCGCCGCATTCTAATCAAGAAAATTGTTTCTCATTATATCTAACAACCACACAAAAATAATTAATTAATTATTCAAATAAACTCAGCCAAATTGGTAAGATTTAGGTACTGAGGAAAATAAATATCTGAGCCCAGCAGAATTTTAGCGACAAATGAAGTGCAAATAGAAAATTAGAGGTCATCCGTCGAAAATGGCCACAATCTTTCTTCCGGCACAATATCAACAATGACCCCGATGATTTGAAGATTGATGAAATCTCCCGGAAAAGAGGAAGTAGTTCGAGATTAAAATGGAAGTCATTTCAAGGAAAACACACTAAACCCGGAATAAGTAATTGTGAGAATAATAGAACTTGAACTGAAGGCAATAAGCTTAAGAACAATTGCGCTATAAAATGCTTACTCTAAATAGGAAAAAGATTGGGAAAGAGCAATTCAGGTCAGTTGGATGTTGTTCAAGTTTTTTTCTAGAATGGAAAAATATTCCTCTTCGGCTATATTGAAGATTGCTGGCACGAAAGTAATTCAATAAAAGATATTACTCGTGGCTACCAACAGTTTGGATATCCTGCAATAGTTCTCGAGGAAATTTTATTAAAAATATTACGCAGTTTAGGTATGAAATCATGTCCTTAATGTGACAGGAATTCAGTCCTATTCTTGGCATGTATTTGCAACAATTCAAGGAAGTAGAATGAATGCTTACCGCAAGTGTTCCGGATTTTAGGGTACATAAATTGTTCGGAATATCAAAATAAATTGAAAATGGAGACAGCGTAAGGAAAGTCTTATATTGAGGTCATTTAAAGAAAATTTAATTCATTATGATTTGCATAATTTACTTAAGAAATTTATATGCAAGTATGAGACTACTGGATATTTCGTTCACCTATGGAAGCAAATTAACATTCAGTGGTTCACTTAAGACATCTGGTAGTGTTTTAGGTAGGGGGGGGGGGCTGAAGTGGGTTTAAGTTTTAACTGAATAAGATTATTTTTTTTAAACGCTGATTTCACAGAATTATATACCTTTGGTTTTCAGGATATTGTTCTCTTTCGAAAAATTGAAAAACAAAAACCTAATCTGGTTTACTAGATTAGTCACAACTTAGTACCTTTAATACATACACACATATATATGAAAATCTATTTTAAGGTACTGCACATTTGCGGAAATAGTTTCAATCGTACTATAGAAACAAGTTGATAATTTCTTCAATCCTACGTAGAAAATAAAAATCAGCACAGGTGCTTAAGCTGATTTTAGCTGTCTATTTTTTTAAACACAAAAATTTTGTAAGAAGTCTTTTTGAAAATCACTTGAAGAAAGCTGAATTATTTGAACATGTAAATCGTAACATCTTGCATATCGTCCAAATGGATTAAATATCCTCTTTAGAGGAAGAGCTCAAATTTGATCCTGCAATATCTGACTTATGAGCATTTAAGTGACTACCGTCATTTGAAAAAAAAAATTGTTTTACGGAAATTTGTAGGGAGAGAAGAGTTTTTAAGGAGAGGGGATCTAGAATAGAAGTGCTATCAGGATACTTCAAGAAATCCATTGGTATTCTCCTTCCTAATTATTTACCGACGACTCTGGATTATGTTAGTAAAAGTCTCTTCAATCAAAAATGTTCTATCGGCTGATTCCAATAGCACAGTTCCTGTAGCAATTTAAAACGCACAAAAATTGGAAACTATATATGTTGAAAGTAATTTAAATCTTTAAGAAAATAGAAAATAAACGCAAACAAAACAGCATTTATTGCTGACAAAAACACCATGTAGAAAAAGGAAAATAAAACTTCAAAACAACATAAATGGCAAATAACCCTCAAATCTACTAAGCAAAACAACAAGAAAACGACTAAAAGTTTTGTAAAACTTCCAAAGTTGAGCTAAAACTTTTCTGAGGGTTTGTCGGAAGCAGCATAAGCATAATTTAGAGATTGCTATGTACCTGAAGCGACGATGAATAATTTCTTACTTGAAGTAATGTTTCTTTCTAATTAGCGGTCGGCATTAAAAGCTGAAAATATCTAGGAAAAATCGCACTACAAACGAAATTATCTCTCATCTCACGCACTCAATTAAATTTACGATTTGGTATGAAACTTTAATATTTCCCATGACATAAACCTCTTTCTCCAGCGGAATTTAACGCGAAGCTCTAAACGATAAGCATAATTAAGCAATCAAGAATTCACCGTTTTATAATTACGAGCTATGAAGCTAGAGAGAGGAGAAAGAACCACAATTGTTATGGAGAATATTTAAGTTCAACCTACACAAATGGTGATATCAGAAATATCTGCTAAATTGCATTCTATAGCAAATATTTAAAATTTATTTGCAATCTAAATCATAATGAATTCATCGGCTAATTAAAGCAAAATGACATGATTACACAAGAAAATAAAAACAAGGATAATTTGAAGTAAATCCAAATCAAAATGTTAAACTGAAATTTGAAGAAAAATCAAATTTTGGTCATGACTACCTCAACTAAAATCTTTAAAATTTCCCCTACGAAAGGAGTTATGAAAAAGCGATATACGCTGGATTAGATTCGGTTTCTTAATTGTTCATGGTATTCAAAAGATTCAAGGGCTTGTCGGCAGTATCAATTTTTTGAAATTTTTTTGTTGAATTTTAAAATGCAGTAAGTCATCATTTGCTTTGGATATTGCAGTAAATTCACAGATTCGGAGCAAAAGTTGCTTCTAGAGCTGATTCTTTTTAAAAGATCGATTTTTTCATTTATTTTGCTTTTTGGTTATTTTTTTTTCTTTTTATTATTTCCGGTGTTTCCTTTGCTCAGTTATTGCAGAAAGCCCACAAAATTAAATTATTTTTTCATCTAAGAATTAACTTTAAAAAAACTGACATGAAACCATGAAACTCAAAAACAGACAAACGCAGTTTCTGACGATCGAACCCTGAATTACACTAGTGTCAACAACTAAGCCTTAAAATGGGTTTGTTTTTAACTATTTCTCATTAGATAGTTGTAAATCATGAAATCCAACTTCCAAATTATTTTTGTTTGCTGCTGTTTTCAAAATTGTAATTAAAACAGCTAAAGTTAGTCTCGCAGTAATTTCGTGAGACTTTTAAGATATAGACAGACATTTCTTTGCTAGTTATTTCAATCCATTACCTTCTCTTGAGATACGAATACCGTTGCGTAGCAGGACTTATTTCGACTCTGTCCTTTTTAGATTTCTCGATTTTTTTTTTGGAAACGGTTACTCAATTACATTTTTTGTTTATAAGTTTTCTGAAAAGTCTTTCTGGTAAGAAAATCATCTCATTTTAACTATAAAACTATGTCATCAAACAAATGTCTTAATTAACAAAGAAAGAGGAGATGAGATGAGGAAGTGAACTTGACAAGTGGCAAACTGATTGTGGACTTGTGCAAGCAAATCTGGTAAGCATATTCAAATATTTATTATTAAATATCTTTCAAATATGAATCCAATAGTGAGATCTCCGGTCTGATTAGCTAAATTTCTTTACTGATTGTTTTCTTGTTTTCATTGGATACTTTGCGGATGATTAATTTTTCTCTTTTAGGTGATCACTGCTGCCTTTGTGCAAAAATGAATCCATTTGGATTCCAAACACCAGTTCAATGTAAAGTTTGTAATATATGGTAACATGTAGAATTGTTTTTTTTTTAATATAAATTATAATTAAGTTTATCGGACCTTCATCCGACATTTAAGGGGTTATTGCTACCCGTAAGGTCCAACAAACATTCCTTTTTCGGATTTTTTTAAAACCCAAAGACTTTTTTAAACAAAAATTTATGCATTTGAAATAGTCCATTTTGAAGTTACTATTTGAAATTTTTTTTAACAAAAATATAAATTATTTATGTAGATTCAACGCAGCATCTGAAGTACCATTTTTAAGGTATCCTGCGGCGATGTATGACAAGTGGAGCTCGTTTATCTAATCTAATTTATTGCTTCTCGTGATCTATGAATCACGGATTTTGAAAATGTGTCTTTAATAAAAATACATTTTAATTTTGAAATTAAGTTTCTAATGAACTCGACAGCCGATTGCTAATCAGCACACAATAAGTAAACAGCCGACGTGTCCACTACTGCTACGGAATTTGACCTAATGGCTTGGAATAATTTTTACACGAAGCATAACTAATAGTTCCGCGCGATACCTACTCTAAATTTTTGTGCAAGGTATATTTCAAACTGGCGTAACTTCCTAAATTTTAGTCGGATCAGATCGAAATTAAACCTAAGTCGAAATTTGATTTTAAGAAAATTGGTAGGTAGGCATAACACCTTAAATAATTTGCTAAAAGGTCACAGTATGATGCTGGTTCAGTTAGTATTCCCGAAAAGGACATGAGAGTGTGCCTCCAATAAGTCTCGATCAAAGAGTAATTCTGAATCATTGGATTTTTCAAAATGGTGCGGTGTGAGGAGTTTCGTTAGCTCATACTTGCGAATTGTAAAAGTACTGCACCATATTCCTAATTATCTGCACTTCATCGGCGAAAACTATAGTAGAGAACTGCGTGGTTTTCTATTCCACATGCTCAAATTTCGGTTGCCATTCTGTCTATGGGCAAATGAAACCGAACGATACGTAAACTATCTTCAGTTTATTTTCCTCCATGGATAATAATATTCGAAATGATGCGTATACGTTCATACAAATTCTGCTTCAGGTGGAGAGAATTTTTTCTACAGGAGAATTCCACAAATCCAGTCAGTCTTAATTGGAATTGTTTGTGTCTTTCAGTAATAGTATGTCACTTTGGTTGTCAATTTACTGATGGCAGACGTAAAATACCGACCACAGTCTATCACCATTTAAATTCATCAATTTCTCCTCGTTGCTGATGCAGAAGTCGCCAGCAATAAAAGATTTTTTCCTTTACCCAATTGCACTCCATCAAACAATAGCCAAAATGTTTATTTTGTCTGGAAATTAATAATAATAAATATAAAAAAAAACTGTATTTCAAAAATTCTATTAAAGCTATATGTTCAGGCCCTTGAACTGATGACCAAAAAATGAAGTTACGAATAAGTTTAAATTTTAAAATAAATTAATTAAAAAATTAAATTAAAAAATATTTTCGTCTGTAACTTTTCATTATTATTAAATATTCTCAAAACTATTATTAGATCTTAATTTCAGAACAGTTCATTCATGAATTGTAATTTTTGTGGAAACTTCATACATCCCCAGTTATTTCCAAGAATTTTTATTAATCTACGGAAGCAACTGGTTACATATTTTAAGATTTTTGCATATTTGCGGCAAACAATTCTAATGAGGTGCAGATTGGAATGCAAGTAACAAAAACTGGTAAAATTTGCAAATATAAAGTGGATCAATATGTGAAATGTTCTAACTAGTTACAAATTATACGAAAAGTTGTTAATGAATTAAATGTGCAATTTAATTAAAATGAGTAACTGCAAGTCCTCTTCCAGGGCACCAAGTACAGTTGGTACAGTATTAGGAGCACTGACATAATATATAACTTGGATGGTGCGATTTTCTGTTTCATGTGGAACCAACTTTGTTATTAGGATTGTGATAATTATTTTAATTTGATATTTGATTTTCTCTTTAAAAATCATATTGCATGCTAAAAAATCCAAATACAGTTTAAATTTTTATTTCTTTGATTGAAAACTTATTTCTTGCAGTATGAAATTTTTTATTTAGAATTGAATTATTGACTTTGTGTCTGCCTAACTCTAAAAAATCGTGTGGAAGACAGAGAAAGGATAATAAATATTCTATTGCCATCTACTTCTTTCTATTTAGAAAATCCACTGAATTATGGTGGATTTCTTTAAAAAAAATATTTTAAGTTCAACGGATAAAGTGCTTAATCCTAAAGTAAACTACGATGGATAGTGATCCCATGTTTACGCAAGCAATTTCAATATAGCACAGGTGGTTCATATTGTGGTTAGGAGCCGAAATTAATGCTAAGTTGGAGCACCACAAGTGAATTCCGCCATAGATAATAAATTTGAGACATTCTATTCAATACCTGAAAGGAACATTTCAGTATGGCTGTGTCGATGCTAATGAGTGTTAAAAAAAAAATTAAGATATTTCCAAGATAACCAGTGGAGGTTTACAAAATTCATCTAGAACATTTTCGAAATTCTAGTACGAAATCAAATAAAACTCATTTAAGCGATAAATTTAAAGGTTGTTGTAGATTTCGACGAATTAGCCCAATAGCAGCAACATTGATATGGTTATTGATGTCAAAATAAGTGCTAAAATTGTATGTTTATTAACAAAATGGGACAAATATAAAAAAGCCATTAAAAATATTTAAATTACTTTGCTTGACACACGAAACGTATAAAAAATTATATAAAAAAGAAAAAAAGAGTATTAAACCTCATCCAATTCGAGAGAACTATACTGACTGAAAGACGGTTTTAATTGTGCAATGATAAGCTTCAAAAGCAAGACCCTATTAAATATTTAATAAAAACATTAATTTCTACGTGTAAATCACTTCGGGGAAGTCATTAAGTTCTAGTGGAAAGCAAAGCAATTGCCAATTACAACTGCAAAACTCCAACTTCGGACAAAAGTCCAATCATTTTCAAATCTGCCAAATTCTGACAGCCACATTAGGTACGACGGGAACGTATTACCATAAGGTCGACATTTAGTTTGTCGTCGTAAATGTTGTGTCGGCATCATCGTATTTCGTACTTAAGTCAATTTCCACACGCATAATCTGCATAGAAATTTCGTAGTTATAGGGCGAACATTTTAGCAAATTTCAACTTTTACGGATGCCTTAACTTCAAACCCAAAGTCAGTGTTTACGAGTTTTGTCTGATGAAATTATGTTTGTCATTCTGTTTGTAATGGATAGAAATATTGATGTTAAAGGAAAATGGAAAAATATTAAAAGATATTTTGATTTTTGAATGTCCGTCCGTCCCCACGATAACCCGAGATTGCGTGTACTTAGGCAGCTAAAATAGGCTTTTAAAAAAAATAGGACAAATATGGTAAGTCCTTCATGGAGTTGCCATACAAAAGTTTCCTTTTCACTAATATATTTTAACCCTGACGCGTTCTCAGCGTCAACTTCGTGAGCTGAACATTTGTACATGCCATTTTAAAAGAAATAGTAAATATAAATTCATATGAAAATGTAGTATTTTTACGTATACTGTGAAAGATCAGGAAGATGAATGACCACACCAAATTACATACTGGCCTTAATCTAGGGTATATCATAAGAATTGATCTTAGACCAATTCTAACATTTTAACTTGTTCAGATTGACATTAGAGCTTCGGAGTGCTACACCATTTGAGAGGCTATTCCTTTCAACTCAGAGGAGGAAGCTAGCAGAAGATGTTACTATCTGAGATAGCTGGTTGCACAGATACGAAGCATCGCCTGTTCCACAACTGTACAGCAAACTTGTCTACATTTCCGAAGTTACTCAACAGCAATGTTATTATCTTCGCTGCTGGCGAAGCCGACCCTATCATATCTAGAATACGCTGGGCAATAGGTATGAACCCAACTGCAACAACGTTAACAATGATTACTGTTCGATAAGTATTAACCAAATAACTAGATATTGAATTTGGAAGCAAGACGGCTATGTCTGAGAAAACAGACTTTTGTAAAGATCTCCACCCGCACCAATAAAGCGTAATTTTTGTGAGTTCAAAACAGAATTATTAATTTGCCTGCTACTCGTGAAGTGTTTCAATAGCCACTGACATAACAAAAAGAAAAGTCGTAGCACTATTAAGTGTACTTTTGAAACTTAAACCTCCCCACTCTAAATTCTTTTGTATAGAGATTAATTTGAAATCGATTTCAACCTTTATAACCTTCAATTTACAGAATTTCTCTACAGGTACGAAACACCCCGTAACAGGATCCATTCTAATCAGAAAATCAAGTTCAAGGTTCTTTGCATAATAAATCCCACTCAATCGTGAAATATGTGTATACCACTGGTGTTCAACAATGCGTGGAAAATTCATTCTAGAGAATCAATTCATCCGCAACTTTCTCGCAAACGGTTTGGAGCGGTTATGATATGATGTTAAAAGCTCCCCGATAAAAATTGGATTTATGGGCTTCAGCAATTGAATCAGTGGGAAATTAATGAATGGCACGACATGTCATCATCCTGGTGACAAATAGCTGCGATTACTTCCACCCTCCCTCCGTGGATTTCTTTTGCTACAAGTGGATTTTTCATAATGGCTAAATCATGATTTTGGCGACTTTTTGACATTCATGATAATTTGTTGATGTGATCCATAATTTTGGGGTAGAATTGCGGGGACGTATAAGATTGTTTTCTTATTATTTATTAAATTTTCTTCCAATTTTTGAGATGTTTTTCGGAAAACCTTCAACGATTTTGTTCATTTTATGTTCCTTTGATCATGCCACATGTATGTGTATTACATGATTGCTTTTTGCTTATATTCAACGGAAATTTTTGTTATATTTATACGTGTGTAGGTCGTTCGGATTATCTTGGAGATAATTTTCAATTTTTTTTGACATATTGAGACATTTTTACTTTTAGTCAATTTCAAATGTACCTTTTATTTTTTTTTTAGTTAAATTTTACGATATTAATAATTTAGGAATGTATTTGATAGATCTCGCTGCCTGCTTTGCTGACAACCTCTTCGCAACCGGTGACTTTAAACGTCCAATAGAACTGCAATTATTTTTCGAAATTAATATACAGGGTGTCCCCTGTCCCGCTCAAATGATATAATCTTTCGCAGGGTGGTAGTGAAATCTATCCAAGCAAATATAGTAATAAGCGATTCCGAGAAGAACAAACAGTTTTTTTACAGTTTTATTCTGAGGACTCCTCCTCTCTTACCCAAAAAAAAAAAAACATTTAACCCCGAAAAAGATGATAGTTAAGCATATACGATGCATATAAATTTGGAGGGGGTGGAGAGAAAATTAAAAAAGAAAGACTTTTACTACCGTAGGAATTTCAGAATTCGAAATTTTATTTTTCAGTATATAAAAAGAGAATAATTTTTAACTGTCTGATATGTTGGAATGGTATAATAAATAAAAGTAGTGGAAGGCGATGTACTTTGTTACCTTTTTTGAAACAGTCCCCACGGTACAGAGGCTCCAACCACGTTTCTCCATTTTTGTTCTAAATATCATGAAATGTATAGAAAAGCACGGTACAAAGAATACCATACTCTCTCTGTCGTTGGTATAGAAATGTATAGAAACCTGTAAAATTCCAAGTACAAGTACAAGTGTCAGTACCAGGACCTGTTTATAAAATCTTTTAAGGACAAGTACCGGTACTGGTACTTAAAAAACTTTTTAGTACAAGTCCCAATACTGGTACTTAAAAATTTTTGAATTACAACTCCAGGTACTGGTTTTTATAAGTGCCGGATATAAAAATATATATTGTTACAATTTTCTGTACGCTCAATAAAGTCGAGAGGGAGATTTGGTAAATTTTGAACGAAACGCTGGCCAGAGGCAGAAATTGCAACACTTACTTTCCTGTAGCAGCAGATGTAGCGATAGTACGAATTGGTCAACAACCGTGTGGAACTAGATCAGTGTACAGAAGCCCAGCTGGGCTCTTCTCCAACTGGGGTAGGTTTAGTTTCCACTAGTTGTTTGCGCTCTGCAAATTTTCGTGCACTTTAGTGAGAGCGTAAAATGGTTGCTCTGTAGATATGTGCGAAGTATATGGGGAGGCTCGCTGTGAGGCTTACTGTTCAGTGCGTAAGTGACAGCGTCGGGAATGCTAATGAGAATGAATTTTCAAATCAGGCGGTATGTAAAATTAAGTGCGCGAGCTAATTAAATTTCGGTCCGTCTATCACAAAATCGAATAGTTTCCAAGGTAATGTATCTCGAGTGGTATATGCAGCACAAAGTGTTTGGGTTGACGTGCTAGCGTAGGACGCCGTTAAGCTACGGGGCACTGGGCTGAGAACATTTTTTTGTTTTTTTGGTGATATATAAACTTCTCGCTCGGTTCTTTGTGGCCAAGCGGCTTATCAACGATGGATTTAGTGCAGAAATTTCTACGAAATACCTGGATTTGTTTTCCTTTGGAAAAATTGTTGGCAAATGGCGGACTTTACAAATGTGGTAAGTATCGTGTGTGAGTGCCTCAGTAGATGTTGAGAGAAGAGTGTGCTTTCAACGAGGGATTGAAATACGGCTCGTGTTGAAAGCTTCAGTTGAACGTGTAAGTTGATTCAATCGTCTGACTGACATTCAATCCCGGCCACAGCGTTTCAATCTCCAATCTTTGTTACCCGAATAGCAATAACACACTCTCCTGTTCACGGAAAGAACTTTCTTGTAGGTCTAGCCACGGATGATCGTCGGCTTTCTTTCAACACTTTTATATTACTAATAAAGCGCAGTAATGGGCAAGTAGATCAGCCCTGCTGCGATAAAGGAAAATCGGTACTCACCGCAATCTAATATTTTCTTGATACAATCCAGCCGGGGCTATTTAGATTTTCCACTTCACGTCTCCCGTGATATATTCCCGCTAAGCTCTTTAAATTTGACCGTTTTCGTTACAAAATTAAACAAAAAATTCTAAATAAAGTTGAGAATTTATTCCGCCTAGATTTCTGGTCTGACACAAGTTCATTTTCTAACTAGATAGAATCCTATCCTTGCGGTTCTATATCACGGTTTTTTTTTTGTATACGTCAGAAAAATCGTGATTTCCCCACCCTTTGCTTAACTGGGTGCGATCGATTCTACTCTACTACTTCATTGGCTAGTTAATTACTAACAAATTCGATTTTTTTGTAAAATTCACAATTTTTTATTACATGTACTTATATCTATTTTCTTATTTTTAGTGATTTTGCAACTATATATATATATAAAATATCCTATAAGTAGCGGACTTACTGCAAATTGCGTCATAGCGCGAAGTATTGCAGCGCTATCTTTGCTTCTAAACCTCTGCTATTAGAAAGCGTTTTTAAATAATGTATACAAGAGCTTATATATGGAACTTAGAAGTACCAGTAGCAGTATCTGGACTTGTTCTTCAAAAAATTTTAAGTACCAGTATCGGGAATTGTCTGTACTTGACAAATAAAAAAAAAAAATTAAAACCAAGTCCTGTTCCTGGTACTAGTTCTTGAGTAGTTGACAGGTCTGAATGAATATACATTAGTGGATGAAAATACGTCACATCCCATGTGTCAAAATTTAATGAGAATACTTGTAATCGATGGAGCCGTATATCTTTCCTACCTGTCAAATTCGTCTGGCAAATGCAAAAAATATTTTTGTGTTCTACAGTACAAAAATTTGTCCGGTAAAAGAGAAGGAAAATTAAATATAATTACACCGGAATAAATGAACCAATTGAGAGCGGGTGGTCAAAAAGATCTCGATTGGGAAATGTTCAAGGAAACATCCAATAAAAGCAGCGATAAAAATGTATAATTGAAAGACCCTCGAATGCCTCAAATTTAGTGGCGAGTGATGAGTTCGAGTTTTCAATAAAATTTTTCTGAATTATTAAATTATTGAATATAAACAGAATTGAAATTGTAAAATGTAGTAGAGAGGAAATAAAAGGAAACAGGGAAGCAAAGCAAAGATATCCAGGAGGAAAAATAGTTAATAATTAAAAAAATAATTACTAAAATTAGAAACTATTATTGTTACACATGTATACAATGAATTATATTCAGTTTCATTAATTTCTTCTTCTTATATTACTAAGCCAAACTCATGGAGATAAGAAAAGGTGAAAATTTTAATTGTAATTGGGTTCTTGTGCTCTAAAACTGCGGAGGAGCCAGAATAACTATAATGCAAAAAACAATCGATCCACCCATTCTTCTTTTGTTGTAACAAAGTTTCACGCAGGCAAAGTTTATGAATTTAACTGATTTAGCGAAATACTTTGGTAATTGCCACATTAAAGTAGAGTTTACGAAGAAGACTTAAACCCTGTGCTCGTATATAAGAATGTCTAAAATTTATTACTACTTCGAGTAATATTTCATTTAAACTCGGAGATTTAAAGCGTAACGATCCTTACAGAAAAGTTTAATTGGAATCCATCAGCATACCTCAGACACATTTACCATTTTTGTGTCTCAGGAGGATAATTTGAAAACAAGAAAACTTTCTGCAATGGCATAAGTTCATCTTCATCATTTTGGAATTTTGATGTCCGATAAGAACAGTTTGGTTTATATAAACCTAGAAGGTTACATAAAAGTATCCAGACTAGAAATTCCCATTCTCATCGTAAAAATCAACAGTTCTGCCTTTGTGTTGCCGAACTACATATACTTTTGGACAGCAATTGGCTTTATCAATATTTTTGATTGATGATGTTTTTATTTACTTTCCATTGAAACGAAAATTTCAAACATTCTTTCCACGCAAGTTGTGATGAAGTTGATAACATATTCTGATATAATTAGACATCATCGCAGTGCATCTGACTTGCTTTACTAATGCATATGTGGTAGTATATATAATAAATTTTAAATTATTTCGAACAGAGATAAGTAACTTTTGGAAAAGAAAAATTAGTTTTCTCCCCCTCAACCCTTCTCCCAAACAACCCGCATCCAAAAGTTAAGCCTTGTAAAATTTCAAATTCAGTTCACATCCCGAGAAGAAAGTTATCTCGACAGAATTAACCCGAACATAACCTCAATCAGTGCTGTTCCATCAGATATCTTGTAAAAGTTTTATGATCTTAGACGACAAAACCGCATAGAGGAAGCAGGAGCCAGCAAGCTAGGCAATATCCTGGTACTCGTTTAACCTAGATTGAAATTTAATGCATACGACGGAAATTTCATCCACGACCGTATAACTAGTGCAAGTATCTTCCTTACTTATAGTGTGCATATTATACGCCAAGGAAGTGAAGCACATAAGTTGGTCGGTATCTCCCAGAAAATGCAACCTATCCATCAAGCCATGTCTAGGCATTGTGTGAAAGTTTTTTCTAATTCAAGTGTTGCGACAGGAAACGGTAGAAGTCGGCAGTTATTGCATATTGTATAAAAGGGATACGCTATTCTCATATAAATCGGGAGAAAGTTTTAAACGGGGATTGCTCTTGTTACTGTGTATTATGATGGGAAAGCTCCTTGAATATTAAAAAGAAGTTAGAGGAGAATGTGTGGTTCGGGAAACGTGAATTCGCGATAAAACTGGGATTCATACAAAAATAAGCAGCATACACGAATGTTAAGGTTTAAGGTTATGGTTGCATACTCTCACTAAACCTTAAAGATCATCTGGCGAACCTTGTATTGGAGAGGATGAAGCAAATATCCGTGAATAACGAGTCCCGTATAGTTCGTATTCATCGATAGTCTAGAAATTCACATTCAACTCAATTTTATTCTTCATTTTCAATTTGATTCAACTTTATTTCGGGATAGAAAAACAACAAATAGACATAAAATTAATAAGATAAATTTCAAAGATAACAAAAATAAAAAAATAATTAAAATTAATTTAAAGACTAATCAGGTTTCGCCGATTAGGCTTTTTCTCTGAAAAAATGTAACACAGTAGATTCAATTATCGGCGTCACACTTTGCAGATATCATTGCTCCGACTTGCTTTTCCCGTTCTTGCCCAGAACCTTTTGTTGCTTCGATTATACTACTGAAAGTCCAATTTCGTCGACATTCCAGATGCGACTAGGCGGAAAATTACGCTTTGAGTATTATTGTTCGGTGGCGTTTGCAATATCCATACAGCCACTCAGATATTTGAAATTCTAGGGATCGTATGTCCATTCTAGTAAGACTTCAAAATCGTGACTCCATTTCCAAGATATACTTGACCAGATTACTTTCAATTCTTTCATTGAATGTCGGCTTACGACTCAGTTTAGTTCTTTCACAGCTTTGCAAATGTCTTCGACGCCAGCAGAATCCTCATTACATTAGACCTTTTTGCCTCTTCATATTTTTCGGGTTCTTATTTCCCCTTTTTTGGCATGCTTCAAAATGACTCTGAACAGAGAAACATCAAAACAAATATGTAATACATTCAAGCAAGCGGGTAATTTGGTACACAACACCTAAATAACCGATGGCGGCTGTACCGCATTAACCGATTTCATCAAAAATATTAATAAGATTTTATAAAAAAAAATAGAGCAAAACTTAATTATTTTTTGTTTTGAATTAACAACTTGTTCACTACGAATAAATTTAGTCGCGCATAGTTACTTTTTACTCAATTGATCGAAAACAGAACTGAGGCAGGACGAAAGCCACAATATGCATTGCTCGTTTCCTTGGAATCAACAGGTATTCATATGAACAGTTTTAACCGACAGTGCTTAGTTTTCGAGAAAACTGGCTGTACCACATTATCCGCCTATACCACAATACCTGAAGTTACTCTACCTGAAGACCGCTCCGGTTTGGATCTCCCGGTTTATGTATTATTCAATGAAAATAAAGGTCCAGGATTTTTATAAAGCGCGACATACGATCAAGTTTTTCCGTATGGCTTTTAGAAATATATCAAAATATGTGGGTGTGTTTTTTTATGTTTGTTAATAATTATGGTAGCCTACGCTATAGAGGTTCGACTTAGAAAAGCCCAAACAGGGGCTGAAAGAACTTCTAGGTCTATATTTGTTCAGACTGCCAAGCTACGCTGCTGACTCTGTCTTTTTGCGTACGGGTAAATCCTTGCCAGACGAAGTTAAACTACTGAACAAAATTGGAATACCAATAAATTGTTTATAACAATTAGTATTTTTGAAATACGAAAAAACACACAAATATCATATTCAGAGAGAATTTCATGTGGTGACATAAATTATTTTCCAATTTTTTAGTACTTTAACTTCGTCTCGCAAGGGGTTACCAGCATGCAAAACGTCTTGTGATTGCATATTTGTGCTCAGGGAAAGCCTCTCTGTTTTTAAGAGGTGCATGGAGTGTTGGAAATTTGAAAAAAGTCTGTTTTCAACATACTGCTACTCAGCCTAAGCTGCGTATTGCTGATTGCTTTTCATATTGCCTTTCATTTAAACTAATAGTTATGCATATTGCGTACATCGTTTGGTTACATTTCACATACAAATCTTGCTGTAGGCTTTCGATCAAGGAATTAAGCTCGCTCACGTGAATACGACATTGCAAAGATGTAAGGAATTGTGAATGGCTGAAGAAGTTGGGAAAACATTTTATTTCAAGGATGATTTGAAATATACATAGGTTTGATAGAATGTGTCATTACCCAACAGTAGATTCGTTAGCAATTAAATTACCTACTTACATAGAAGAAAACACATCTTCTTACAGTGCACTTGTTCAATACACACTTTCTACAATTGCCTTGGTTCTATACCAAGGCAAGAATTATTAAATTTCTTGGAATAACCCACAAAGGTAGACACACAATAGTTGTTATCATTCAGAATGTATAAACATATGCAAATGTCAGCAGTAACTTTAAATAGATGAATAGACCATTAAAAATGAAGTGACATTACTGATACGTAGTCACTGAACAAATAGCAGAGAATATCAATAGGATGAAGTTCCGCTAATCCTTTAGAGCAAGTATTTGTAGCCTTTTGTAGAACCAACGCGGCTTTCTATATTTGAAGAAATTATAAAGACGTTCAGCAGATGTTATATATCGACAAATGGTTTAATGATTTACGGCATTTAAGACTTTAGAGATCGAGAATCCCGGGTTCTGTCCTCTCAGATTGATTAGATTTTATAGTTTTAGTAGAGTTTCCATAACGTCCATAAACTTGAAACTGAATTTATTTAGTTGGCAGAAGACGGTAATCATTGATGTAGATAAAGGCGATACATGAATTCATTGTGAGACAAGATTGGCTTTAAATTATACCAAATTAAGGGTAAGAGTAACATGCCTTTCTAGCCTCACACGTCAGGTATATATTATAACCTACATTTTATCCTAGCAGGAAGAACAGAAACCGCTCGATTTAAGATGATTGTTGAGGTAAATTCCTATACCACCAAACATATGATCAGCCCTATCATTGCGGTGGGTTTTATAATCGGGTAAAGAAATAAATGAAAAAGTTTCATTGGTATTTAACTAGGATTTGCAATAGAATTAGCACGAACATATGATCCATTTGTAGTGATTACGTTCCAAGTGGTTTTACGTCTCTTTCTACGAATTGCTGCTTGAGGGTCCCAATCCGGCACCTGCACTCTATGCTGCATAAAATGCCAGTACTCATGCTGCACAACACATTGAACAGATGATGACTCCAAAACCATTTGTTTATTTAGGTTTCTACAAGAGTTTAAAAAATTTTCCCTAGTCGGAAGCATATTTATCTAGTGTTCTTCCATCTGGTTTCGCTTAGGTCCAAGAAAATGTGGTGTTGTACAAGTTCGTATATCTGACGACTTCGTTTAATTTCCTTCCAACTAGGGATTTGGATATATAAAATCTATAGCCACAAAGTAGTGTCCTGGTCCAAATAACCAGTACAAAAACCTTGAATCGGTTCAAAGCTTGACGGCATTTTTATGAGAGAATATCGCTAGCGTCCAAGAGCTTACGCGACTGCAGTAATCAGTTACCAGGAGCAGCCATGGGGAAGCATTGATGAAATCAACAATAGATGTTGCATTGGATAAACCGCGTGTGTAGAATATTTAACCCAAGTTTTCTATGTTGACGCATACTCTTTCTTCCAATACCACCCATTATGGCTAAAAGACATTGCGTGGGTCACTAATCTTTGCTTTAACTGGATAAAGTATACCATCACAAACCTTATTCTGGATCTGAGCACAACGCAAATCCCTTATCCTTTTTACAGATTTAATCCTTGAAAGCTATAAAATCTGTAGTTTCTCCAACGTTTCTTTGTTAAACAAGGGATCATTCATTTTTACGTTCAACCACCCCCATAAAATTGAATGGGACTTATGTCTACTCTACTACAAGTGAACATTGCAACAATTACCTGATTTCTCAACGATCTCACTATTAAATCAAATCACAGTCAATAGGCTTTTCGAGCAATAGCCAGAGAGCAGCAATACCTGCACACTAGAGCTTGGAATTACCGGAAATAGCACTAGATACTCCGATTTTTCTACACGGTTTATCTAAATACATCTGGAAGGTAAGTAATTCAAGTTAGTATCCCTTTCTGCTGCTGCGGCCCCGCACCGATATTCACTTCTATTCATGAAAAGTCTGATTAAGCTGAGCGCAAAGTGCTTTTCTCGATTTTTACTTCCTGCTTCCACCTGGCAGCTATTGCATACGTGCGTAAAATAGAATTTACGTTTTTTATTTGACAGAGGAAAGTAGGTCAATGGAATATGCCGTCTGCGAATTTCTTATCAAAACTGTGTTGTATTTAGTATACCTGCCTATATAGTCCAGAAAAAAACACAAAGCCTCCGCCCGCGCGCCACCTCCTTGGCAATAGAGAATCAATTTCTTCGCTGTGATGGAATTCCAATAGAAAAGTTTTCACCTACAGAATCCCAAAAATACACGGGGAATGGGTGATGTCCCGATATTAAACAAAGCCGTTTTTCAAAATGGCTTTGAGTTCGAATATGGCGGAAAGTCACGTACCAGTGACGAAAATTTTGAATTAGTTGACCTAATTTCGAGAGAATCAAATGCAAATGATGAACTTCCCACCTCTCGGGATACGTTCATACATCCACAGGAAAGCTATATGATATACACATTAATTTACATATATATATATATATATATAGATCGAATTACTTTGAATAATGTCTTGTGCTTATAGGAATATAAGGATCATAAACTTGTAAGTACCAACTATGCTTAAGCGATTACTTCTATAACGTGCCATTAATAGCCCGAAACGACTTACTTTAATAAAGAGCTCAAAATTTGGCTTGGACTTGGTAGCAATTAATCAATCTTTTCAGAAAGGATAAACTAGACTGCAGATTATGTTTGCGTCTTATGAATATTGTGTTAAATTGCAGTCAAGATAAAATCGGACTAATTATTATTTTCCACCATTCGAACTGGTCGTAATAGGAAGTGCTTATTAATTCATCTTTATGTTATTTATTTTTTTAATTACTATTTAGACGTTACCAAGATAACACGCGCAGATAAGTCCAATAACATAATGCTGTCTATTCGCTTTTAAAACGTCGACTTCTCTTTACGAGACGGTGCCTTTGAAGTTCATTTGGATTTTAAATACAAATTCTCTTCAATATCCTCTCCACTACATAGTGCTTTCTTGATTACTGATTCACTTTCTTTTAAAAAGAAAATTTAATTTATTTTCTTCTAATACTGCCTTGGATTGATCTTGAATTTTTTCGTACAAATTAGTCTGGATATCTGAAAAAAACAGAAAACCTTTTAAAACCCTCGGTTAGAATGGCATTCAAATTTTGCAAACAAAAAACGTAACACATTAGGTCTGTTCGTATACTGAATTGAAAGTAAAACGTTTCAAACATCGATTTCTATTGATAGTTCAAGAAAAGTGCAAGTAAAACAAAGGAAAACGATTTCAATGGATCAATTTTTTACCCGATCAGAATTAGGTTGTAGCTCATCCCTTTTCTATTTGCCACTTGCCATTTCTTAAGAAAAAAACTTCAAGAATAACGTAAAAATGATGGAAAATTATAATTTTGAAAATTCTGGCGAAATTGGCGATGAAAGTGATGCTCCATGACATTCAGCAGTGTCATTTTGATCTAAATTTTTCTAGCAATGCGCGTTAATGGAGCGATTTCAGTGTATCCATTGCAAGAAAAGTGTAACACTTGGAAATCGGTATAAGCCTTACTGTTGTCAAATGAAAAATTGAAATACAACGTTGGTGAAAAGAAAAAAAATTTAATATACCATACCAGCTACATTTAAATCATAAAACTTAGGGATACTATAATTCCTCAATTTAAAATAAACAAAACAAAAAAAAATTAAAAATAATGAAAATAATATAAAAGGAAAGAAAATAAAACGGTTGTTTGGTTAAGGATCTCTTATTCAATATATTCGAGACTTCCCTGCACCTCCCAAATAATAAATTTGGAATTTCGCATGGCTTTCGCTATCCACCACCTGCGGACCCTCCCAGGAGCTAACAAGCCCTGTGTTTTAAAATTCATATTAAAATCAATAAATAAAAAAAAAATTAAAAAAAAATTTAATTTGCGTTAAAACTTGTATTAAAATTAAATAATTATTTAAAAAAGTTAGAAATAATGAAAATAATTAAAATGAAAATAATAAAAATAATAAACAAAAATAATTATGCAACAAATAAAAAAAGTAACCAAATAAACAAGGAAACAAATGAACGTCTAATCATATCACAAATACCACTCCCACACAACCGCACCATGGCACACATACTAGCATACTTAATAAATTTTTTGTTTCATCTGTATATGTACATTTCTTCAAAAGTCAAAGCCTACCAAGGTGATCCTTTCTACTTGCAGCAAAGTGTTTTTGAAATTGAGAGAGAGGCAGAGAGAGGTAGATAGAAAGCGGGAGAAAAAGGGAAAGATACACATAGAGAGAGAGAGCAAGAGAGGATACAGAAATAGAGAGTGACAGTAAGATATAGAGAGAGGGACAGACAGAGAGAGAGGCAAGGAGAGAGAGAGAGACATGGAGAGAGATACAGATCCATACGGTGGATGAAACTTCTGTCCACGCCGTTTCGGATGCTATTCCGTTAGGAAGGCTGAGCGTTGGGACCAAGTCAATCGTTTATCGACTTAATGACCGTAGTGAACGCTGCCTACAGTAATTGATTCTTCGAATGAAGTCGACCCAATGTCGACTCGACTATCTTGATGAGAGCAGTTGCAGGGCTGGTACTGCCTATAGTAATAGTCTCTTCGGCACCAAGTAGGTAGTCCGTTTATGGAAAGCCAAAGAAAATGACATCTACTGAGAAAGTAATCTTTATTATACATGAAAGGAAACATTTATCCATTGGTTATGGGTGTCCCATCGGCATATGACGTCCACATGGTCCATGAAATATTTGCATAATCAATGCAATAATCAATGGAAAAAAAGAGGTAACGAGAAAATTCTTTAGCTCCTCTCGCGCTGTAAGCATTTCATCGCAGAAATTCCTTGAGCCGATAACACAACTTGCTTCTAGAAGAGGAACTTTTCCGAAGGAAGCAGGAGAACACCACAAAAGAGATGGCTCCTTTGCGGAGCTCTCATGTTCCTTCTGTTTCTTCACCCTGCTTAGTTCTAATCCTCTTCACCTGGGCAGGCATAGTGGTAGCGTCTTCGAAACGATTGCATTTGGATCCCTCTTCGGTTCGGTTATTGGTTTTAGAGATAGATCACAAGCTTCTCTGAGATATTCAGCTAGTCCTGATCAATGAGCACGTCGTATTCTTCATCTACGATTTGAGTCATCATAGCTGCGAATACCGAAGAAATTTCCCGAATTAATTTCCGATTACGAAGGCACGGCTTTTTTGGGACAAAGAGTTTCTAGTCAGGTGAATTTTGGTTTAGTTTCGTACTGAAGCTGGGAAAAGCTTCAATTCATTTGTACTTCATGAAAGACGAAGATGGGAATGAGAACACTGTACCATAGTACAACGTACAAGTATTTAAAAGGCAGTTCGTTGAAGAGATGTTTAAGTCTTGAATATCTGGCAACGATCGCAGACATATTCAACTCCACATGGTTCAGGACGGATATTTTCTTATAATTTCTTCGTCTGTCATGCAATATTTCTAAATTTCAGGGAACATTCCGATCTTCATGGACTAGTTACCTTGCTGTGCTGCCGAATTGAGAAAAAGTTCAAGGCAAGCCAGACTGTCTTTTATATAGTCCTTCATTAGGCCAAGATACCAAAGAAATGTTGTTTTGAGAAAGCACATAGCAAGAATAACGTGACATAGCAACAACAGTTCATTATTGATGTTGAAGTGTTACCGTTTCTAGCTAATATCAAGTAAGTTGACTTTAAAGTGCCGTTCATGAACGGAAACAGCCCCTGAATATGCATTAGGTAATACAAAATTTATTAAGGATTTATTTCTATGTATTATCTCTTTTCAGGAATGTTGTGTACGTGAAGGGGCAGGACATTCGTTAGATACTTGAGAAAGCATTTGGAACATGTAATTACGTTCATTGACTTTGTTTTCTTTCATGTATTTTATTTTATGTATTTTATTTTTTATTATTTTTAGTTTGTGATGGATGTGTATCGATAAAACACTCCGAAATAGCATTTAATTAAAACAACTATAAAATATAAATTTAAGAATTAATTATAATTTGTAGTGAAGTTATCAAATCAATGCAATGCTGCAGTATGTATGTTGGGAAAGCCAATTCTGCCTTTCCTCTATTCTCAGGCTATTTGGTTTTCATTGGGATTCCGTATCCTTTCTTGGAGTGAATAACCTTTTTGGTTGCCATATTTCAAAATCTTGTAAAATATCAAATTCTCATCCTTATACTTTCCATCTTAATTTCCATGAAACATTTGGTTAGAATTTGATGGAATTGTTCCGAAATTATGCAAAACCAAACAAAGGATGAAGGCATATTTGACTCTCATTGTCTGAAGATGATCTTCCCAAATATATGTTAAGCTGCAGCTTATTTCCTTTTTTTTACGGTAGTACACAAAATTAAGGTTCAACACAGGCCAGCAAACAGAGAGCTGAAAGAGTGGAATATAAGACTCCATAATAGAAAACTTATATACGAGTATAATCTATGCCAAGATCCATATAATAGAAAACAAACATTCTATAAAATTCAATTATTCCTTGAAGTCACTGACACTTGTTAGAATTTCTAATTGAAACGGCAGTTAAAATTTTCATCTTACACAAGGACGAATCTAGGTATAATAACTTTCAGGATATTTCAGCAATATATCGCTTGGACACGACGGAGGATTTCTCACCCAAAGGCAGAGTATGATATTGTAATGAAAATATGATTAGGGGCTTCCTTAATTCTTTGCGACTGGTTAATTTTTAAAGCTCGCACCCCATCGATTATTGACAGGGGAGCAGGAGTACTTAATAGGAAAATTATGAACAGTTTGGAGTTTTACAATGCAAATTTCGTAATAGGAAAGCCTAGGCTATCACGCTATACAAAACATGGTGAGTTATGTGTTGGTTAACCAAAGCCGGCTGTCTAAAACTTTTATCAATAAGAGTTCGAGAAGCCTCTAAAAGTTCCTTAAGTGACTTAAATTGTCCCGCATTATTTACAGTAAACGGCATCTGGGTTATGATTTATTTTCGATAGCGCTCAAGAACGCCAACCCGCTTTTATGGATCCCCATTTATAATTACTTCTTAAAATTATTCAGCTAGTGATTCTGTGTGTGTTTGTGTGTGCCCTTGTATAGTGAGATGGATTTAATCCTCAAATGATGTCATTTAGTCTTAAGGACATTTCCAAACTGGCTGATTTTGGTAATCTTTGGTGAGTAGGTATACTTGAAAACATTGAATATTCAAAAGGATCTATGTTGGTCACCGTAATTACTTTCGACTTTGATTTTAATTGAGATTTTATGGAGTTGACTTTACGTAAATCCTATTAAACTTCAGGGTTAATGAAAAAGCTTTGATACATGGAATCAAAAAGTTTATTGCAACAAATACGGCGTTTAGTATCTCCAGCAATCAATACTCATCAGTACGGCTATTTCCTACCTGCCGTAGACGGGCGAAAGAAAATGCCAAATTCGCGTCACCTGAGTTAAAGTTATAAGTATGAATGACGTGAAGAGGCGGAATATGGCAGGTAGGTAGTAACTAGCCGAGTATTTCTTCTGAAGGATTTTATTATTTTTTTATCTATTTCATTGGCACAAGAATTTTGATGATTTCCTTATGGGCTCAAAAATTATAATAGCAAAACAAGAAGTGTATTCGAGTTACGGCCAGAGAACAGCGATTGTAACAAGACGGAAATGTTTATGTCATGTTCTGAAAAATCGCAATTGACCGTGATATCAGCTGATGCCCACTGCCGAATTTGAAATGCATAAAAAAGCACTTAATTATACTCACTGGATTATCGGAATGAGACCAAGAAAGCCTGAAAATTTGTAGTGATGTGTTCCTCACATTAAAAGCAAACATTGCCCGGAGTAAGCGTGTACAAAAAGAATAGAGAACTCATCGAACTAAAGCACGATATTATTTTAGTTGGTCACCAGTGTCCAACTCAATTGCGTGCTGCCACATAATATAATCAAAGTCTTGTTGAGCTTTGAAAATGCTTCCAATGCAAACAGAGGAATTGCCGAAGAATTAGTAAAGTTCTGACGTTGGAGAAAAAATGGCGTGTCGCGATAAAAAGCTTGCAACTACTGTAATACTCGAGATTGAATCATATTTTTAATAAATATGTCCGAGACTATCCCCCAGTTTATCAATAAGCAACGCAATACTTCTAGGAAAAATGTGCTGCCAACTGGACCAAAAAATGATCACAAATATTGCTTGTGCTGAGCCATATTGTCACAGAGTGTAGTAAGCCAAGTGATAGCTTGCGGAAGAAGGCCGACGGCCATTACAGATTCTTATTTAATGTAAGAAATTGTTTTTATGACTGCAGTTGTTGTAGGCCGTCGCCACTCTCGTCATCGCAACTGTGTTTTTGTATGATTTTCATAAATATAACAGGTCGTCGTAATACACAACCAGCAGAAATATGAATTATCTGGAAATAATAAAATGAATATTAAATTTTTCGAGTGCTATGGTACCTGAGAATTGAGATACATCAGCCACCACTTGCAGGTCCACGAGAGTAGTTATCTTTTCTTATTAAAGACTTACATAGAGTTAAATAATAATAGTAATAATATATATTTCCTGGTAGACGACACTAGAAGATTTACAATCTTTTAAATTAGTATCTATTCTACAGATGGGCAAATCAAAACTCAAAGCCTTACATCAAAATCAAAACCAAAATAAATATTAACACTAGAATCTAAATTAACATTAAAAATCAAATTTAAATCAAAAACAAAACAAAAATTAAATTAACAAATTAACTTTAAAAACAAAATCAAAAAGTCAAAAACCAGATCAAAATTAAATTAAAAGATAAATTAAGACCAAAAATAAACAAATTAAAATTAAAACTAAAAAAAAAAACCAAAAATTCATTTAAACCAAGTAAATTTGTTTTGATACGCGTACTTGAAATTCCCTGCACACACATGCCATATTTTTCCATCTTAAATCTTATCAACCTTTAGACAGAGAAGCCTACCACTAGAAAAAAGGGAAGGAAATCCAAGGTAAACATTTGGAAATGTTTACGAATAAAGGATTGATTGCTTTGAAATCCTTAAGATCCTACATACCTGGAATTATTTTTTTTCTAATTTCTACAGATACCTTGACACTATTATTTTATATTAACCTTTCTATCATAAGGTTGCGATTATAAGCGAAGCTATGAATATTTAGGGTAACACGGCAAGTGAAAATTTGACCATTTTCCATAATTTGGGCATTTTTGAAAAAGTTTAAAGGCCATATTTCAGAAAATATCAGACATGGAACACAAAATCCGAAATTTTATTTAAATTGGAGAGGACGTGTTCCGAAATTGATTAAAATTTTGAACAATTTTTTATAGAATGACCCAGTGTAAAAGTGGGTTGAGTCGCGGCGCTTTAATCCCGTACTTTTTTTATATTCTTTAATATCTTAATTTAACTTAGACCATCTTTCAATTCTACAATCCAAAGTCACTAGGAAATAAAATTCAACCAATACGTTTATTTTTGTTGAAATACTTGCAATTTATACCAATATTTTTATGAGCATTCACGACAATTCACCAAGGTTGTCTGTCAGCCCTAATTCATAAAGGAATAAGCTACTAGTGATGACTAGGACTTAAGATCAGGGTTTTCTTTAGTATCAACTTAAATCTTACTTGGATCTACCCATACAGCACAAAATTACACAGGAACATAGCTTTTCCGGGATAAATAGAAAGTATTCAGTATGTACTAAACACCTTATTTCTAGGGGTTATTAGAAATTTTCCATAATTTATTCCCTGGGATATCCCACAACTACTCTCTGTGGGATAATTCTCAGTATTTTACAGACAAATACATGTGCAGGACAATTTCGGGACAAACATGGGAAAATTGTTTTTCCCCCTTCCAGAATTTATTTCGGTATGGTTTCTGATTCTCGTGATTCGCATAGTTCTCTAGAGAAACCGCTAATGTGTCGCTTGGTGTGCTTTTGTCTTGAAAGAAGCCATGAGAACCGTGTCGTTTAAGCCAGCTCCATGCGTGTACCAATTTTAGAATTTTATTCACTTCCGCACGTGATTCTTTAGTAATTTTGTCATAAGAATTTAATTTGCCTGTGTTAGAAACAGTGGATCTATGTTTTGCGTAAGTGCATACACCTCTGGCTTACTTTCTACTCATTATTATTATAATTTTTTTTTTTTGTAAAAATGCCCACCCATTAAAAATCCATCAAACAATATCCTCAGGTATTCCCCCTTCCATCCTCCCAACGAACTAGGAGATACGTAGGACGTCCTAGGTACGCTTGCAGCGGGAGTTTCATATTATTGAATGCGGTTTGATGTAAGCCTAAGGGGCATCATTTCTCACAAGAACAAGTCTTACTATTACAGACGATCAAAACTAATAACATAAGTACAAAAAATTCCGAATTTGTGATTTCATGATACTCGACGACTGCTTACACAAATCCCATTGTGGACAATCTGTTTTCGTGTATTTTGTTTTTTCTTTATAGTCGCTGTATATTCCGGAATTACCTATACGTCTGAAAAAATAAAAAATAAAAATAAAGTCCAAATTACCTCCCAGCTATAATTTAAAATCAAAAGAAAAATTGTTTGTCTTCAGAGAATTTTGAAATGAAATTCACGCACGTGTGTGATATCTTCTAGCAACGCTTGAATTAATATGAAAATTCAAACTTCCGGAAACCGAAAGAAACTTCCAATTTAAAATGTTTTTAAATGTTTTTACTTCCTCCCTCACCAGCATAGATACATCAAGAGAAATCACTGTTGAAGTCAAGCTAAGTCCCAATGTTCCAGCGTGAGGATGCGATTCCTTTTATTTTATTTTTTATATTTTTTATTGCATAATAGCGCTTCCTTCCTATCCACGTTTATTGAAAAGTCGAATAACATTCAACTGTTAAAGTGTTTGATAATAACAATATAGACATCTTTATGTATGTATTCAAGGAAATCCTATTTGATAGGGTTGCTTTTTGTGTAAGACTGAATATTGCCTCTATGAAAACAGTTAAGACAGATACTATTTCGCGCGAGATGAGACTTTTTCCCCCATTAAGGCAACAATAAATTATTTATGGCCAGTGTCTGCTATTTTTTCAGAAAAACAATTCCAATAAGGTTCTCATCAAGGGAAAAGGAAACCACAGATGTTTTCACGCATCTTTTGATTTAATCACCTCGATCCACCTAGATTTGATACAATTATTCTGGTGCTCGGTCGTCAACGCAACGAATACAAGCATAAAATTAGGAAAAAGAATTTCTAAAGTTAGAAAAGCTTGACCTCGCCCCCACACTCCTTTAAAACTATGTTTTCGCTTAAGTATTGGACAAAAGAAAAAGTTTCTCCCAAAGGGACATAATTTTTCTCTGGTCTGGCAACTTGAAATCGAAATGCTAATTTTAGCCCATAAAATCGTAATTACCTGTTGTCGACTGGCGCAAGATTATACGCTTGTTTTAGGGGAATTTAGATATCTCGCTTCGCCTCCCTTTAATTGAATTCCATCTACTTTCTTTCGTCTATCATCAATTAAAAAAGGATTAAGGAGTGCTTTGGATTATTCTCGGAATCCTTTGAAGAATTTTAATGGCATTTAGTTGAGTTTCGCTTAAATTATGTACTGGCTCAATCTGTGTTTGGTTTACCAGTGACAAACATAAATTTTAAAATGTTTTTGCTTTAATTAAAGACTTCTTTTTGTTGTGTATGGTAATGAGGTGAAAAATTTCCCGACTTAAGGGAAGCTTTAATATAACTGTTCCAGAATGGATATATGTTAAAAGTACCGAAAAATTTACTTTCATGGACAATGGCTTATTCGTCTATGAATTACAGCTGGCAGACAATCACGAAAATCTTCTTTAATTGACAAGTGCTCGTGAACGGGTGTAAAAGTCAAGTGTTTAAACAGAAATAAAAGTGTAGGTGGAATTTCATTTCCTAGTGACTCTGTATTGGAGAATTGAAATAATAAAATATAAGAAAAGCACGGGGATTAAAGCCTCGCGGATCAACGCAATCACCTTTACACAAGTTTTTGGGTGATTCTATTAAAAATCATCCAAAATTTAGTAAATTTCCGAATATATTTTTTCCGATTTTAATGAAATTTCGGAGAATTGTAGTGCATTATGATAATAGAAAGCAAAATTATTTCTTTGTGGTTCCATGTTTGCTATTTTCTGAAAGGTGGCCTTTTGAAGTTTTCAAAAATGCCCAAATTATGGAAAACGGACAAATTTTCACCTGCCGTGTTACCTTAAAAAATTCATAGGTCCAGTTTTAGTCACATCGTAATTAATATAAAATAAAAGCCTCAAGTTATCTGCGAACAAGTGAAAAATCTAGAATTGGTCTAAGACCAATTCTTATGATACCCTAGATGAATGCTCGTATGAAATTTCGTATGGTCACCCATTTGAGCAATTTTGATTTTTTGCATTGGTTTCTGACATAGAACGGCTCGTCGGACAGAAAGAAAAGTATAACCAATTTTGTGGATTTCTTATTCTGAAGAAGTTTTTAGTACAATAAAAATGTCTAGGACTGATCGTTTTCAAAGTATATGTAAAAAACCAAATTTATTATATGCCCGATTTAGCCCATTTTTAAAGTTTATTTGCTATTAGTATGAAAACACAGTGTACCAAATTTCAGCTTTCTATGTCGACGTGTTCTCAGGTAGTGTCCAAATATATCGTGGAAAACGAAATTTTTGTATGGCAACACCACGAAGGAGTTGTCCGATTTGTCTCATTTTCGAACTTAGATTTACTTTTTTTTTAATGTCCGTGTACACAATTTCAGCTTTCTAGGTGAACGCGTTCTCGAGTTATCGTGCGAACAGACAGACAGACAGACGGACGGACATGCAAAAATCAAAATAACTTTTAATATTATGCGTAGGTATCCAATTCATTTTGCTCTACCATCATTATTTTGAGGTGTTACAAACGCAATGACAAACTTAGTATACCCCTATAGATTTCATCTAGGGTATAAAAATAGAAAATAGAATAGAGTATAGGTTACGGTAACTAAAAGAGTCTCGACGTGTTGTACTAAACTTAATAGAAAAAAGTGAAAAAAAACAATGTAGCAAATGAAAGATGCTTTCAAGATATCTGCAAATATGCATTCTCCATATTCAAAATATCCACAAAATATTTAAAAAAAGAAACACTTGCGGCCCTGACCAAACTTGACCTACATCCTGATTTGGGTTGGCGCACCAGAGCCTACACGTTAGGTGTTCATGTATCACTTTGGTTGCCCAACCGACGAAAATGCTTTCTGCCCATCTATACAGATTTACATTTGTACGTATGTACAAATGAATGTACATATGTTTTAGCAGGAAGCATCTAGATATATGTTTCACAAACCCTGGCAGGATATAAATAGAATAGGACCAGAAGCCTCTGAAGTTGTTGTATTGTAATGGATAATGGATGCGAGCTGCTTTTATAAATGGAAATTGAACTCAATATGGGAATTAGTAGATACAATACAGGCACACAATAGTGTCCTTTTCATTAGAAGGATATCATCGATATAAGACATATAATCTATCTTAGTGCTATCTTGGAAATATTTTCTGGAAAAGTTAATTAATACCTGGAGTTCAATGTCGATTTCATACTGAACACTGGTGGGTTTATGAATTTTTTGTTTAACTAAGTTGTAAAGTGAAGATACTGGTGCACTGGATAACAGAAATATTACGTGTTTTTACTAAACTTATTTCATTAGGCCTCCTTACCTCAAAAGGAGAAAACTGAAACCCTTATAAGATTACTCTTGCGTCATGACATGAGCTAATTTGGCAGAATACAAGGCTTAGAGGCGCGTTTATTTTGACATTAAAAAATTATGAGATAAGTTTTTTTTTATTGGCTTCTCAAAAAAGTTTTGTTTTGAATCGTGTGAGGTATCGTTTGAAAAAGTCTCAGTGATTAAAAACAAAAATTTATTTCAAAATTTTTTGAGAATTTTTTATATATATATAGCCCAAAATATGTGAACAAAATAGCGTTCTCCCCTGGTTTTGTACGTTTCTAAAGGTAAAATTTAATATTATCAGGATTAGTAAGTTTTGAGTATAGATAACAGGAAAACTGCCACTTTTTTTATCAGTCTTAACGTGAAGCTACACGGCAAGAGACTTAGGCCTCCACTTTGTGGGTCTCGGAAGACATAGAAACCCATGTATATTCTTTGGGAGACGTACGAAATCTCTACATAGACAAAATTTCTAGAATCTTCTTTGGTTTCCCGTCTCCCATCGTGTATTTCAAAAGAAGTGGTCCTTATTGTTCGGGGTCTCCGGTCTCCTTAGTTTGTTAATTTTTCGTCTCCAAGTTTCCCGAGACTATTTATGTGTTCTGTGTTAATTTACTGTACTCGGAAAGAAAAATGAATAGAGTACAGTGAATTTGAAAAAGGTTTTTCTTAATGTTTATTTAATTCATTTTAGGATCGTTTCATAGAAAATTGGATAAAATTACCATTTTCCCAACCCGACCATCGTTTTGCTATACATGATTCTTGAACCAAAGGATTTTTAAATTCTTAACATTTTCTAATTTCTAGTATGCTGCGTTATATTAATGAAATCATATCTTTGGTCTTTCATTATCAAAAAGGTATCGTCTGTAGGTTATTTTAAAGAGAAAAGTTCAATGTTTCAGGGAAAATTCTGTAAAAATGGTTATTATAAAAAAAAAACAATAAAAAAATAAAGGGCAATACCTACACATGTCCATTATCCTTGAATATCTCAAAATTCATCCTCTTGATTTTCTAATTCTTCCAAATTGAAATACTATGTAATAACTGTTTGTAAATAATTATTGAAACCTCAATTAGGGATTTAGGAAAAACAATTTTTTCGTCAATAGAGGTAAAATTTTTACACCAAAATTATAAATTATATTTTTAAGCTTTTTCACTTTTCGCATAACATAAAAATATTAATAACTTTTGAGATAATTTCTGGAGATAGAGACCAAACATGAATTTCGTGTGCATATTTCTGAAAATGTGTCTCGAGAGATTCTTTTCCTTGTCATCTTAAGTGACCTAATTTTTTGATCTACAGAGACAAAAGCCAATTTTCGTGTAAACATTGCGGAGATTTTAGTCTCTGTATTTTCAACAGAAACTTCTTCTTCAAAATTAAAGTAAATATCGCATATTAAATTGGCCACAACCACAAATATCTGGGAAGGGAAAGTAGAAAAAAATTTAACAGAATGTCAACTTTTATGCAACAATTCAAGCGGAAATTTATTTCTCTCCGAATAAATCCGATTCACGATGATTATTTATTTGTATGTTATTTGTCCATGTTTGCACGTTTGCACACATTTGTTTATGTCGAAATAACAGGAATCACAACTCAATAATATTCGAAGCAGACGATTTAGGTCAAATAAAACCATGTCGACAGCGAATTCCAATAAATGTCAATTTATTATTATCCGACCAAGACGACGGATAGAGAAAAATTTATGGCGAATTAGAAGGAAAATTAATCCTAGCTAGGAAATTTCGGTGTCCTGAAGGCAGCTCCATCTATTTTCCTTTGTTATGAAAATTTCTGACCAAAATTGGAATCGCTATAGAGAAACGAATTAATTTTTGCGATGAATCCAAGAATAAATTATGCAAATTTCGCCCAATCTATATCGCTTATCAATTAGATTTCAAACACTAGTTACGAGCAGTTACGAGCTCCCAAGAGTAAAGTTTTAACTAATTACCAAAAAAAATTACTAAATATTTTAAACTAAGAATTACTCAATATCGTTGGCTTTGTTGACTTTTTTATTTTAGCTGATTCGATAACGATTACAACACGATCTTTTTACATAATTACGAGGGGACGATTAGACTACCAGGTAAGATGTGCATAAGTTCTATGACAGCTGCACTTCATACAATCATATATACTACTTAATGGTAAGAAAATTTAAATTGTTACTTAACTCATTGTTCAATTCAAGAAGTAGTGTGAGTCTGTTCAATTCAAATAATGAGCTACTTCATTCGAAATTTGAGGGGATTTAAGCATTAAGTGGATGATCGGATTTAAAAAATGAACGTACTCACCATTTGTCATCAGTTGAGTTGAGCGAAGTCAAACCAGATTTTAATACTTTGCTATAACACAAGGATCAACGTGCCCGCGGTCATTTCTGTTTCCACTGTTTATCATAATTATTTTTTATTTTTAATTTTATTTCAATATTACTCTTTAAAATGGAGTGAACCCTCTTAATAGGAAACGATCCAGTTGATTACTTCAACAAGTTTTTAGATTACGCAAATATATTTGTAACCGAAATACTACTCACCCCCGCACCCCCAGCCGACTTTATGTCGATGTCCTTTAAAATTCTAGAATAATAGTCGGAACATTTTCTAATTAATCTGTGGCAAATCGCTGCTATGGAGACACGTATGAATACAGCGCGCAAATTTGCGAATTATAGAATTTGCTGAGCTTAACTATAACACTCGTGAACTATTTGAGGATAACCACTTCAGAGACATCCTTCTTACCAAACCTATGGAGTAAGAGATTTAACGGAGCAAAAAAATCAAATGCGTTTCTTCATTAAATTCAGGATGTACGTACTTCGCAATTCTACTAGCTTTAGAAAAACATTATAATTTATATAAAAGTTATTTTGCAAGTAAAGAAATCTCAAACCTGTGTGAATCACATTTTAATATGTGAAAATAACAGTAAAAGCTATGTCCTTTTGTGAGCTTGCATCATTTTTTTATTAAATGCTTCAATTCAATCTGCTTGGTTTTTACTTTGCCATTTTGAACGTATCAACAACTAAAATGAACTCTTTCATATAAAAATTAGAAAGGAAAAACTTTCCAACCACAATTGAAAACACAACACAGCGAAGGTAATAGGAACAAACAAAATTGAATTATGTCATAATAAACACTTGGGATTTACCCCCATAATGACTTCTGTCATAAGAACCATCTTTTTAGCTACCAGTCAGTAGAGAGGCGCCCCACATTACAGCAACAGCATACAACTTACATACTACAAGTAGAAGATGGTGCAGAGCCCTATTCATCGAGGTGCTGAAGGAAAGGAGCTCAAGCTGTAAACTTGTCCCTTAAACTAAAGTGTGGATAAAAGAAGCCAGCAAGAGAAGCAGGAAAAAAACTAAAACGACAGCGGCAGCATGCAACTATCGCGCCGGAAGGATTCATAAATAATTGAGCAATTATCATCCTGTGAAACGAGGATACGTCAGGTTGCATTCTGCGAAATTAAATCGATGCGGGGTGTTTGTTTTTCGACGTTCTGTCGTTTGTCAATCACAAGAAAGAAATGATGCCACCTCCACTAAATTTCTATTGTCATCCATCGCCTTCCTAATGGACTTTTTTTTGCGGGAGCTAATACGTGTGTTGAACTGAAGGTCTGTCTTCTGGAATGACAGCGGAAGGATGGCATGTAAGAACTTAGTCGTATCCGGGAGTTGAGTGTAATGTAATTAAAATTCCTTATTTTGGGTGCCCTAGAAACGTCACATCAAGTCGTGCCCATTCAAGAGAGGTGGACACACTTTTTGCATATATCACTGAAATGCTCTAGTTTTTTTTTCACCCTCGCACTATGGGAGTCTCGAAAAATGGGGATAAAAACCTTTATTTTTATTTTGTGTAATCCCCCACCAGGATCAAACATGTGTGCTAGAAATATGTCGATTTCAGCCAAATGTTGTGGCTGGAAAGTGCACCACAGTCTGGCTGTTTTGTGGACAGTCCCAAGCCAACGACGAAATTTGATTTTAGCCCCTCATTGGTTGCACCACGGATGATGATGGCTAAATTCAGCTGTTTGTGGTGATTTGATTCTGATTGTGCCGTTGGCCTATTAAATAGCCATCCATTGATTGGCTGGTTTCATGTTTAAACTCATTTTAAGTAACCAAATATTTGGCTAGCAGTGGACCATTCGGGCGCTTTCAGTCAGCCTGTGGTTGTTTTCATAAAGTCAACATAATCAAAAATGGCTTAACCAACGGCGAAATTTAAGGCAACGATAACAGTGTGGATATATCACGGCATTATGTGAGCATAAGTCGCGGAGGAATAGTTTGTGGTTTTGGGATTTCTAAATGAAGTTCTCCGAGTTATTAAATGGCGAAGGCTTTTAAATTAATGGTGTTTGACAAATTTAGGATATCCTGTCCTGCGTGCCCAAATTGCTAATATCCCTCTAGGAATAGATATTGACTTATTTTCTAATGAGAATGTTCTGAGATATTTTATATGTTCCAGCATAAAATTTGGTCCAATAACGCTCTGAGTTTTTCCTCTTTAATCCATTTACAATTAAAGTCGAGTGTTGTATTTTCAAATAACTGCAAGAAGGACTGATCTGTAACCTATTTTACACAGAACTGCTCATTACTCTTGTTTGTAGTTATATAGATGATAATGGATATCGTTTGGCACACATTGTTCCAAATTTGCGTATTTTCACAACATAAAGAAGTGTTTATGTTTACACGCGTTCACCGAAGGCATCGAAAAATGCTCGAAAAATTTTCTTTAGAATTTTTATGCACAATTAGTGGTTGATGACAAATTTTCTATTTCGCTCTTAAAGATAAGTTTGCGTTTACATTGTACATGATATTCCATATCTCGAAGACAAAGGAAAGAATTCCCTCTACAGCATAGTATTAGTGATATTTTGCTTATGTGGTACATGCACTTTAAACATAAAAACCAAAAAACAGGGAGCCAGTTGTCCGTACATGAGTTGAATTTCATTTATGTACCATAAAATATGCTGATAGGCTATCATCTATCACACCAAGCAACTTTCCATATATATTTGGCAGCTATTCATTCGAAACCCTGTCCACAATATTTGTTTATTTTTGTTTAACAAAAGCTCAAACTAATAAAGTGTTAAGTAGGTATGCTTCTACATTTAAAACAAACAGAGATATAAATGCCGACAACTCAAAGTGGAAACCCTCCAAAAAACTTCGATTATTCAAAAATACTTCCGAAAAAGTTTCCTTTCGCGAAATTCAGATTCAAATGGTCCCCCATTAGGAAAATATGAACATCATAATGGAAAACAAAGTTAACTTGGAAATTATTATGAAAATAGCTCATCGAGATTGGCCTATAAACGGCTGTTTTTAAGTTATATTCATCAAAAGTTAATGTGGGAAAACACTTTTATTCCATTACGAGCCGGTTCTTTTTAAGAGGTTCTAAATATTCTCTGCGAAGTATCATTAGAGACACATTTCCAAAATCCGTTGAGATTTAACGCGAAGCTTTTATGAAAGTGTCACAGTTTATCGCCCTTAATTTAAGCGGTATGGAATAAATTGCCGGCATCGCACAAGAGTTTGACAACCGCGGAATGGGACATCTTGGATGAGTTGTTATTTGGTGATTGCATAGCATTTGGAAAGGGTTTTATGTTTTTTTTCTGATATATAAATTAGGCCCACATTTTCTGTCAAAATAGTTATGCATCATCGGGGCGATGCTAGCACAGGGTGAGAGAATGTGGACAATTGTTATGTATAAAAAACCTAGGTACATATATGTACCATATGTAGGTATATAAAACCTTAGGGCCTAACAGGTAAAAAGAAAAAAAAACAAATAATTAATAAGCCCTATATACCTAAAATAAATAATATTTTTGCAGAAACCTAAAATTGGGCATATAAAAGAAAAACCATAAAATATAAAAATTCAATAAACTAATCATGCACAAAACATGATTAGTTTATCGTCCAAAAAGGGTGAAGAAAATTGCATCAGCAATTTTCTTCACATTCCAAACAAGACATAAAATTTTTCCCATCAAACGACTTGGGAAAAACAAAAGTTTCATTTTACACCCCAAGTCGTTTTACTTTAAAATTTCCACGACAAAATTTTGCCTTCAGCAAAATTTGTCATTTCAACAATTTAATTAAAAAAGAAATCAAAAAAGCAAATCGTACCTTCAGTACGATTTGTCGCGAAAAATACAATATGTATGTACATACGTACATACATATTACGAAAAAAGCTTTCGCAATAAGAAACGCGCGCAGCATAAATGCATTGTATGTATATGCGCGTCGCGATTTCAAACGATGGCTGATGTTTTAAAAAGTGTAAGATTACATTTTTGAAACCATCGTTCGTCGCGATAATTCTGGGCATGTTTAAACATGCCCAGCGTAAAATAATTTTCTCGGGATAGGAATGCTAATTAAGCATTTTCCTATCCTGAACGAAGAGACTTACGATTGAAAAATCTAAGTCTCGACGCAGTCGGTTTTTAGATTTGGTTGATAGTTGTACGTCGTGAGTTGGCTAGTAAAATAGAAGTGATTGTAATTAGTTCAATTGCAATACCAGTAAGAGTGTAATTGTAAAATAGAAGTGATTGTAATTAGTTCAATTGCAATACCAGTAAGAGTATAATTGTAAAATAGAAGTGATTGTAATTAGTTCAATTGCAATACCATAAGAGTTTAATTCTAGGTTTGATTACATGTAATGTTAAAATAAAAGTGTATCTACTGTTTGGATATAACCTAGTGCCTATTAAGTGGTGAGTCAAAACACCCCAATATATATATATATAAAAATATACAACAAATTGGCGCAGCCGGTAGGATCAAGGAAGCTTGGTCAAGTTAAAAGATCGTAAACGCTTGAAAAGCCTTGATCCTGCAAGAATCTACGGGGAACCTTTGACTAAGCCACACTATAAGGCCACGTCACCCCCAACGCTCGGGGTAGATCTCATCTATAGGCGCCTCTGCTCCAGGCGAGCAAGCGTTCACCCCCGTGAGTGGAAAAAGAAACGAAATCATCAGGGGACCTGGACTCACTAATAGAAGCTCATTCCCAGCCGAAAAGAAGTCAGGACAACGGACACACATTTAAAACCAACTCCAGAAGGAAGATATCACCGTTCCTGGGTTGAAGGGGATTTCGAAGAAGGCTTTAAGCCCCCCTTTCAACCATATCCAGGGGAAGTAAGTAGGCCTAGGGCCCCCCCAGCAGCAAAAAGAAGCACCGGAAAATTGTAACTTCGTTCCAGGATTGAAAGGGATCTCGAAGTCGGCAAAAGCCCCCCTTTCAATCTCAGCCAAGGGAATTAAGACGGCAGGAGCCCCCCTAGCAGCAAAAAGCATTCCAGAAGGGAGTACTCTAAGAAGGCTGGAAGCCCCCCTTTTGGACAACGCGGGACGCATATGTCAGGAGAAAGCTCGACACCGGCACCTGAGACAGGCACGAGATTAGACTACATACCTTCATCCGACGCGGAGAAATCCCCAGGTGAAAATCTCCAACACCTCCGGGAAGGTACAGAAAACGCCCAAGAAGACGACCCAGCACAGCAAGAAGCAACAGGAGTTCGCCTTCGAAGCGGCACCGTTTTAACAGGGCCCACAGTTGTATCTAAAGTAAGTCTAGATAAATTTTTAGATAAGTTATTAGAGAAGGCACGTGAATCCGATAAGCTCACTGTCACGCACTGCGACGCACTTGACCACAGATTAAGTCAAGGTAGAGAGCAGAGGCTGACACAGATCGAAAAATTTAAAAAAAGAAACAGAGCGATTCAAACAGGAGCTTATCGAATTCGCCGGGCTTTCACGTTCTTTAGGTATAGATAAGACCACAGCCAGTGTAGTTGTAAGTGCTGATAGTGATACTAGTGTCAGTGATATTAGTGGTGACCAAACAACCGCCGAAAATCTCCTTAGTGGCTGGCTAGAAGTATCCTTCACGGATTCTAGTCCAGAAACCAGCCCTGAAACTCGTCAAAGCACCAGTAGACTACCCTACAAAAGTTTAAATAAAAAGTTAATCACAATGGTAGATTATGCAAAGGTGGCCAAGCTTACGGCACAACTAGTTCCCCTGTTTTCGGGTGAAAATACCCCACAACTAGGTCGTGAGCTACAAACATTTATTGGCTGTTGCAAACAGGCCTTACACTGTTTAAGTGAGGAAGAAAAACCAGCCTTCCTACATATCTTGCCCACAAGACTTTGTGGCGATGCTTATCAACTGTTTGCTTCGGACGTTCCAACTACTTTTAGTGAGGTGGAGGAACGTCTGAACAGAACCTATTTACCACGAGAATCGTACCAAGAGTTGGTCAACAAATTGATCACAATGAGGCAAAACCCGTTGGAAACTCTCACTGCCTTCACAACAAGAGTGAAGCAGTTGCTGATGCTTTGCAACGAGTCAGCGGTACTGAAGTACGGAGCAACGGCAGCCCCAGCTGTGAAGACACAGTTGGCGGACTTCGCCAAGAATGCCCTCAAAAGTGGAGTGAACAATCCCCACCTATGCCAGTACCTCCTCACTCTGGTAGAAAATGATCTAGAGCAGCTGATACAAAAGGCTTTAGACATGGAAAAGTTACAAGCAGGCACAGTTTTCGTCCAAACGCCGCTAACGCAGCAGCCATATCCAATGGCACCAATAGATCCAAGTCTTCGAGTTCGAGCTCTCAGCCGAACTCCTTACATTCCAGCACCACAGCCACCCATGTATGCATCACCACAAGCACAAGAGCCCCGACAGTTTAATCCCCCATACGTACATGCTCAACCACTACGCCCGCCATTTCCACGAAGGGAATCTAGACAACCGGATACACAGAATCTGGTACAAAACATCACCTGTAATTTCTGCCAGAAGCGGGGACACACCTACACGGAGTGTCTTAAACGCAAAAACACCCCCTTCTGCTCTAACTGTAGAAGTTACGGGCATGACATTCGCGACTGCCGCCGAAACAACCAAACACAGTCTGCAAATCGTTTCACAAGAGGATCGCCTAGCAATTCCCCACAGTCAGACCCAAGCAATACAAAAGGCCCCAGAGTCTTTAATATACGACAAAAATGTGATTTTTGTGGGCGCCGCGGACACAAGATCGACGAGTGTCGACAAAAGCAAAAATGGGAGGATAAAAAACAGGGAAACGACAAAGAGTCGACCCAAAACTCCCCGGCTCGACTATAAACCCTACCAGCAATATAAAAGGGTCTTCCCAGCCGCCCGACTTCAGTGTGCCCACCGCCAGACTCCCTCTAGACATAAGTCTAAATGGTCAGGCCCAGCTAATAGTGGACACCGGCGCTGAGATCAGTATAATTAAGAAAAAAGCTCTCAAATCTCGCGAGCTAATAAATCCCAATAAAAAACTAACGCTTCAAAGCCCCTTTGGCACCGGAAAAACCTTAGGAAGTTGCCAAGGAAACTTCATGCTAAAAAGTAACTTACCTTGCAACTTTCAGGTGGTAAAAAATATCCCAGGTATTTCTGACGACGGCTTACTAGGAAATGATTTCCTAGCCAAAAATTGTAATGTTGAGGGACCCAACAAGGTTCTGCGATTTCCTCGCACGGAAACCAATCCAGAAGAGTTTGCTGTTCCATTAGAAACCGCATCGGACAACCCGTGTTCACAAAACACAGTCAACAAAGAGACACTGGTAGAAGATATTAAACCCGACGGGGATACACCTTCTACCCGAAGTGTTCTCAAAGCTTCTCAGTCAGAAGAAGTCGGCTATGATTTACAAGAACGCGATAAGGGTGACTTGATTACCGAAGATCCGGCCCGTAAGACTGGACAGTATCAGGTGAATTTAAATGAATCTGTGTGCGTACCAGCAAGGTCTCAGATCGTAGTCAAAGTTCCGTTGCAGTTGCAGGAAGAAATGCTCAGTCTGTCGAAAGAAATAGACGACGGAGTCTTCTTAGCAAACAGCTTACTCTCAGCTGGGTTAAAAGCAGTCCCTATAGGAATCCTCAACACACGCAGTTTACAAGTAGTTCTAAACAGCGTGAACCTAAATCTGGTTCCCATTAAAGACTACACTGTCGTCCCCATCAAACGAGAGCCAGACAAAAATATTGCAACAGCCCATCCTTTGAATCCCATGAGTCGAAATGACGGCGATGGTGAGCATCAAAATATAATTAGATCTAAGATTAAGAAAATAGGGCATAAGAGCCCCAGTCAATTAAGCAGTCATAAGAAACTGCTCCAAGACGCTTGCGGGTCCCTCCTGAAAACCCCAACGTCAGGCGCTGGCCAGCATACAAAAGGTCTGCCGTTAGCAACTCCCGCAGATCCACCTGGCCCAGCGCCTCTCATATATAAAACAAGTAGGTTAAGAGGTAAAATCAGTAATATAAAATCATTAAAGAAGACTAGATTTAAGAATAATAAAAATAGGGCAAGAAGCGCTGAACAGACGGCCACCCTACAACACATAAAATACTTGTTCCCAAACGATGTCGAGCAAGAAGACACCAGTATTCATCCCCGCCTCACCAGATTAGAGCAAGAACTCAGTCTGGATGAAACTTTAAATTTTGAGGAAAAAGCCTCAATAAAAAATCTCTGTTACGAATATGATGACATATTCTTTTTAAAAGGTGACAGGCTTACACATACCAATGCCATCACCCATGACATCCCTCTGGTGCAAGACCAAGCACCCATTAACCAAAAGATGTACCGGTTACCAGAGACACAGCGAAATGTAATAAATGAGCAACTCAGAGAAATGCTTGACAACGACATTGTCCAGCCCAGCAAAAGCCCATGGAACTCACCACTGCTAGTCGTCCCCAAAAAAGCGGGACCAGACGGTGAGAAAAGGTGGCGCGTCGTCGTTGATTTCCGCAAGTTGAATGAAAAAACGATTGGCGACGCCTTCCCTCTACCTCGGATTGAGGATATCCTCGATCAACTGGGCCATTCAAGATACTTCACCACCCTAGACCTAGCCAATGGCTATCATCAGGTACTCGTCGATCCGAAAGATCGAGCAAAAACGGCTTTTAGTACCAACTACGGGCATTATGAATTCAAACGTATGCCGTTCGGACTCAAAGGAGCCCCGGCCACATTTCAGCGTTTAATGAATTTCATATTAACTGGCCTACAAGGCCTAGAATGTTTCGTCTACTTAGATGACATCGTCATCTATGGAAAAAGTCTGGCAGACCACAACGAAAAGCTTCGAAAAGTCTTTGACAGGTTAAGAGAAAATAACCTGAAACTTCAACCTGAGAAATGTCAATTTCTCAGGCGGGAGGTAGTGTATTTAGGACACAAATGTTCTAACCAAGGAGCACTACCTGACCCTAGCAAAACGGCATGCGTCCAAACTTTCCCCATCCCTAAGACAGTAAGGCAAGTACAATCATTTTTGGGCCTTGCCAATTACTACAGAAAATTCATACCCGATTTTTCGAAAACAGTACGTCCACTAACAAACTTACTCCGAAAGGATGTAAAGTTTAAGTGGACTGAGAAATGCCAAGAGGCATTTCAAAGCATTAAGAACGCTTTAATTTCCCCTCCACTCTTAATATATCCCGATTTTTCAAAACCCTTTAACCTCACCACCGACGCCAGCAGCGAGGCTCTTGGAGCAGTTCTCTCTCAAGGAGAGGTAGGAAGTGACCAGCCAATTGCCTACGCCAGCCGTACCCTGAACAAAGCCGAACGTAACTATTCCACGATTGAGAAAGAGTTACTGGCTATAGTTTGGGCGACTAAAAATTTCAGGTGTTATCTGCAAGGCCGAGAGTTCACGGTCTATACAGATCACAAACCACTCAAGGGAGTCTTCAATGTTAAGGACCCCACATCCCGTCTGGTGAGATTTCACCATAAACTTTCCGAGTTCAATTATAAAATTGAATATAAGCCCGGAAAGTACAACACGAATGCCGACGCTTTAAGCCGCATTCCACGGGAAAATAACAAAGACAAGGAAACTACAACCTTCACGGTAGAAGCTATAGTCCACCACCAAATGGACTCGGACATAGAGGAGGAAAAACACTCATCGGACCTTAAGGAGTGTCTGCAATGCAATGCAGTAACAAGAGCCCAGACACGAAACATTCAGGAAAGTGGAACAAATCCAGACAGCCAGGCCAAACTAATAGAACAAGAAGAACAAAGTCATCATCCAGAAGAGACCGCAGACCATGACAGTCCACCTAGTACCAATCCACCAATTATAGACGAAGCTCGTCCACCTGAAGTAATCACAAGCCCAGAGGAGATTCAATTAATCTTAAAAGATTATCATGATTCTCTCTTTGGCGGCCATCAGGGAGTGATAAAAACCTACAAACGGATTCGAAGAAAGTACTGGTGGAGGCACATGCTTAGTGACATCAAAAAGCACATTAAGCGGTGTGCCAAATGTCAAACCATGAAGGCTTCACCACAGTATAAAATGCCAATGGTGATTACAGACATAGCTGAACAACCATTCGACAAAATCTACCTAGATATAGTCGGCCCACTAGAGGAAACTGAATCTGGAAACAAATATATATTAACGTTTCAGGACAACCTCACGAAGTTCGTAGATTGGTATGCCATACCAAATGGAGAAGCTATAACGATAGCGCAAATTTTCTTCGACGAAATCGTCACGCGCTACCGCATTCCCAAAAGAATAGTCACCGATCAGGGAAGTAATTTCCTGAGTGACCTATTCAAAAAGGTATGCAAACTACTCAGGATAAATAAGCTGCAAACCTCAGCTTATCATCCCCAATCAAATGGAGCACTCGAACGTGCACATAGACCGTTGATTGAATATCTACGAACTATAGTGGACGAAAATCCCAGGTCATGGGATGGTTATCTGCGAACCGCTGCTTTCGTGTACAACAACAGTGTACACGAAGGGACAAAATTAACTCCCATGGACTGCCTCTACGGCTTTACAGCGGACGTTCCGTCCAACTTAAGGCGAGACCCCGAACCCGTGTATAATCACGAGAGCTACTACCACATTCTCAGGTATAAGCTTCAGAAGTCTTACGCCATGGCACGAAAAAACCTTCTGATGAGTAAACAACGCTCGAAAAATTACTATGACAAAGCTGTACGTCCCCTGACATTTCACAGAGGAGACAAGGTTCTACTCAAGAGCGAGAGTCGTAAACATAAGCTCTCCCAGATTTGGGTAGGACCCTACACGGTAACCGGTATCCCTAGTACTGTAAACACCACAATAAAAATTCGTAAACGAGAGGTCACGGTACATAACAACCGTCTAAAACCTTTCTACGAATAACATGGTGTCAATATAATTTAAGTAATTCAAAGACACATATATAATAGCATGTAAGCTATAAAGTCAAATAAAAACCCATTTTAATACCCTATCCTATCCTCTCCTAGATAACAATGCAGTCCATCATTTTCCACGGACTATTCCTGCTCATAATAGGAGCCCTCGCGGAGGAACCTTACTCTATAACGCCCCTAAATAATACGGGAGTACTATTTGAGGATCTTGGAAGCCTATCAGTTTACCACGACACTTGGAGCATCATCACTGAGTTAGATCTCGCCGAGTTGGAAAATCAGACGCGACTAGCAGAACGAGCGGAACACTACATACACCAATTGTGTGGAAATGGGTCTTCTATACAGGACCTTTGTACGCTACAGACAAAACATATACACGCCCTAATGGAAAATATCAATAGGCGTACCAGTGTTATTAGGGAAGCTGTGCCCAAATCGCGCAAGCCCCGATACATCTTCGATGGAATTGGAAATGCGATGCATTATCTTTTCGGTACCATGGATAGTGGAAACGAACAAGAGGTGTACAGCCGACTAAGCGAATTAGAGGTAAATACTGAAACCTTAGCTGATCTGGAAAAACAACAGATCAGCGTAATAAAAACCACGTTTGAACAAATTCAGAAACCCCTATCTTCCCTATCTGAACGACAGCGTCAGATAACCAACCAGATTAACAATCTGAGGAATACAACAGACAAGTTGACAGCCCACCAAATAAGACAAGAAATTGTCTCTAGTCTGACACTACAAATGATAGAGTTGGAATTTAGACAACAAGCTCTACTGGACATAATAGTGTCCAGTAGAAATAATCAAATTCATCCACTTTTAATTTCCCCAAATCATTTGCTAGAGATTTATCACAAATCTCACTCCACTTGTCCCAATCTACAGGACTGTTTGTCAGTTCTGTATCAAACAGCAGATGTTAAGACACATTTGCTGCAGGACAAATTAGTTATCCGAGTCAAACTTCCCATATTTAATATTCCCAAGATGAAAATCCAACAGATTAGATGTTTTCCCATACGGCTGGATTCAGACCACTCAATAATACCTGATATCGAATTTTCCCATGTGGCAAGTCAAATACAGACCCAGGAATTTCTGCTGTTGAAGCCAGAAAACCTGAGATCTTTCAAAAAAATTTCAAAGGGAATCAATGAAGATACGTGGGTAGGTAAGCTGAACACACCACTCACCAAGGCTACAAAAACATATGAATGTGTTATTAAACTTTTATTCAACCCGCTGGGCGAACGCCCACAGTGTAGCATCAGAGCTCAAATTCCCCCAAGAGATACAATAATTAAGCTCAATAGACCAAATTCGTGGCTGTACTCCTTAACCGAAACCACTATAGTACATATAACTTGTACTCAACAGTTACTCACTCATCGTCTCGCAGGACAAGGAATCATGACAGTCAACGAACCATGTTCCTTGCAAATAGGGTCTCACACTCTGTATTACGAAGCAGAAAATCTACATCCGCTAAAAGTTTTCCAACCAACCTACTTCCCAGGCACAAACGAAACGCAAGAGGAATTGGCAGAATATATATCCAAGATATCCGCTCCTAAAAACCTTGATAAACAACCAACGTTACTCCTCGGAGATGATACAAACCAACGTATCCACCTAGATACAAAATCTCTAGACGAAATCCGTACCAAAGTGAACAGCATTCACTTTGGACCAAAGGCCAAGATTCCTCATATACTCTCTATTACATCCCTATCAATGACGGGACTCTTGTTGCTACTTATATCAGTGGTGGCATTAGCAAAATATATCGTCCCGGCATTCATGGCATGGATTGCTAAACGCAGACAACAGCCTACAGCTGAAAACGTTCCCATGGAACCGGTTTACGCAACACCCCAAGAAAAGTTAAAACGGGCTCAAAGTCTCCCCAGAGCGAGATCTATACAAGTAGTATAATCAAAAAGATCTATACTCGTTGGTTGGCCCCGTCTTATTCTTTTGTTGCTGGCTTAGTACCCTTTCACTACACTGGTCTTAGATATAAGCTGAAATAATTTATAGCAAATAAGAAATAAAGCAACCAGATAAAATTAATATTATATAAGAATAAACTCTATTTAGTAGTACCTACGAACCCAAAATTTATAAACGTAAGTAGTACTTAGTAAAGCAGAAATAATAAATTAAATAAGCTAAAAAAATAAGGTAATAAATAGAAGAAAGAAAGGCATAAGATAATAAAATTAAAAACCAAAAACATAACCGAAGATTATTTACACAAGAATAATAATAATAAAAGTAATAAGTAAATAATATTTAGTAACATTAAGTATTACATAGAAATAGCTAGCTAGTCAAATATAGACATAAATACAGAAAATAGAAATGTAACGAAATAGCGACTTAAATTAGTAGAAAAAATAAGAAAAGATTTTTTTTTAACGACATTAGATATAGCAGAAATTCTATATATATTCCCATAAGAAATACATATTATATATATAGGTATATTGCTGTAAAAACTCAACCGAAAACCGACCAAAACCGAGGCACCAAAAACACACCAACAACAACTTCCCCTGAGAATTATTCCTCTTCAAAGATTAATTCTCTTTTACATTAGTAGAAAGATAGAATAAGAAGTTAACAAATAAGACACTAACTAGGATAGCAAAATCAAACTAATACGGCTAACAAACATTAAGAATAAATACCAAAATAAACAGTACTTTCTTAAAAACGCCCAGTATAGAGTAGCAAGGAAATATAACTCCCTAGAATTCCATACATAACCTAGAATAAATAGATAACGTAGGATACTTAAACAACGTAGAAATAATCATGCAACGTAGAGTAAGTAAATATTTAGACTCCAGTATAAGATAACTCTAACAACAAATTATAATCCGCCATCACAGAAACCGACAGACGAGAAAACACAACTCCCTGCCCAGAGCCCCTTGAACCATTTTCGCCAACCCAAATATTAGCAAAACCTGGAAAACAACCAAAACAACAAAAAATAAATAAATAGAGTACATAAAACTTTATTAGAGAAAAAAAAATATACAAATATTATATTAATAGCCGAAAATTAACACAATTTAAAATCACCAGAAATTTAGAAGAAAAAAAAAACAAATGCTCTTAAAACTAGAATTCAAAAAATTTAGCGGAGACTCTTGGGAGATGTCCCGGACCATCCACGAACCTGAAAAAAAAAAAAAAATAAATAAATTTTGTTTTAGAATCTCATCTGGAGATAACTTACATGAAGTAGCCTTCATACATTTAGGGCTGGTCGACTCCTAGGCCGGTCCGCACTAGGCATCCCAGTCTTCCTGGGCATGACTAGGTCCCTCTCCAGGCAGATCCCAGTTCTCCTGGGCGGGAACGGACGAAACATCCCAGGTCTCCTCAGAGGCGAGACTCGGTGCTGCACCCGGGAGATCCAATTCGGATCCGGAAGAACCGACCCAGGTCGTCACATCGTGCACCAAGTAGTTGGGGTGCATCCTGCAATGAGGGCAGGCACACCATCCGACCTCTCCGGATAGCACCAAAGTCGCTCCTAGAAGAAGATTTGTGAAATTAACAAGAAAATTAATTATTGGAATCTAAAAACTCACCCATAGCTACCCAGGAACTCCCACCATGGGGCCACAGGCATAGCTCCACCCGATGAAAAGTGTCCGCCTCGGCCGGAGCACCCCAGATGCACACGTCTGGACGACCATCCCGCCGCAGCAGCAGACGGATGAGCCCACGCCACCGGGGGGCCACGCTCTGCACGAAAAGGGCCAGTACCCTCATGCAATTGGGTACGGGGCTGGTATACGGCGCACGTGGAGAGATTACCTCGCAGAATTCCATTGCTAACAAAACTGTGAAGATAATCTCAGAAACCGCCCCATATAAAGGGCAAAACCCCTAACGTTAACAAAAATTATCTGTGTAAGCCACTTATCTTGGTGAATCCCACGCCATTTCGGCAGCAAAAATATTTCTTCTTATTTCTTATTTACCGATCTCCTTTCAGAACACACAATCTTAGTTTTTCTTAATCAAACGACACGAATTGCAATTTGTGCATTATGTATGTAGACAGCTACAAGTACACAAACCTCACAAATTTTTTTTTTCTCTCTATTTTCGAAGCCGGTGCAAGATGCATTTTAATGTATCACATGCTATGGACCCATGGCATTCTTTTTATTTTTTTTAATTACTACGATATCAAATTCACCCCAACTCTATGTGCACCAAGAATTTTTTTTATTTTTTTATTTTTTTATTTTACAGATATCAAATTCATTTTAAATTCAATTCAATACCCCATACAAAATATACACCCACTCAATCCCCTTGAGAATTATTCCTCTTCAAAGAATAATTCTCTTTTCGCGGGGGGAAGGAATGTTATGTATAAAAAACCTAGGTACATATATGTACCATATGTAGGTATATAAAACCTTAGGGCCTAACAGGTAAAAAGAAAAAAAAAACAAATAATTAATAAGCCCTATATACCTAAAATAAATAATATTTTTGCAGAAACCTAAAATTGGGCATATAAAAGAAAAACCATAAAATATAAAAATTCAATAAACTAATCATGCACAAAACATGATTAGTTTATCGTCCAAAAAGGGTGAAGAAAATTGCATCAGCAATTTTCTTCACATTCCAAACAAGACATAAAATTTTTCCCATCAAACGACTTGGGAAAAACAAAAGTTTCATTTTACACCCCAAGTCGTTTTACTTTAAAATTTCCACGACAAAATTTTGCCTTCAGCAAAATTTGTCATTTCAACAATTTAATTAAAAAAGAAATCAAAAAAGCAAATCGTACCTTCAGTACGATTTGTCGCGAAAAATACAATATGTATGTACATACGTACATACATATTACGAAAAAAGCTTTCGCAATAAGAAACGCGCGCAGCATAAATGCATTGTATGTATATGCGCGTCGCGATTTCAAACGATGGCTGATGTTTTAAAAAGTGTAAGATTACATTTTTGAAACCATCGTTCGTCGCGATAATTCTGGGCATGTTTAAACATGCCCAGCGTAAAATAATTTTCTCGGGATAGGAATGCTAATTAAGCATTTTCCTATCCTGAACGAAGAGACTTACGATTGAAAAATCTAAGTCTCGACGCAGTCGGTTTTTAGATTTGGTTGATAGTTGTACGTCGTGAGTTGGCTAGTAAAATAGAAGTGATTGTAATTAGTTCAATTGCAATACCAGTAAGAGTGTAATTGTAAAATAGAAGTGATTGTAATTAGTTCAATTGCAATACCAGTAAGAGTATAATTGTAAAATAGAAGTGATTGTAATTAGTTCAATTGCAATACCATAAGAGTTTAATTCTAGGTTTGATTACATGTAATGTTAAAATAAAAGTGTATCTACTGTTTGGATATAACCTAGTGCCTATTAAGTGGTGAGTCAAAACACCCCAATATATATATATATAAAAATATACAACACAATGCAATTATGTTTTCTATGTTTCGTGCCTGATTTGTTTGGCATTTGAAAGTCCCTCTGGAAAGGTACTACATGAGATATGTGCTAACGATGTCGGTCAATAGCTAACTAATCGATACGATTTATACCGGGTGTGCTTTTCTTATGAACTTGCTGCATTGACAGACTTCGTTTTATTATACCCAAGATGAAATCTATACCACTTCAAAAATCAAACTTGCACAGAAGAGTGACAATACGAAATTTCATACGGGCATTCATCTAGGGTATCATAAGAATTGGTTTTACACCAATTCTAGCTTTTTTACTTGTTTTTCTTTTGTAAAATTCTGAAATCTGCAAGGTAAGAATATCCTGGAAGAGTTTGTAAGCCCTAAACCATTACCGAAGACAAATAATATCAAGCTTAAGCCACTAATTGCCACTGCATTACTTTGTGTGCAAAAGTTGGTGAAAAAAGTACCACAGTAAGTGACAAGTTTTATAATGAAGATAGAGGTAGAATACATTAAAATTAATCGATATTTAATTCTGGCTCCACTTTCCCAACTGTGAGCACCTACAATTGTTTTAAGTGATTTTCTCTGTGTGTTAGAAAAGGCAGAATGACAGGGCGTCGTGTGTAAATAAATTAATTTTATTATTCCCAGCAAACATGTTTTCTGGTTTTCGCATTTGCGAGAAGTTCTCGAATATCAACAATATGAAAAATTTTCGGTTTTACGGATTTTTCTCGGTATATTTCCTTTACGTTCAGCGAACTTGGAGAAAATTTGTCATTTTACGAATCTCTCACGAGATATTACGAACTGTTTCAAAAGAATTGTCGGTACATGATTTTTTTTTCAAATTATGCATGAAAATGCAAATGTGCCAGCGGCATTTTTTTCAAGAATTCAAAGTGACGAGAACATAAAATTTGCATTTGGTAAATGCTAGATATTTCTCATAGTTTACTTGCTTATTTTCAATGGATATCGAGTGGTTTTGTTTTCTTTTAGTTTTTTAGTTCGAAATCATGTAGTTTTTATGAACAAATATCGAATACATATTACCCTTATATATAACACCAATTCAGGAAAATTCCTCGAAAATGGCCCCGAGAAGACGAATCGACATCGAGTCGTCTTTCCAGTTCGATTTAAAGTTCCTTTTCCTTCGTTTTCGGCTCGAGATCGAGTCGAGAACATCTTCGAAATCGAGGTCAAACTTTGTTAATCTTAATGTTTGCTGGATTTCTTCAATAAAAAAATAAAAAAATATGTTTTGAAGTATGGTTCAGTTTGTGTGAAGAATAATTACAAAAAATTTATTATTTCAATTTTTTCTTAATCTTCTTGTCAGGTGTACTATAAAAGCAACTGTAAGCCAATCTTGTGTCCTTTACCATCCGAAGATGAAATGAAAACCCGGCTACTCGGTACAACACAAAGCACACGAATAAACACGAGTAAAAAGTTCAAATATTCAAGTCTGGTTACTAATGCAGCGTTACAGTCGCATCCATGTTGTTCGGTTCAATGCCAATCAGCTCCGTTTCTAGATTTTCTAGAGCCAAACATAAACATTTTCAGATTCCACATCCAAGGTCTATACAACAATATAATTTGCATATGGGAGGTGTAAACCGTATGTACCAAAAGGTTTCTGCATATAGATTAGGTGGTCGGGGAAAAAAATATAATTTTCAAATTTTGGCATGGCTGACATGCCACAATCAAACTCAGTTAGAGTTTCGAATAAGCATTGCAAACAAGTTTTGTTGCCCATACAATGAATCTTGACTTGGCTATCGACGGACCTCTGGAAAATTGGAAAATAGAGCCAGATAAGATTGTGTTGGACATTTTTTGGGAATATCAAGCACCAAAAACGAAGACAACGGTTATAAAACTGAACGCATTACTGAATGTGCCAAAGACGAAGTTGGTCTATATGTTCCCTGCTTCCAGAAATATCATTTCGACTATCGTAACTTTTTATATTAGTCCTTTTACCTCGAGTATTTTTTTATCTGGAGTATTATTTTTTTGAAATATTATTTATTTCATATTAAGAATACATTTTTGTTATATTGTGTAATTGCTAAGTTTCTACTTTTTCGTTATATTACTTGTTTACGAATAAATAACTAATCTTTCTCTACTTTGTGTTGTTTTATTCGGAAAACTTAGTAGTGAAATAGCCGGGTGTGTCGTACACGCTGCGGACGCGCACGCCCAAACGGATTAAAGAAATCGAAAAACAAATTTTTTATACCTCATGAGCTCCAAACGTACGCAACACAGAATTTCCGATCTCTTCATCAACTGGATCACTTTCGACTTTAATGAGATAACTGGTACCGAGATATGAAGGCCATAGAGGCAATAGAATTGCTAACGATCTAGGTAAAAGGAGAAGAGCGGAAACTTTCTACCTTGGCACAGATTACAAGTACTACAGCAGGCAAAAACGTTCATGAAGAACTTTAGGGTGAAAAGTAATTCATTCTTTTTCAGTAAACCAATGTTGAGGGTCATCGGTCACCTTATACTATATAACTGTCGCCATTTCTGTTTCCTTCCCTTTTCCTCCAAATAGTGTTCAGTGCTAGTATCTTCATTGGCCATCAAGGAATTACCTTCGAGAGATTCACGGTCTTTGCTCGACCGGGTCAGTGAGAAATTTTTCTTGAAAATTGTCTCGCGTGTTAAGCTCAGAAGCCGTTGTCCCTTCAGTCGCAGACCAGATAAGGCGCCAATTTCTAAGACAGCATCTTTTAAAATTAGAATTTACTGTATACTGCTACACGTTAAGTCTTACGCATGGGATGGATTTATAAAAACAAATTTATATTTTCGTCATGAATAAAATAGAAAATCGAAAATAATATTTTTCATAACTTGATAAAATTATCCGCATGCTCTTCGTATAAATATTCAACAGAAAAGAATATTCCTGAAGGAAATGTTAAAATGCCGCAATCAGCCAAACTGTCTCCTGCTGTAACTGGAGCAATTTAAGTTTTGTAATTACCCACAGAAAAGTTTATAATTTAACCATAAACCATTATAGAAAAATATTCACAATTTTCCGCTGTTTATCTGCACAGCATGGAGGAAAAATCACAACAAAACATTTCCTTAATATTTGCGAAAGCCTTAAGAAGTTTTTTCGAACCGAGAAAAGTGGAGAAACGTAGGAAGATAACAAAGAAACAATCTTTTCGACGGAGACACTTTTGAGGATAACTTCCTAGGATAATTGTTGTTTTTTCGTCCCTTCGTTTTTCTTGGTAAAATCTCATTTCCTTCACTTACTGACCTGGAAATGTCATCTGTTTTCCTTTTTATCTCTCTTTTTTGTTTATTTTTTACTAAAGCTCTTGAAAAAACTCTATGAGAAGCTTTTTTTTTCTTTCTTTACTGTAGGAAAAGTTATCAAGAAAATATTGTTGGTATTTTGTCAAATATTTATAGCAAAACTTACGTTAGGATGGAGGAAATAATGTTCAGTCTGGAGAAAAAATTTCTGATCAATACATATTATTATTCATAGATGGAGAAAACTATTTTTTTTAGATGGACCTTGAGATGGGCCTGGATTACACCTTTTTTTTTTTGAATATTTGATTTTCGACATACTGTTTTTACAATCCTTCTATATGGTCCTCCTGCTAATCATACCATACCACTTTTTTCAGTTCGGGTCACTGTTGCACAAAGCTCTTCTCACAAGGACGGCATAGATGGGCTCCATAAACGAGGCAATACGTCGTAGGTCTACGGACATTTTCTGGACTATACAACGTACGGTACAACGCGTGTGGTAGCACTACTTACTCGTACTTCCTCATCCAATCAGTCATAACCTTTCCTACGTGAGGATGTGCATTTGCATTACCATGAGAACTGAGTGTCCCACTCCGAGAAAATCAAGTCAATTTTTCGGAGCAGTTTTCACGATAATATACTCCTGTCATACTTCTTCCACATATGGAACTCTATTTATTATAGTTATTCCTCTGTGGTCAAAAGTAAAGCGCATCATTTGCTTACACTAAAAAAGAAAGGAAGACACGTACTGCTTCCTGAAGTTTACGCCTTCAACTAACTGTTGGGTTAAATTTCAAGAGCTGATAAATTAGTGTTGTTGTTAAATGGGAAATACATACATGTGTACATATATACAGCAATATTCCACACAAAACCAATAATCCAAATTATCTTCGAGTCGGACCATCTCCGATTTGAATGAAACTTTCGAAGTTTGTATTGAATACGAATATAGCTGACCCATAATTTCCTATTCCCACGTCCACGATAAAAATTTAATAATTTCAGGATGACGCGTCATTTTCAAAAATCATATCTCAAGAATGGAACAAACGAAATTTCTTACTCATATAGCAAATGAAGTTATATACTTAGACTATTGTGGTAGGGTATTTAATTTCTCGAAAGTTCTACCGTTGTAAGCCTAGGGGGAGGGGGAGGGTCAAAATTTGATCGAGTATATTTTGGAACATATAGCACGCACAGAATTGAATTCCTTAGGTCTTGGGAAAAAGCTTGTGTACCCGATTAAATAGCTATTTATGGCCATCGACATACGCACTTTATTAGTATTTCCTGCGCAAGTATGTTAATTTGTGAGGAGGCCCATACATCCTTAGTTACACCACTGGATGCTTCCATATATACGCATACAAGGAAGGTATCTAAGTGAAGATAATGCAACTCCGACGTCATAAAGTGATATGATTCCCTTTAAAAAAAAGTTGAAAAATAGCTCTTAAGATCTAAACTTTATTAATGTTGGAGTCCCAAATGTCTGCATTGCTCTTTTCGAGTTGAAACAATCCACCTGCATGAAGTGCCTGAGTACGCTGATTAGAAGATCACATTTTTCACGTAAATTTCTATTGCATTTATTCCAATACAAACACGGTGGATAAATATCACAGATTATGAGAAAATGCTTTCTGGAAAATTCAGGGCATAATTTCAAAGGATTTTTTGTTCCCTTAGAAAATTTGGTGCTTCGAAATCATCAACCCTGCCTTGAACGGTGTATTACGTACATCTCCAATAGACACCCAAAATCATTGCCGAATTCAATTCATTTCTACAATTTAATCAATCGATTTTGGGTTATAGATAGCTCCTAAGGCGTTGTGAATATAAGAAAATGCGGGCACATCACGATAAAGACAATCCAGGTCAGTATCTTACTAAAACAATGGACCATCTCTTCTCGGAGGAAGATGGACCTGGTGTCAACGGTGTCATTATATTTAGGGAAATTTCATTATTATTATAAAACAAAAGACCTCGAATGCGGTGGCAGTCACGTTGACCCGATCGCTGTTGAAAAATTTTCCAGGTTACCCAAGCTATTCTAATCCAGGATGGACTTAATTTATCATTCTCGCAGATAAATTGATTACCTTGCGATTACTGTACAAGAAAATAATTGTATGCGGCTACTGGTTCGCTCCTCAACGTCTTTATGCCAAGTGATTAATGGCCTTTAGTTCGCATAGCAGCAATCCTGGCACCCACCAGAATCTATGTGGAAACAAGGACGTTTATGGAGAAACGTGTGTTTATCCCGCCGGTCTATGTAGGACCACGGAATCTGAATTAATAAAGTAAACCATAGAATATAGGCATGTCATAGTAATTCATTATTTCCGACTTCGAATGAGTTCAACGAACTGCTAAATTTGTTTGGACTTTTTGGATGAAAATCTGTTCAATATGCGGTCGAAAGTGATCACGTTGATCCAAAAAGGCAAAATATTACTTTTATGAGGTTTCTTCAGCCCGTTTCAAGGAAAACTTTCAACAACAGATGGGGGGAGGATGGAAAAGGTCAGTATTCTCTTTAATAATTGAAGGAATTGAATTGAAGTGTGGACAATTTTGTTTGTTGAAATAAATAAGGAAACATTTAGGGGTAGACAGTGCTCCTGTGTCCTTCGTAAGCTTTAAACTTTTACAAAAGAGCAGTATTACTTTGCATGGAGGGGAAAATAATTTATATTCACCAGTTGAAATATTTTTGGATTGTTTTCGGAGAAGTAATTTGTTAATGTAGAGTGATTTTCGATCTATACTTTTGCTTGTTACTTTTTAATCTATACTTTTAGTGCCTATTGTTATAGATGTATATGAAATTATAACTCAAATGAAATATTATTATTAAGTGCCAGAATCATTGTAGTAGTTTCAAGCTAGACAGTGAGATTAAAATTGGTCGATGTAATCTATTGCTAGATCTAAAATATGAAATATGCTTCAATAGTCTCAGTTTGTTTAAAACTGCTTTACAAAAGGACAAAATATTGAACTTGTTCAGTCCACGTACTGAACATTATTCCCTCAATGAATCCAACTAGTTGTTCCCTACAAAATAAACAAAAGGGAATCCACAAAGAATCAAATTCTAGTGGAAAGAATTCAGTATACAAACCTAATTAATCAGCTAAATTACTCCGCAACTTTTCTCCGACAATCTAAAAATCCCACGATGACATCTACAAGATAAAAAGAACAAAATATTATTGAAAAGTCAAATAAATTTAATAATATAATGCAAACTTACCCGAAAATACATGATTTCCATGTATATACACAGGTGACATGTCATCACTTTGACATTACGTCAACCAGATGCTCTCGTAGCAGCAACTGGTATAAACGTCGCTATGGCAACGCCATGAGGAGTACAACACATGACCGTCTTCAGCAGCTATAAAAAGGCGGCGAACGATAGCAGAAGCACCCATTTCCAAAGCAGAGTTGATCTGCTTAAGTCCTAAGCCTTGGAGTCTGTTCTGAGCAAAATCCTTATCCTAACCAGAAGTTAATTCTGAAATTCCTTACAGAAGTTAATTCTATGCCAATAACTTGAGGTTGACTCAAATCCTAATACAGATGTTAATTCTGGCCGTCATTAATATTTGAGGTTGACTTAATCCCAAAATCAGAAGTTGATTCTGGTTAAACAAATATTTGAGGTTAACTCAATCCTACACACAGAAGTTAATTCTGGCCGTCCTACATACTTGAGGTTGACTCAATCTATAACACAGAAGTTAGTTCTGGCTATCACAAATATTTGAAGTTAACTCAATTCTGAAACAGAAGTTAGTTCTGTCCAAATAAATATTTAAGGTTAACTCAAGTACGTCGGCTAGGAGTTGATCCTAAGGATTGCAAAGTGAGGTTAACTCAAGCAATCTCACACAGGAGTTAATCCGAAGGTCTAGACAGCGTCATACAAATGTTAATTTAGATCTGTTTCCAGAGGCTAACTCTGCACAAAATATTCAGAAGCTAATTCTAAACAAGGTAGAAGGAAGTTCCGTCCCACACGTAGCAGTACTCCGATTGCTGCACACATAAAAAGCGCACAAGACTCAACGTCGCAAGTGCCATCATTACAATCTCAGACGCAGCAATATTCCAAGCTTGCTGCACTCAAAAAGGTACGCACATGATAAACATCATCAGTGCTGCCTTCATGCCCTCACGTACCAGCACGACAAAAAAAACTGCACAATAAAGGCAGAATAATTGGATACGTTCATCAACTTCATTTATAACAGCCTTACAAGCTGTTATAATCGTAAAATAATACATTCCGTATTATATTTCGACTGCTCTCACGCAATAACTCAAGCAAAGAGTTTCACCACTACCCTCTCGTAGCAGTTCGAGTGAAAAAGGTTTAAAATCTGACATATTTATTTGCTCTCACTTCAACTGTCTCGTGCCTGCTCATCTACCAAAATTCTTCTTCATTACAGGAGTAGGAACAGGGGGAGCAACACAACGCGCCACAACCACACCGACATTTGTGTTTCCTTTACAGAGCAACGCGGCAACTACAAGTACGCCGACATCATTTTTAAATTTAATGAATTGTTTTATTGAATTATTGAATTTTACATTATTATTAAGTCTGAATTGAATTGTGATATTGAGTGTAAGAACTGAAATAAGCACTAAATAAAAACTTAAATTTTATACTTTGAATATAAAACTGAGTTATCCATAAAACCGGCACCCTAACCACATACAGTCCACTATATAGAGAATTTTCAGAAGTAAATGGTCTTTTTTACTTCAAATGCGTTTTTTTTTAAATATGTTCCTACAAAAAATATGTCTACAGTCAATGAAAATTCCAAATAATATGCTCTGATATTCTCTTGCACATCAAAAAAATAAACAACGAGATCCGTAATTGAATGTGTAAATTGTGCAACCACACGAAATCCTATAGGAAGGGGACGACAGCTAAATTCAAACCGCGGAAATTCGGTACTACCGGATGTCCTAAGGTATTAAGTGGGTCCGAACGGAATTTCCCACGGATACATATGTGTTATGCGGCAACACACAAACTAAAACGAGCAGTTACCTCAATGTAAGGTCCAATGAGATGGCACCAAATGGACTACCCATGGTCTAAGTATGGTTGATCGTAGGTACTTCGATAGCCCCCACTCTAACCTCACATAACTTAACCTACTGCTGATCTAATTTTAGCTAATCTTGCTGTTGCCCATAAATAACTTAAATACAAATAATATATACTCGACGAAACAGTGAACAATTCAATAAGAGTGTCAAATTGTCCGAATTCGGCCACCAAAAGCAGAGAGTTAATAATGTGGATCTAAATCACAGTACGTAACTGAACATTTGCTTCAAGTCTGTACTTTGATCGTAAACTCCTGCACCGAAATTAAAAGAAAGCATCTACCGAGGAATTATATGTACCATTTCCAATTTTATTTAAGGCAACTGAAAGACCAATTAAAATTAATCTAAGATTTATTATGTCGCGGTGAGACCTCGGTACTAACGCAAGAATATTAAGGTATTCGTCCTTTTAACGTCCTACTGCCTCTATAAAATTGTCGACAAAGAATCAGCAATTAAGATAATGACATTCGTTATGGTGGCCCTGGAAACAAATCTCCACTGCTCCGGTGTTCAAATAAATTTGCTGCTCATATTGCTGGGTTGAATATTGCTAAATTTGTACAGAGTTTTTCCTGAAGCTTAAAAATATATGTATATACATACACGTAAATTTTTTTGTCATTTTCCTGGCCTTTCTCCATCCGACTTTCACATACATAGACCGCAAAAAAATATTTTCTGCTTAAACAAAACTAAGCTTGCCAAGATACCTAATTCGATCCGTTTGAATTGCGGACTATGTAGCTGGTAGTGGTAGATTTTGCCATACAAGTTCACATATCTAACTCTTATCTAAACTTTCTGAACTTGCATTTTCGTGAAACAGAAGCAAGGGAAATTGTACTTTCCCACTTGTAAAATTCGATCTCTTGTACAATAGAATTTCTGAGCACTTGTAGAAAATCGCTTATCGTGCAAATATTACCTTCAGTTTTCATCATCATAGAACCCAGCTTACCTTTAAATACTTTTGCTACCAACGCTTGTGATATTGGATAAACTTAATTTTATTAAAACCTATTTAATGACAACGTTTTATAAGAAAATATGAAAAGGAGAAGTATCCCCTTTTCTCTTGTCAGTTCTAAATATTTGGGTTCGATTAAGTAATAAGCGGTAATAAACCGTTACATAATGTACTAATTCAATAAAACTTTGAAACTATTCCATAAAGTCACCACCACTACAACCACATTTTGTAAAATACCAACTTTCTACAGAAAATTTTTGTCAGCCCACTGTATACACGATTGTAGTACCACAAAATTTATTCATTCAGAAGCTCTTCCTGCATTTGATTTCATGTTGTGCCCAAGTTTTCCTACATTGTGTGTCTCCTGCGAGAGCTTGTCAGCATCTTCTAACAGGATATCTAGTGTGGTGGGCGCCAGTGAACGGAACACCCCATTTCTGAGGAATGCAAAGCAAGTATTGCTCAAGTGAAAGTGGAGTCCAAACATTCCATTACAGAAAGTAACCGCCGCCGTCGCCGTTACCAACCACCCCTTCGGAAAGCTTTCAAGAAGCCTGGAACATTATCTCTGTAATTTGCAGTTTCGCTTTTTAAGCCCCGTTCGTCATCTACGCAAAAGCGTTTTCCCTACACACATGGGGTGGATGTCGAAGAACATCCACAGGCCTTCTCTAAAAGCAGTCAGAACCTACATAAAGAGCTTCGGTCGGTTCTACTATCGCCAGATGGAGGCGGTGTATGATGTGAACATGGTAGCTTTGTTGATTTCACAGGCAACCCTTAGTCAGTCGTCAGTTATTCCGCTGAAACTCGAACAGTTTGCAAGCCTTCCACATCATAAGATTTCTTATATTCCATAATGTTCTGGTGGAAGGCTCTTTCAAGTCCATATAGTACGTTGTCGCTGGATTCTTTAAGAAGTGTAACGCGATTTCTAGCAAGTTGTTCCTTCCGTGAAAAAGATATGATGATCCATCGAAATGTAGTGAATGTTCGTAAGATGTCTGCGTATATCCTGTGCGAACGGCATCTATTCGACCGAAAGTGCGGAAACATACATACAAATTATTCTTAACTGGATCAACTTCATTCGCAGTGAAAGTGCTATAAAAACATCAGAGGAGTGATAAAATGCTTCCTTCTGACGAGCGGCATCAAATTGAAAGTCTAAGGAGCTCTGGGTTGGACGGAGGCAAATTTTTCACTGGTGCGTTCATTGTTTGTTTATTTTTATCCTTTTTTTGTAATAAATTTTATCACTTCGAAACTAAGCTGCTCAAAATTTGTACACAAAGAACCGTCCCGTCGGTGGTATGTCTTGTAACTACAGAATAGGCACTGTGAAAGAGGTAGAAATCTTTAAAGACCTAAAGGGTTTTCTACGTAGGTATAACGTTTAAATTTTATTTTTTGTTCTCCTTGAACATAGCAGGAGGTGCCCTAATTAATAAGCGGATATGCACCTTTTTCTTGAGCGATGAGAATCAATCCTCTTTAAGACAAAACGGATAATTTTATGTAGGTATATTTTTCAAAAATGGTCCAATAGAAAACATTCATGCAGTTAATGTACCCAATATAGCTAGGCTAAGTAGTAAGGCAATTTACCATTGTGATTTGGTAATAGAAATTTGCATAAATAATTAACTAGGGAACAATCGATAGATGCACACTGATGGGAGGCATAATTGCTTTCATTTTACACAGATCAGGCCTCATTAGGTTTGAATTGCACCTAGAATTCGTCATACGTAAATAATTTAACGCTTGAAGCAATGGTAATGAATTTTCCATCAAGACCTCAGCGTATATTTGTTGCTAATTAATGAATGTGTTTTTGTTTTGCATTTCGCTGGAAATTTATTTACTTTTAATTATTTCAATTCATCTCCGATTTATATGAAAATATGAAATGAGCTTCTAGCCACATTGCGTCCCCCCGGGTTGTAGGTATACAGGTAATTTGCAAACTTAATTATGAAAGCGTGGGAGTTGATGAGGAGGAAAGTTTGAGATAATTTTCAGGTGTTTCTGGCTAAAATTTTGCAAATGCATTTCGGTCTCGAGCTTTATTTAGAAATGTTTGGCTTTATGATGTTCCTCCTTCTTGCACTACGCTTGTTTTGTAAACATATCCACACAAATATCCATTTTCTTCTTTGTTGTTGTAAAATTTCTAAAATATAATTGGAATATAAGTTAAATTTGGAAATATTTCCTATCCTTCAATTTAATTTTAACGATCATTTGTTGAATCTTTATTGATTTTGATTAGTAATTTCTATTATTATTGTCAAATTGTGAGTTAGTAAAAAATTTGAATTTTTCAGGACTCCAGCAGAGAAAGGGTGAACGACTTATTGGGTAAATTGATGCTATTTCTATGAAAAAAATTATATTTATACCTGAACGAAAAATTTTCAAAACAATTGTAAAAGAATTTAGACCAAGTTGTCGATCACCTTAGTTCATATGAAACTGATATGATACTTTCCTGTAAATTCACAAGGAAAAATGAACATATATTTCCATTTAAAAAAAGTGTATCAGCCCAGGCCATTTGCAGGTAGCAACACTTTTCCATTCATATTATAAAACGAAAATCGTTATTGTGTAAATTGCAAAAATGTTGATAGATCTAGCTGGCAGTAGAGTAAGAGCTGCCGACCAAAATACTTATGTCATTTCATAAACAACTTTTTCCATCTTGTCATATTCTCCTAAAATCTTAGATAACTTATTCGGAAACCCGGCTGGCCCCCAATAGTGAACGCTACGGGACGGCCGCGAAGGATTAAACAAATTTGGTTAAGTTACGTGATTTCATAAAGGCTGATTTTTGATGTGGCAGCACGATTAATAATAAAAATGGCAGTAACGTCGTACCTCGATGGTTCAAAAATCTGACCAATAGGGTAGCTCCTTCGTGGGGTTGCGTAATGCAGAAAAACTTCGGTTGAACATTTGCTGCTTATAAATCCGAGGGTAGTTAGTTCCATTTTCATTTGTTTCTTTTTCGGTTTCTTGTCGGGCAGGAAAGAAAGAGTTTTTTATATGCTGATGGCAAGTTCTTAAGGTTGGAATACCTGCATATCAAAAAATGAATGCTTTCCATGAGGAATATCAATCATATGGGACTAATTACCACTATCCCACTTGACTTAATTATGTAAGTGCAGTCAGTGTCATCTTTGCGCAAGGCTCAAGGTTCCGCGAGCCAGTTGGCCCCCTAGACCCTGCGGTAGTAGACCAACCAGTATCCAAATCTGTAACTAGTAAGACAACATATTATAAGTTAGTTTAGCTGTTAGAATTTGGCTACTGAAAGTAAGTCGTGGGATTTATTCGAACTTCTATGCAAGTAACGTATACTGACTGTGTTTGCAGTCCCAGTTGTTTTTAAATTTCCGGCATTTTTTCATTAGTATACTTTCAGTAGCCAAACGCAATGTACTTGGTATAGATATCTATAGCCAAACACTCAATTGCCAGGTGATAGGAATATTTACTATGAGTAATATTAGGACTGTGGTCATCATCATCGAAACTCACAGCTTTCTTCCTTTACACACCCATTTTTCGACTTTAGTAGTGCTGTTGAAAATCTATAATTTCTGTTCTTCCTAGAAAAATTACCAGACATAAGTAACTCAGACTTTCTCAATGAATGCTTGATTTTGTAAGATAACCCATAATTTATTTGGTTTTTTAGATGGAGACTAAAAATTATACCCACACAAAATAAGTAGACACTCTGCACTGCTTTGCACATAATAAAAGTCATAATTTTGTGGTATTATTTTCAAAACTTATAACCTACATTCCAGAAAAATTAGAAATTATTGCCGCAAAATAGCCCCCAATGGCACCCAATGGCCTCAATGATCTGAAAATAAACTCAAATAAATTATTGAAACTTTCCCAGCCTCGAATGTCCTTTTTGAGGAAACTGTTCGAGCACGTAATACTTTCTTACTGAAAAAATCATAAATCGATTTGAAATTACCGAGCTTGTTGTACAAATATTAACAGGTACCCACAAAGAAACCTAGAATCGCCTTGCCCTACATCAGTTTTTAAAAATTCCTTGATTACATATGGTTCCTCCTCCCAACTAACTAACCCAAAATTATTATTCCACTCGCATTATCTCACTTTTGCGGAGGCGTTCTGTAGCTGAATATTTGTGCCTTCGTATAGATAAAATTGAGATAGCTCCTTGTTACATACACACATGCTCTATGCTTGTGTCAATTGAAGGGAGATTATGTTGCGAAACACGTCCCTGAAAATTGGTTTCCCGTAATCAAAATCACTGTCGCAGCATATTTTGCTCGTTTTCCCCGGTTAAATTACACTCCCGGTTTCACGATTTCATTATAAATGCCGTAGAGTCAAATTTCATAAATTTATTTTTATCATTCATGAAAATATCATTAACCAATGCGGCACACTTCCGCTTTAGAAGCCATTATTTTTCTGTTCGACAGTTTTCCTTGTGTCTGAATGTACCTGTGCTGTCCCGAACCCCAAATGTTTGTTTGGTTGCTTCCTACATCCACTTTAGTGATTTATGGGAAAGTATATGACATTCCTCTTATTTTTTTTTCATTAATGAGGAACAGGCACGTAATCGAAGAGCAAATGGTTTCCCAATCATTTCTCATGTCACCTTTTACGAGCAAGCCATAGTCATTGCGCCAGATAAGATGAGTTCAGGTAAGTTATGAGCATATCTCATCTTGCGTTCCTTCTAAAGTAGTGGAAAGTTAAGTCTTGCAAAGTTTTAGATAGTTTATGTGAATTAGGACAGGATGGTAGAGAATTTCTTTTACGGAATCATGTGTTTATCCTGTCAAATTGAACCAATAAGTCTAAGCATCGTGTTAGCTCTGATATTATGTCAATCCATAAATAAACACGATGGCTCATAGATTTCTAATCAATAAGCCTTAGGAGTAATGCACATTTGTTTAAAGTCATTCAGAACTTGATTAAAATTAGTAAGATACATTTCACTCTACGGTGATAAAATATTTCCTGAGTTACTGCTCTTTTAGAGCCTTGCGGAAAACAGCAGCTCTCTATTAGATTTGGCTTTCTGTGATAAATTTTAGTGCCCTCCATGATTTATTAGTCGCTGGGGGTTCTACAAAAATAGCTCTGCTTCAAGTGGATCAGGGATGGAAATACCTAAGTTGGCAACGTTTCGCATTGGATCTGTTAGGAACTGAGTCAATTTCGTAACCTCATATAGTTCAGATCGCAGCGGAATTTGAAATCTTGGAGGGTTGAGATATGACACACCTTAACCTTCTTACTTTGGGTGAACTCAGATTCAAACCCAATAGGGTACTTTCTACTGCACGACTTTTTAACGTGGCTTGACTTAAACTTCAACCATACAATATATCTAATGATCCGACCTACCATATCAGTAATGGTTTCCGTCTATATGCCCTAGAGTGGGAATCTACCTGGCCAGTCTTAGGAGACTAAGATTATTTAAAAGTGCCGAAGGAAACAGGAACCTGAATAACTGGGTTGGATACAAGACAAGTATTAAAAAGTAGATATGCTCGATTGAAAAGCAAAAAGTACAATATATAGATGAAGTACTGAGGTTCGGTTAGGCGATGGAAGGTTCTATCGAAGGATCCTATCGTTCTCACCGAAACTTTAGAACACTGCTCACCTGATACCAACTTTCCCGCTAATTCTTCAGCTTGCCCCAAATAACTTATATCGACTATCACTGAATGAGCTAGGTAGGTCGCCAGATATTTACTACAATGCTAATCATGGGGTTATGGGAAAGTGTTATTCTGGGGCTATTGGTAATCTAATATATATTGCATATTTTGCGTATACCACTTTCACGTCCCTCGTGCTTGTAATCAGATCAAAGCGGATTTTGTTTCAATATATGGCTTTTAATGAAGATACTTGAGAGGATCTTGGGGATATACTCAAAGGAAGGAACATTTTTTGCAGCACAGCAACTTGAACTTACAAACCATCAAATAAACGTCGAATTTGATAATAGGAAGATTACTGGGAGCGTTTGCAGAGAAACTGGCTAGCTGAAATACTTTCATCTCGACTATGGGTATTTAGCAGTATAAAATCCATTACCAGCTACAGTTACAGTGTTAATAAAATTGTTATCTACACTATAGAGAGGATGACTCAAAGCGGTAGCATAGGCGGATGACTTAGTCAATCTTGAAAAAGCTTCTAAGTTAGGTAATAACTTCTTATCTAGTGTTCCATAAAATTTCAAAGGCACAGTTAGTGAGAATGTAAAATCACCTCGAAAAGCAAATCTGAATATTTAGAAATTATATTAGAATCTAGACTGTATTGGAAGATAAACTTAGGTAAATCCGTTAAAATGGTGACCATAGCTTTTCATGCCTACAGAAAATTATGTGTGAGTGGATGTACACCTGTATTGTTCGACCTATCTTCACATATGGGATCTAGATATGGTGAAGTGACCCATCTAGTGAGTCCTACCAGATCAGCAGAAGATCCTTGCCCACCACTAATTTTTTTATACCCTAGATGAAATCTATATGGTAGGTATATTAAGTTTGTCATTAAGTTTGTAACGCAGTGAAGTAATGTTGGTAGAGAAAATTTATTGGGTATACACACAGAATATTAAAAATTATATTGATTTTTGCATGTCCGTATGTCCGTCTGTCTATCCATCAGTCCGTCCTCACCATAACTTGAGAACGCGTTCACTTAGGGAACTAGAATTTTGTACACGGGTTTTTTAAAAAAAATGCAAATTTAAGTTTGAGAATGTGACAAATCCGGAAACTCCTTAGTAGGGTTTCATACGGAAATTTCGTTTTAAGCTACATATTTGAGCACAGACTGAGAAGAACGCGTCGAAGTAGAGATGGTTATTGTGTTTTCATAGCAATAGTAAGTAAAACTTCGAAAATGGACTAAATCTGGCAATCCCTTCTTGGTATTTCCATATAAAAATTTAAGATTTTTACGTATACCGCTAAAACCATAAGTTCTATACTATTTTAATGAACCGAAAAGTTCTTTAGAATCTGAAATCCAACAAAATTGGTTATAGCCATTTTTTGCTGTCAGACGAATCGTTCTAGAAATATATGCGTATAGCCACTTCAAAAATCAAACTTGCTCAGATGAGTGACTATACGAAATTACATACCGGTAGTCATCTAGGATATCATAAGAATTGACCTTAGATCAATTCTAGCTTTTTTACTTGTTTTTTTTTTTACATTTAATCATATTGTTGCATCAGGAACATCAGATTTTATATATGCTAGCATCTACAGCCCAACAACAAAACATTCCTTCGCAACCACTATTAGTATACTTTTATAGGATGACGCGGAAAGCTTTATTTCAGCTCATATTAATCGATCTACGTATGGTGTCTTGATCAAGACTTGTAAGGAAAGCCCACCTAAAATGCATAGTTTAAGAGGTTAAGGATTTGTCTTTTATGTACCATAATTCATAACGGCTGAACTATGATGAGATTTAGAATTTACAGAAATGATTGTTGGAGCACTGTAATGAGTTATTACTTTTTCAAACTATGGATCAATACCACTTTTTTATTCATTTAAGTAACTATTATTATACAAAAAAAAAACAGCTGTTCTTAGAAAATTCAACAAGCGGAAAGCCTTCAGTTCACACATCTGTACCTGAAATACAACGCTCTTTGTGATCTTGCAGCTCTTTTCTAAGCAAATGCCATAAAAAATTCTACAAAGGATTGGAAATGGGTAAAGACCACACGCTTCAATTCTGTCTACAGGAGAGTGTCGGGAATCAATACTTTCCAGCAGGATAAAATGCTAAAATAGTTAAAAATCTTGGTTAGGTTTATAAAGACTAAACTCAGCGAGGTGCATCGATCTGTCTTTGGCAATTGCTCAATGCGCAATGCCTACGAAGAGGTTACCCGATTTTGTTCCATTTATGAAATTGTTTCAAATTGGATTATTTTTTACAGGAATGTCGTGTACAAAAATTTTCGGTCTTTACGACAAATCATTGCAAATATGTATGTATGTGCGTAACTATAGAAAAAAATTGATTTTTTTTAGGTCTGATTTCGAGCAGGATTAATAATAATACATAGAAAACAAGACCATACTGGCTCTAACGCGGACTAATCCAAGCTTTTTTTTTAATGAAAAATATATTAGGAAAAGAAAATATAAAAGAAGATTAAAAATATTAAAATAAATTTAAACAAATTAAAAAGGAGGGAATCCCGTTCTACGAACGGTCAACTTTAGCTAGTACATAATTAAAGAAATGTGTTCATGTTGTCTGTAATATCTTCTTACGTACTGAACACTGCATAAATCTCAAAATAGTTTAGTATATCTAGTCAAAACTAGATGACAGTAATAAAACAATATGTTTTTTTTATGGAGTACAATTTGTGAGATTAAAACGAAAAAGCTTTCTTATGTCATTAAATCCATTACCTTTCTCCACCAACCATCATAATTGAGTTATCAGAACCATTTACCTACCAAAAATTTGAATGAATTTCAGATAACATGGAGCCCACGTTGGTCATATTGCTGTCTTTATCGCCTAGACAATACCAATAAAATTGCCAGCATAGTATTTGAGGGATTTTTGCTCCACTATGAAAAAGCACCACCGCACGAAATTCCTGGAAAAAAATTAATTCAGAGGACGACACTGATAGCGTAAACCCTTCTTCTTTTAGACATTGATAAAGCGAATTTTGGCTGGGTCACGTCCCATTTTTACTGAATTCATCTCCTGTCGTTCGCCAGGATTAGTTTATTTATTCCGGATAACTCGGTGACGTCCCATTGGGGAATGAGTGAACAGACAAGTGGTCGACTTGGGCACGTTCAATGGAAATCGATTAAATACGTTAGATAAAAGACACCGAATTCTATATTGGCTCAAGCGGGATGCCAGGCGATGCTCTAGTTAATACCTGTTCTATAGTGACACCTTTGTGCCACTTCGTTTTTTTTAACATGCCTAGGTAAGGAGATGAGACTACTACACCTATAAAAAAAAAGATGTTCTGATCCATCCATCATGAATATTTTTAGGTAGTTAATACGGGACAAGATAACATTTTATTGAGGGTTCGTCTGGTGAATATTTTTTTATTTATTTACGATCGGCAGAATGGTCTCTGATACCCACAATGGAACCAGGACTAAGGATATAAAATTTCTAAATAAAGATAATCCACTTCTACCTTGAAAATATCGACAATTTTTGCAATTTGTGCATTTTCTGATAAGTGCGCAGGCCAGAATGATCAACTAGCAAGGAACTCCGCAGGCGTTACAGGTATCTAGAAGGAACTTGCATAGATACGAATACATCTAGAAGAATATGCGGTCGGATTTCCGAAAAATTATTTTTAAATTTTTATTTATTTATGCAAGTTCACTTATTCCAAATGTGCTATAATCTTTTCTTCTTCTTCATGTTCTTCTTAATTAACCGATAATCGGATGTGTGTATATTTTACATGGCAGCATATTTTGATAGTTAAAATAAAAATCCTCAGTAACAAGATTATTTTTAAATTTCTCGGATGAATTCATAAAATGGAGTTAATCAAATTTGTCTTTTTATCCTTTTTAGCGGACAAAGAACTTGACGTGAGTTTGCATATCTACCGAGATATATAATGACTACAGCTCGAAAGAATCCCAAATAATCTAAATTTCATTTGTTCTTTCCATCAAAAGGGAGTTTATTTTGCAAGGCTTAAATGCGTTAATTACAGAAGCACGATGGCCACATCACCAGCATTAGCATTTCTTTTATATACAATGTTGGATGGACACTTTTTTCGTTTCATTGCTGGACCAGCACTGAACAAAATTCATGGTTTCTACATAATGGCAAGTAGACGTCACTGTTACCAAATTATTATAGTTATAGCGGGAGTAAATTTAGATTATTCTCAAATACGGATCATGATGCCTGTTCCTTAATATATTTCCAACGATGCAAGTAAATGAAAGAAGGTAAAGGGTCATCCATATATGTACTGATTGGAAATCCTCCTATCAATTTGGAAACTAGGTTCATCAGAACTGATCTGCCAATACGTAGATCCTACTGACAGAGTTCTGCAAAACACTTTTCGAGTCGAATCATGTTAGCTTGCCATATATGTTGCATGTGTTCTTTGATTATGCTATGGTGACCAAAATATGGCATCAGAGATCCACCCATGTTTAATTGTGAAAAGTTAGAAAAATATATTTCATGCACTTTTCATTTAATTTCTGCTACAAAAGTCGCACTTTAGTAAATTTGCCGTGAGGTCTAATAAGGGCTTGGTGCTATGCTACCATATATGTTTCAAAGATTTAACTTCGCGACGATGTTACGGACGATAACAGCATCCACTTAATTTACCAGAAGCTTAGTTAGGTTGGTACCCAATTGATGCAATAGGATTTGTTTGAATAAGTTTAAATCGACATTAAGAAAAAAAATAGAGATAAGATTTATGACAATGCGAATATATTTATGAAGATAGAATGCATATGATGTGTATGAGCAATATGAGCAAGCACAAAATATCATCAGTCAACAATAAACAAGTGCAATCCTTGTATTTTACCTAAAAATCCTAGCTCTCAGGATCTGTCTAAAACTTAATATATTTAGATTCAGTCTTAATTGAATTGATAAAGTAAGAAGGCTCTGGAGGACATTGTCATGTCTCAGAAGCACAGCTGAATTATATTCTCAAGCACAAAAATTAGCTATCAGACAAACTGCAGTTTTGATTTCTCGAGCTCACCATAAAATACTACTTTCAAAGCTGTAAAAGTTAGTTTCTGTAAGTCTTCGCAAATTTCGCAAACCACCAAAAACTCCACACCCAAATATATTTATGCTCTCACGAGTGCAAGTCTAGCAGCGTTCCATCGTTCAAAATGTTTAAAGTGCCTCGTTTTCGCTCATGTACCGACATCAATATAAAAGCTATCAAAATATGAATATAAAGAGACTCTTGCCAAAAACTCAAAACATCAATCTACGAAAATATTTTTCATATCTCTTAATGGAATTATTTACGCCTTGTGACGACATTGTTAGCAGACGCTACCAAAAAGCAGTCCTGAAGTCTTTCCATCAACATCACCGTACCAATCTTGAGCGGCAATCAATTGGATCAACCTCCGCTGTGAGTTAGGAAAGATAAACGAAATTGAAAAATTCAATTTAAACTTTAAATGCGGTTTACTTTCGAAAAATGTGTTTTTTTCAGACACCCCGCAACCCTTTTACACCATTTTCAAATGAAAAACACTTCTCACATAGCTCCTCCGCAGCAACTACCCCCATGCATTAGGGGTAGGTACATAGATTACAACCAAAATTCATGAACCGAGAAGGGCAAGAGCGATGTTGTGGGGTTCAGGGACATTATAGAGACGCACAACTTGCCCATTCACAGCTGAGATGTGTCTATGGGAAACATTTCAGTTATATCCCTTATGTGAATTTTCTCTAGAAATTTAACTGCTGTAATGGATCTGATGGGCTCCGGAAGTACTGAGGCTTGCTTGAACTTATGCAGGAGGTCCTTATCATCTTCAGATTTATTATGTTCCGGGCGGTTATTTATAGCATCTCCATTTACTATTTAATGGAAGCTTTTCTACGTCTACTAGAGTCAGAGCCATTTGTACAGAGGGCTAACCTATAATCAGCCTGTTTACACTGTGTTAAATGGACACTCTATATAGCCGCCAAAGAAAGCAATGCTCACGGAGTATTTATTTGATTTGTAAGGACCTCAATGGCTAACAACGACTCCCGGGATATTTTTGCATTTATTTGGTATTTTCTTTTCCAGCAATTACTGACGGTTTGGACCGTTTCTAATTAAATCGTGAAAATATTTCCGGACACAATGGATTTAATTGTCTGAATTGCTCGGTTTCGGCTCCTTTAACCTCAGTTATTTGCTTGCTGAAGCAGAAAGGCATTTGAATTTGTTCTGAAAGACTTTCATCAGGTATTGTACAGATGAAAAGTTCAAATATTTAAACATTTTCCCCGGCTGATTCTTAGAAGTTGTAATAAATATTTTGATTTCACTTTAATAACGTTTGATCGTACTACAAAGCGGCAAGGTTTGAGATTTGAACACTCAGAGGAAAGATAAACGAAAAGTGAAAGCAAAAATAATTTCAAAAGGTGGGGAGATTCTCAATAAATAAGGAAGACCACAGTTCAAACCAATTTCAGTATTTATTGAGAATTTAAAGATTGGGTTAGGATTATCGATGCTAAATAAAATAATGCCTTAGATATTTTCCATAATTTCAAAAGTACAGTGTAAAATTGTCATCTGAAAATAATGGATTATTGAACAGATGATTTGCGCCAAATTTAATTACATGTAAATTTCAATTTCTATTCATGATGAAATCGCATTCCAATTTTTAATGATAATATTGGTAATTTGTTCGAAAGCACCGGTTAAAACAGGAAGGAAGTATTTGCATATTCCATGCTTTTCAGATCATATTACTCGGTTTATGGCTTGGTGGCAATTACAATACATGAAAAAGTCATAAGAATATGACTGATAGACTGAAGTAGGTATTGACATACCCATAATGAGCTCACGTCAGATATTCGACTTACCCAAGAAGAGTATTATCGAACTCTACTCAAACTTAGGCTAGGATCCGAACTGCTTTAGAAGAATCTCAGTAATGTTTGTGTGGTTAATACTTAATTTTTAATTTGTCTTATGTATCTTATTTATTTAATTCTGACAATGTTACTCTGTTTGAAAAGGTTCTCAGAATTAGTATATGCTGGTAACAACCAATGTTTGACATCTCCTAGTATGTCAGTAAATGACTTCCATTCTGCTATTTATTTGATCAAATCTAATTCGATTTGTACTGATGGTATAAATATTCGGTTCTGAAAACTGAAGGCTGATTACCTGGGAATAATTCTTGGAGGACATAAAAAAGAAACGATGTGGGTTGAGCAACACACCAGAAAAATTAATGTGACACTAATAAAAAATAAAATAATAATAAAAAAGATTATTCGAATTAGAAAACAATAAAAAAAATAATAATAAAATAAAAAAAAAACTAACTAACTAAAATTCTAGATCTCTACAAACTGATCACTTTGGAACAAATTCCCAAGTTTGATTCCCCGATTTCCAATAAAGGACTCTTCAGCATTTAATTGACTACAGTCCTTTTGTTGCGGGATGAGTGATTTTAATGGGCGGGATGGAAGGTCTAGAACAAAAGTGTGTATCCATTGCCATACTCCATACTACTTCCCTTTAGTTTGATAAATCTATATAAAATGTGTGGCATCACATTGTAAAATCACTAAATCTGTCCGAAAGTAATATCTACGAAAGATTAGTTAGGACTTTCTTCATCTTCATCCCTTCAATTTTTCTTATTCCACCCTGAATTTTATCCTGTAGATTGGAATATGCTTCATCGCCAACGATTAAATCACTTCGGAAATTCATTATTTGTTCGAAACTATCAATTCAGCCAACAACTTCTCGGCAATTTCTGCCATTTATCTGAACCTATTAATCAATTTTTGAAAAAAAAAATAAAAAAAAAGTACGATCTAGGTAACTTTATCTCTTTGTTACTATAAAGATGTAATTTTTATATTTAGTACTAGAAAAACTATATTTCATGTCATGCCTCATATATTATGGACGGGTTCGCATTATGCAACAAGTTATGGTAGTCAATTACGATAGCTTTCACCTTCTGTGGAAAACGTTCCGATAATATTTACAAATTACAATCGATGAACGAGGTCGTTTAAATCTCCTTAATATTAAGAACTGCCTATTTTCTGTGACCTCAATTTATCTAATTGTCTTAGTCCGAGGACTAACAACAAACAACAAAACAGTTAACAACTTATGGTAGAAAATGGGTTTAGATAAATTGCGATATTGTTATGGTCAAGGTAATTGGCGAAGCTATTTTTAAAATCATTTATTTTTTTTTAGTCAACGGCAATAAACATTAATAGCAGAAAATAAATTGTGTCATGGGTAAAAGCAAGTTCTTTTGTTGTTCATTTTCTAAAGGGCTGAGTTTTGGGAAAATTAAAGTTTCGAGCATAGATTTCATTGATGTTCGAATTGTTTTTTATGCTTTATTGAATTTGAATTATTTTCCATTATTTTTATGAACAATTGGAGTCTATTTAAAAATAGCAGAAATTTATGCAATAAATCTGAAGCCTATTCTTACTTTAAAATAGGAAAACAATCAAAGCGCCTTAATCACACTTAGTTCAAAAATTTCTAACAAACCCAATATGTCTGTACAGAGCTACTCATAAAAGGTGTATTTAAGCTAGTAAGAACGGTATTTCTAGACCATTTCTCAAAAATAACGATAAAATATATTCTGTTCGAAGGAATTTTAATGTTTGTAACTGTATATATGTTAAGTTTCTATGCAAAGTCATTCCATAAGCAAGAAATAGCAATTTCACCGTTTTCCTACTTATCGAATGACCTTTCACTCAATTTTTTATTGTGACACATATTGATTTTACTCAAAAATACTTTGCGTTACTTGACTTACAACTATATTACAAGAATTTGCTGATTCTTATAATTGCTTCTTGAACTATTAATTGATCGGAAGTATTTGCGAATCTTATTGCTTTGATTTTTTTTCCTTTTTTTTCTTTTACATGTTTATGCCTCATATTACAAGCATGATAAGGCACTTTCAAAATAATATATGTGCGCAGAATAATGTGCTTACTCATGTTACTAAGCGTTGTGCTTTATTATTTTGCATGCTGTATATATGTTTGTACAGCTGTACATATGATTGTAATTTAAATGATTAATTGAGGGGCGCTTCTTTCTATGCTGTGTATATACAGGCTTTTATGAATATTAGTGAGATGCACTTTTACAATGTGTATACTACAGAATTATTTTCCCTAGAAATTGTATTACAAAACACATTGGCCTGGTCTCAACAGACATTTCCGTCTGTTCGACGAGTAATACCGCTCATGTCCTCTTCCACCTGGGAATTTGAAAAGAATGTCAAAATTCCGACTTGCTTTCAGTTTTAGACTTATCAGTTGAAGATATCATAAAGTTTAAAGTCGCTGCATTAAATCCTTCTTCGTTTTTGTATGAAAAACGGAAAGGTCTGCACAGACTTTAGGGTTAATATCAACTCAAATTTCAGCAGAAATTTAAAATTCTGTGCAATATCAAATCAAGAAAAATAATTCAAAATATAAATACAAAGAGAAACTTGCCAAAGTCTTAGTCATTTTACGAAGTTGCCTTTTAAATGCGTTTGTTATTGAGTTTTGGGACCAGAGTTTGTGGCAAAATTATTTCGAAAATAGTATTAAGCAGTTGGCAAACTTCGAAAAGGTGTTTTGAGAGATTTCGTCTCGCATTTCTGTTACAGTATAAATTTGTAACTGTATATAACTGTATATAGCGAAACATTTGTAGAACCATTTGTGGGATTTTCATATCAAATTTTCCGTCGCTTAATGATTCATAGTTGCTTTTTGAACTGGTAGTATAAGTCGAATGGATTCACCAGATCACCTTCAACTTTCAACCTTGCCATCTGATTTTGGTTCTACGTGTGTCGAAAGCGATGCCTTTAGTCAGTACGTCTGCAACGGAAAGTTAACTTTTATATTATTTTAGTATGCTGCTTCTACCGCACGAAAACCTCCCAATAATTTGGTGGCTGGGAGTAGGAATGAAGCATCACCCTACAGTTTTCATCCGGCAGAGACAGCATACTAACTCGTCTAAACTAAGTCATAGCTGTCTCAGCAGTTGAGTGAAAACAAAACTAGAAAATTTGGAAATGGGAATGTTTCCTAAATGTCCACCTACAGAAGCGCCACCAAATTTAAAATCTATAGAAATAATGTTTCGAATACAACGGCATTCTTACATCCTTCTTGACAGAGTTTCCACATTTAGAAAAATCAGATAGTGTAACGGAAAGGATTTCCAACCCGGATCAGTACACTGGGATGTACAAAGATTATAAAAAACTCTGCGATAGGAACATAAAGAATGCCTAAATGCACTAATAGAAAACTACAGCTTTGTACATTATGAAAACTCCCTCCAATTTGAAGAAGAAAAAAACTTAAATATCACTCTAACATGGGTAAAAAATTACCTATGGGGAGACAAAATTAAGCTTAGCTTTAACTTTAGTCCTAATTTTGTGGTACAAATTAATTTTGCGCCTTATGCAACTAAATATCTTTGAGCCTATAAAAGCTCCACCCACCACTCTTTTGGATCAATCGATATTGTTTGCTGTTGTTGTGCTACCATCATTCCTCGAGGACTAATTCCGTGATAATTTCAACTTGTGACATATTAGTTGCATAAAACTTCTATGTATTCCCCATGTACGATTCAAGATAATAATTTAAAGCTGCAACCGTACTATAATAGTGTCAAAGCAGCACCAAAACGGCGAATAAGGTTTTAATTAAATTTTACTGACTTTGACACAAAATTTTTTATTGATTAAGGATTCAATTTCTTTAGAATGGGCTTTTCCGATAAATATATAATGTAAGCCTGAGATAAATTGAAAAGCTCACAGCTTGGAGATAATTATAAATTTCGCATACCTGGAGAATTTTAATGCCACACACCCTAACGTCGATCAAGGACTGTAATTGAAAATCGGTAGGCGATTTCCCATGATCTTCTTATTTTCAAGGCCTCCTTGTTTCAAGGACTTAGAAGGTAATTAAAAATTAAAAGGACAAATTTTATGTCTTTCTCTAACTTTCACTTTCTTTGACCTTGAGGACTTCACGTAGAAATTTTCTGGGATATAATTCACGCAACAGATTGGCTATATCTTGAGTTGGAAAAATATTCTTAATTTGTTTTACTTCATTAACTCTGCCAGCTCGTCTATCGCTTAGTATTCTTCGTATGAACTTTTTTATTATATTAAAAAATTCTGAGCACTGAGGTAGTTTAACAGAGAATAAGGTGATTTTAATAACAGTACATTTTCGACCAATGGCGGTATTCAAGGTGCTTGAGAAGCTCATGTGTGAGCAGTTCTTACTTTACTTGGAATCGAGGCAAATGCTCACCCCTTGGCAGTCTGGATTCAGAGCTGGTTAGAGTCTTTAAGCAGCGCTATTGAAAGTAATGTCCGAGATACTCCATAAGTGTCGTCTGGCAACTCTGCCATTTCTGAATTATTCAAAAGCCTTGACAGCATCCACCATTCTAAGCTCCTTAACATTCTATTAGATAAGTTAGGATTTTCTTCATCCTCGGCTACACTTATCGGCAGCTTCATTATTGGTCGACCTTAGCTAGTCAAAGTTCATGAGTTACTTTCGAGATGCTCACGTCTCTCACGTGTGGGGTACCTTAGGGAGCAACCATAGGTCTATTATTATTCAGTAGGTATATAAATTAACGACTTGCCCAATGTAATAGAAGGCTCTAAAATATACTTTGCTCAGAATTCATCACAATTCTGGTATGTTTAAAACCAGCAAATTTACATGTCGACAGATGTTTATACCTACCTTAAGAAACAATTTTAAAAATCTAAATTAAAACAATTCCGCAGAGAAACTAGCCAGCTAGCTGCACACGGGCAGTACACTTAAGTCGCACATGATGGTATTTTTTTTTGTTAAGTTAACTAAAAAGTGCATCAGAACTTCAAATTAGTAGCGCTGCAGTGAAGTGAGCCAGCCAGAAAGAACTGTACATGGGTAGTACAATGCACTTGTACTTGGTAAGTTGAAAATAAACATCTATTTAGAAAAAAATTACTAGGCAACGAATATTTCTGATTGAATGGAATTTACAAACAAGTTTTTTCTTCTTCTTTTTTTGCATTTTAAACAATAGAAAACGAAGTGTAGTTGCTATGGCAATGTGCCAGGCGCCTTTGAATGCCGTTCTTTGGTGCAATGAGCAACCCATGGCTATATAAATCACAATCTGACTTGACCCGACCTCTTTTTCAGTTCGGGAGCCCAAGAAACAATTTTTTTTATATAGAAGTAACCGTAAGGTTTCCATTACCAAATTATATAACTTGAGTTATATAGACTGGTACTCGAAACGTCTTTGTAACCACTATAAACCCCTTATAGAGCTTAAATGGAGGATTATATAAAGGTTACCGTGACTTGATTTAGGTAACGTTATATAACTAAAAGTTTTATAAAATGAGTAACCAAAATATTCTGGTTACCTTAATATAACTTCTTATATAACCCTTATACATATAACCCAAGGTGCTCTCGATTATTTTATTTTGGTCACAGCAGTGGTTGCGGTAATGTTTCGGTTACCTTTATAAACTCTGTTTATAATGGTGATGGTAACGTTTCCACAATGCTTGGAATTCTCAGACTGATTACTTTCAGTGATGTTACGGAAATTTTTTTTCGTTACCTTTATAAAACAATAATATGCGAACATTTACGAGACCTATCTTGACATAGAATTTCGATTTTTTCTTTTGTATTTTTATAACGTAAGGGGGTTTAATATTTTTACATTTTAGAAGTACAATTTTTCGGCATATATGCGGTGAAATTCAGCTGCAATTGAAATTTTACTGTGAAAATCATCATAGATAATTCCAAAAAATACAGACCGCTCCAAAAATAAGCAATATTTAAAAATTTTAATTAAATATAACAAAATTTAAGATTTTCACTTATGTGACATTAATTCAGAAAAATTACATAACATACTTTAGAAATGTTATGTACCTAAAAAGATGTATTTTCTTCATATACAAATAAAACGGAAGCCATATATCTGCAATTTAACAAATTGGCTTAACCGACATTTTCTTTTTTATCTGCAATGGACAGATGAAAAAATGGCGGCTTGTACTTAAGTGAACAAGTTACCATTATAAAACTTCAAATAGTTTTATATAAACTGAATGACCCTTATAAAACTTCTAGAAATATTATATAAACTAAAGGCACTACCATGCTTCGAAAATGGTCCTTATATACCCTTTAGTCATAATGTTAATGGTAATGTTATATATATTAATTATAGTCACAAAAAACAGACGTTAGTGTTCTTATATACCCTTTGGTTATGTTATGTTATACAAATAAAAACAGTTTTATAATGGCTCCATTCGACACTAAAAGTAATTTGTTTTTATAACGATCACCGTAGTTACTAAAGGGCCACCAAAAAATTTTACGATATTTTATAGTGGGTATATGTATTACCGAAATTTCCCAATTTTTATTGAAGTCACCTAAATTACTGATTGTTGTCGAGTTATAGAAGGGTAACCACGGATACCGCAATAAATACTTATTACCAATAAGTTTATAACGTGGTGATCAAAACAATTATAAAACTTTCTTATATACTTTCTAGTAATGGTTACTCTAAGTTATATAGACTGGTGATTGAAACATTTCCATCACCAACTTATAAAACCTTTAGTAGCTTAGTTCCACGATAACCATTAGTAACCTAAAAAACTCTAATATAACTACATCACCAATTGGTAATATTATAAAACTCTTATATAACCACTGAAATTCTAATATAACCGAGAAACCATTATATACCCCTAATAAAAACACCCATCACCTTCAGTCACCAAAAATTGGAAAAATTGTTACTTGGGAGTGCAGTGATCAAGGTGGTAATCTATTTCCTAGTGTTCTTTCCAAATCAAAATGTAATTTTATTAACAAATTAGATGCATTATTTAATTGACAGTTAAAATAAATATTTTTATTCTGGGTATCGACTAGAGTAAAGATTTTATTTTGAATAGCGATTAAATTGAAGATTCTTATTGCGGTTATCGACCGAATAAGAAATTACTAACATAATTTACCTTATTACGGCTCACGACCGAATAATAAAATTATTAACAAAGACTGTATTGTGCGTAGCGACAACAATAAAGATTTTTTCGGTGGGTATCGACTGCAGTTAGAATTATTAACCTCACTTTATTCTGGGTAGCGACTGGGATGAACAATAGTCCAATTCCAAACCTCAATCAAATAGAGAACCTACCTAATCAAGTGCCTAATACTGAGCTGGTGAGTACATTGTCAGATACAACACAATTTCCTCACACAAATTTGATTTAATATTAAATATTCTTTTACATTTATTCAATATTGAATTTAGCTTTATAGATAAACTTAAAATATAATTGTGGTTTTGAAATAATATTACCAGGTACATTGTATATATAAATGATATATTAATTACAAGCTACAGCATTTATTGAATTCGAAAAATCTAATTTAAGTGCGAGTTACAGTGTATTCAACTTGGGCAACCGGTGAAGAAAGCTACGAAATTATGCGGATGACGTCCAGATATATTTGGTTAAGCCGATTGGTCTGATAGAGGATTGTGCCGAAAAAATTGGCACATACTTGAAGAGAACCCCTGAGTGGTCCAAGAGCATTATTTATTTTTGAGTTACAATAAATCAAATTACATAATCTCTCACGCTGTATATCTCACAGTTTCCAACCGTAATTCTGATTAGCACAGTTTACATGTTCGAAATCTAAGAATTATTTTTAGCACTCCTATGACTTGCTGCGACCACATGAAAACACCTTAGGCGACGATTCTGTCTGATACTCTTGATTATTGGCTGGTGAAAACAACTCACTTGCCCTATTTCATAAGTGGAATCACTGTCTTGCCTCGCGTAAATTCAATTTGTTGGAGAACGATGAATGTCGCTTTCAACGGATTGTGCAGATACAACTACATATTCTTTCACCGTAATTCTCTACTGTGGGTAGTCTTTAGATGCTTATCTGACTTTGATAATTTAGTTCTTTCTTCATAAAGTCATCTACAATAAAAAATAAATATTTTCTACCTTAACTTTTTAAACTCACCATTTAAATGCCACATATCTCTCGATATTATCATGGGACCTGCCCTGGAACAGTCTCCCGAGGGCATTGCCGCGTACCAGCTCGATTTGTTCATACAGTTAAATTAGTTTAATATAAATTACGGTTTTCCATCTTAAACTTAACAAAACCTAATTCTTTATCATTAACAGATTGCAACATTTTAGATACTCTAAACCATTATTAATTGTTTGAATTCAATTGAACTTTGGGTTAACCAAGAGAATAATTATTTTCCTAAGATATTCTTAATCATTTACAAATATTTCGTGCTCTTACCGTTCAAATTTATTCTGATGATATCAGAATTCATCTCAGAAGAGTAATTAAATTTAATCCCAGTAACATTAGCAAGTAGTCTCTAATCGCATGTCAACAATATTTTCGTACTTTATCATGGACTACACGGCGTATAGACTTCAAAATGTATATTTTCTCATCAAATACAATTTGCACGTTCTGTATCACATAAATTTTCCATTATGCCACACGATTGTGGAATAGATTGCCAGGTAATTTTCAAAACACTAATTCTCTCGACACGCTATCAAAAGATTCCCAAGCATGATCTTTCCTTTCAGCCCACCAGATTTAAGTTTCTCAAATTTTAAGAATACAATCTTCACTTAACCAACTCCCTCATAAAACACCTTGTGTGCGTGCGGAGTCTCTTCCAAATTTTTAACCTGAATGCATAACATTTACAATTTTCACATTGCAATTATCCCTTCCATTTTCATATCCATGAAAATTCTTGCATTGGTCCATTGCTGGTATATATGAACACAAACCACATCCATCTATATAAGATAATTTAAATGGATAAAAGAAGGTTTTACCCATTTTGATGTGCGACATGGAGATGGTCCTATATTTAAGCAAACGATTCCTGATATTATCGTCTTTCAGTTATGCGTGCCGAAGGCGTTTCTGTACAACTACAAAAGAAACCCAGGTTAAGCGCCTCTCATATAGCCTCAATTTTTCTAAAACGGCACGAAATTCTTAGCAGGGATAAAATGTTTCGAATATCTTCGGGTTTCGTTTTTACTGCCCAAAGGATTTTCTTATCCACCAGGAAAATCGTCAAGATTTATGCATATTTTTACAGAATTTTAATAAATTTTAAAGAGATTCATAAGGATGAAAATATTCCAAAATTTGAGATATTTCCTTAACTATAAAACAGAAGTTAATGTCCACGAATATAAAAATATTCCAGTTGAAGTAAGTACGTAGAAAAGCCTAAGAGAAATACACATTAAAAGTGAAAAAGATTTAATTTGATAACTTTTCGGGCATACCAATATAATTCTATTCGCGGAGAAGTTTCGCTGAAGCAAGAAGCAGCAGCTGCACATTAAGAAAAATACTGAAATAAGCCAAAAGTGTAATTCGACAAGAAGTGCCTTATTATGTTAAGTACTACCAGAACTCACGACGTTATATAGAAACGGATCGCTGGGAATTAAGTGACGAACAATTCTGACGAATTGAGTTTGAATGTGAGAACTTTTAATATAAGAAGGAACGGATACGTTGTGTTCTGGATAAAAGTGGATTAAAAAAGTTTTGTCCGATTCGACAGGAATAATTGAAAAGAAAAACATGAAGCATGACTTATTCCTGAGTATATTAGCGGAGAGCTTTCCACCGTTTACAGTTTTCGATTTCGAGATTTGTTGAAGTTCTTTAGCTGCGCAAATTTTGTTACTTTTGCTTTTAATATAATATAAAACCTCAATTTCTGTAGGGGACATTGGGGAATTGTGAGTCACACTTTTTCCAAGCTCGATAACTGCCACAAAAATCAAAATTTTTTAAAATTTCAAATTGGTTTATGTTACTAGGAAGGAAACCATAACTTTTAGCTTAAGCAGTATCTTGAAATTATTATCTGCTGAAAAAATCTGAGCGTTGGCAAAAAACATGCATTTTTGAGATTTTTAAATATGTTGAGGAATTGTGAGTCACCGTCTGAATTAAGTGGAAAATCAAAAATATCGCTGTAAAATATTTATGTTATGGTTGGAAATTACATAACAATTAGTTTAATATTCATAGATTTTGCGACAGATCGAATAGAGTTTCCATGGATTTTTATCTGCTTGATCGCTTCCAAAACAACGGAAAAGTCAATCGATTGCTTATGTTTTGCATAATAGCGTGGCATTTTGACTGAAAACATAAAAACACAAAAATGGAAAAAATAAAAAAAAACCACTCAACTAATATTCTGTTGGAATTTTGCATAAAAAATTATAAACACGCGTTAAAAATGCGATATTGGCTTGAAAAATGCCAAAGATGTTGTGGCTCACAATTCCCCAAAAAAAGTGACTCACAATTCCCCAAACGCTTTGATTGACAAGAGGGCCGTGTATGATTCGCTCATTGCATGTTCATGCAAAATTCCTTTTAAAAGTTGAAATGTCGATGCCATAAGATAATTATGAATATATTTACCTGAATCGATTCTCCGAAAATCGTTGTCACATCAATGCAAACAGAAAGGCTCGGTAAATATTTTAAGAAAATTTTCCAAGTGGTTGCCGCACGGAACGAACGAGTACGTGTACACGCATCGATTGCTAATGGAAAATGAGTTTGGTCAAATATAAGACAATGACAGCCATTTGCATGAGTCAGACTTTCCAATTATGGTGAAATATTGACGTGACTCACAATTCCCCATGACTCACAATTCCCCAATGTCCCCTACTAAATAATTTTGTTTTTATTGCTCATTATGAACAAAGATACTATTGGCATATTCCAAATTTCTATGGTATTTCAGCATGGTAATATACCTTCCATATGGTGATAGTGCACCTTGGAATTTCGAAAAAAATTTAAATGAGTACAAGCTCGTTAGTATATGTAACATCTAAATAATAAATACCAGTTAAACAAGTATTTAATAAAAATGGTAAGTAATAGAGATAAATCCAAATTTTACGAGACAAAAAAGCAAGCACAATATGAGAGAAAAGTTATAAAAAAAGATAAATTACAGTTCTTATAAAGTGAGAAATATTTAAGAAATTAAAGCAAGGAAAATAAATTAAAAACGGAAATACAAAATACAAAATACTAAAAGCACTTATGACAGTAAGGCAAGTTTTCTACATACATGCATATATGGGTACATGGCCGAATATATGGGGTGGGTTTGAGGGGTCCAACACCCCCCCCCCCCCCCCCACCATTGTTGTAGGCTATACTAATTTTTATCCAAAATTCTTTGTATCTCATTTATATCATTCCTTCGTAGGCCCTTTAAGGTAAAGCAACTTTAGGAAAAACATGTGCAAAATAGAGAAAGAAAATAAGTAGATGGTAGCTTACTTTGATACACCTTAGCTTAATCAAAGTAGTATTTTTAAGTTTGTTGACATTTTAAAGGGAATGTTTAATCTATATCTAATTATTTTCGTCTTGAAACAACAACTTTTGTTGGTTGTAACTAATTATAAGATAGTAACTAATATTTTTCATAAGCGCCCCGTGGTTATTTTAAATAGCTTAACAAATTATTTGTTTACCTTTTAGGAAATTTTAGATTATTACATAGTTATACCTAAAATGTCTTAAATAATAATCGTTTCTTTCACAAATTTTTTTAAATTGATTTTTTGCCAATAAAATTCGAACGAGTTTTCTTTACATGAAAGACCACTGTGGCAGTTTTTTGTTATTGAAAGAAGCCGTCCATCGCCCTTGCTCGAATTTGTTCTGATAAATAGCATAATGTGAAATAAATAATCCATCGCTGATGTACAAATGAAGCCTTAGCAAGAAGTATATCATAAGAAAAATTTTATTTCTTTTCATAAGATTTTGTTCTGTTTGGCAGTGCCTGTACCATGTTTTTATAAACGACAAATATACAGAATCGTATCTAGCGGGGTAGGGGTAGTTCTCCTTAGATAACATTATTAAAATGTGAATATGGCAGCCTTTATTTACAATACATTTTTTCCTTCGAATTTTCTTGAAAATTTTTCATCAGAACTTTTATACTGTATTAGTGGCCAGGCCAACAACAGACCAATAAAGTTAGATTGATTCAGTTCTCTGGGCCGTTTACCATTTTCATGAGCATAGATCATTTTTCTTATGAACTTTTACAAAAATGTTTCCTCATAAGTTGTAAGCGCTACTAAATATGGTCGACAACATTTTCGGAAACAAAAAATTAGATAGAATTTGGGGGTAGAACCTCTTAAAGCTGAAGGTTTATTTTCTATGGTGGGAGTGGGATTCATCTCGTTATTCAAAGAAAATATTTCTGATGAGTTCTTTTGTTATTATTATCAATACTGCGCGAACGATCGGTATAAAACGGACTCTCTTTGCGCGTTGAATTGGATTAATTTTTCAGAAGAGTTTGTAAAAGCGTGTAACTAGAATATATACACCGTACTAGATTTTTGTATTGAGAATAGAAGGTAAGCTAGTTACTTTATTAATTTTTATGGTGAACATTATACTAAATAGTAGCTATTTTGTATATTTTATCTAAATCACAAATACATTTGTATAATATTTACTGAACTAGTTTCCAAATAAAAGAGCCCACGTTGAAGGTAATAGAAACAATTTATTCTTAACGTTCTACTTAGTAATTTTTTGTAAATTTTTTTCAGAAATTAAGAACGAAGATGTCAAAACAGTCGTCAATACTCGCATATACAGTGAAAAATCCGAAAAGGCTGAAAAGTACAAGGAGGAGAACACTGAAGTAAAAAATCATGAAGGTAGCCATAAAAATATTTCAGCTGATTTAAGTGTAAGGGAGGCAGGCAATAGCGGTGCAACTATTACTCCAGCTTGTGAAAGTCTCGAAGATGTTAATAGATACGACATAGGGTTATATGTAAATAAAACACCTTCTGACGACTCAGTAAAAGAGAAAGCTTTAAGCCAACCCTGGCTACCACCAACAAATTTTAAGTTTCCTATGGCCTATGGAATAAATCTCTCATTTCAACACCACTGGCTAAAGATTTATCTTTGGCTAGTATATTCAAAATATCTAAATGGAGCATTATGCAAAATTTGTGTGTTATTCAGCCGTGCAGTTGGAGGAAGAGGAGGTCAACATTTAGGAGCTTTGGTCACAAAGGAATACACGAATTGGAAACACGCTAAAGAAAATTTTGAGAAACACGGAAGAAATAAATATCACACGCTGAAAACTTTCTTCAAATCATGTCAAGAAAACAGGCTGATGTTCTTTCTCAACTGAGCTCCGAGAGACAACGAATTATTCACGAGAACCCTGAAAAATTAGTATCCATCATTGAAACTATCATCTTTTGTGGACGGCAGGAAATAGCCTTGCGAGGCACTGATGACTTCGGTGCTATTGAATTCGAAGATCCAGTGAATAATGATGGAAATTACAGGGCACTTCTTCGTTTTCGAGCTAGAAGTGGAGACGAAATACTTAAGAAACATTTAACCGAATCCGTAGGTACCAAAGCCATTTTTACATCTCCAATAATACAGAATGAGATCATTGGAATATGTGGTGAAATTATCCAAACAAATATTGTTTCGAAAATAAACGCAGCATGTTCAGACTATAATTCAGACATTTCAAGAAATGAGAGAGAATCCTGAACACTTCAACGAAATTTATTCTTTAGCAGTGAAACTTGTTAGTGACTTTGGAGGTGAAAGAAGCCGAGGACAACCAGTCATCAAATAGGACGCCTGCTGAAAGCAACAAAGAATACTATAAAAGAAATCTATTTCTTCCATTCTTGGACCACTTCATAATAGAGTTGAACTCTCGATTCTCTGATCACAATATGCGCATCGCAAAGTTGCAACTTCTTCTTCCAAGAAAATGTGAGAGTGCTACATCTCAATTAATGGAGGAGTGTTTTAAAATGTTTGACGAATTAGTTGGACATTTTAAAAATTTTGAAGCAGAATTGGAAATGTGGAAAAATAAATAGCGAACAGTTCCTAATGAGGAGAGGCCAGGGACTGCATTAGAAGCAATAGAGAATTGCAATGAACTGTTCTATCCAAACATTCGCAAATTATTGGTAATCCTAGCTACTCTGCCAGTTTCAACTGCGACTGCTGAGAGAATGTTTTCCACATTGAAGAGGTTGAAATCATGGCTCTGCAATTGCACAGTAGACGCACAACTGACAGGACTCGCTCTGCTAAGTGTTCATCGAAATGTCAAAATTGAAACGAGTGAAGTTCTCTCCCATTTCATCGCACGAAGAAAAAGACTAAATTTAATTTTTTAATTTTTCTTTTTTTATAAAAAGTGAACTTTTATATTATTTTTTTTTCAATGTAAATATTGTAATAAAAATAGGGTTAAGCAACATGTTTGCAAACATAAATTTTTTAAATTTCGGAAACCTCACCTTGCAGACCCACGGAGCATTAATTGAGAATTACCGTGAACTCAATTATCTAAATATAGCACTAATAGATGAAGACTTTTTCAATTCATTTATAATCTCACCACAAATTGTATGCTTAAGATTTTAAATTTATATAATATTCCGATTATTAAGTTCACGTTAATTCTCTATTATTCTTTCATCCCTAAGGGTATTAGCCTACTATGCTAACCCCCCCCCCCCATTCGTTATCTATATATACGGCCATGTATGGGTAACTATATCTACATATTAACAAAATGGGCTAATAACATTCTCCTGAAATTAGCAGGGAATTCCATACCTGCACGCCGTAGAAGAAAAAGCATTTAGTGCTAAAATCAATTCAATGCCAAGGACCACTCACACGATTGGAAGACAAAGACCTTTTACAATTAGCTAAGTAATTAGGACTTAACTTACTTATGATTCTGAACAGCTTCACTGCAGTTCGGAATTTCAGATAATTATTAAAAGTGCAGCCACAAATACTCCTTAAAATTCTAAGTAGAATAAAGTGAAGAAGTGAAGAAACGAGATTAGTTAAATGTACGCTCAGAATTTATGTATTTAGTAAAGTATAGTTTATTTTAAGAGAAGTCATCAAAGATAACATTAGTAAACGAACATATTTTTAATTTCTGAAAGATATCAATTAATGATGAGCCACATCGTCAGCAGTGTTATGCCTTGACACACAACACTCTTAATGAAGAAATAACTAACGACTCATTAGTATATAATGATTCATTATAAACTGCGGACACACAGCCATTTCTTTAATTCAGTTGTGCTGTCAAACTGGCTTTGATGAACTTATCACCTTAAAGAAGAAATATGGATCGAATTAACGTGATAAACTTTGTTTCCATTTATTTTATTTTCAATTTAACAATTTCCAAATGAGAAAAACATTATATTTAAAAAAATATTGATAATATAATTTGTGATTTGCATTTATTTTCATTTCTTCTTCTTATTTTTCAAATCGGCAGATGCACAGCGGAGCTCCAGATTTACAAATCTAGCACATTTTTCCTCATTATAGCTATAATGAAGGAGGAAAACACTTCATTAGTGTACTTCATTATCATCTGATTTTCGAGCTATAATGACCTATACTATGTGACACACGGCATTTTAATGAATGGATAGTACAAATGATTCATCAGCTCGTGCTGTGTGTCTAGGGTATTACCAATTTAGTGTTTTTGTCACTAAATTTGATGATTTCAAATGGAATTTTAAATATCAAAAATAGGTTTAGACCTTACACTCACAGAACGATCTAATGAATCCTTAGCACTTATAATTCATTAAAATTCGCTGAGTTTTTTTTCTTGATTTCTTCAAATTTTTTTTTGCACTGTTTTGTATTCAAAAGAAAACAATTCAGACTAGTAACATTGAAAAATGTGTGGCTTTAACCACCTTCGTCTGTATTACTTGAAATAACAAAACAAATATTTTGCGACATTGTCAACTATTACGACAACTTTGTCAGGATCGTATTTCACTTTCCCGATGCCAACAGCGTTATTTAAATGACGACCAAGAATTAGTATGCCCATAATCAAGTCGTTGGTGGGGTTTGTTGAAATGTCAGCCTCTAGGTATGCGTTACTGATATGATAGTTCCCCATTATGACATTAGCTGTACTGAATTATCGATTATAATCCTACGAAACAAAGCATTGCGATTAAAATGTCTAACAATAATCAATTTATCAAAGCATGTACTCGTCAAATTCAATAGTATTTCGGTGGATAAACGGAATTTGAAGTCGCATTCCTTGTGCAACTTCTTACTTATGCTCTAAAGAGTCTTTCAGTACAAAGAACTACCTACCACGCATAAGAAATCTTATCTTCTTGGCCTTATTTACGTCACTTTTCTCTTACATCTATTAATTTGAATCATCAGTCACGGCAAGCTTTTACAGAAAGAGTCATTTTTCGATGTCATGACCTTTTCTATTCCACTGAAAATTCTCGTTTTTGAAGTATAAAGTAATCCGTGATGAAAAATTCTTGAACATGTATCATTGCCTTAGAATTTTAGGGTGAAATACATATAATAACTTTTCTGGTATTATAAATGTTTAATTTTTCTTTTCTTTTTACAGATCTACCATAACCTCTAGATCATGCAGGTTCTATCAAGATGAAGTCACCATACACCAGCCGAAATCTTCGATTCCACAAGGTCCATCTGTCTCGGCGAATATATCACAATTTGACTATAATTGATAAGACAGCATTACGTAAATTAAGTGCCAGCGACACGAGGATTAATTATCACCTCATAAAACACCAATCAAATAAATATTAGTCACCGTAGTCCTACGGAATATAGTCATTAGTCCGATTTTCCTTCTGTGTATATCCTCCACCGGTCGTCTTCACCCCGCAACTACCGTGAAACTTTTAATCACCTCTGTTCGTGTAAAACAGAGAAACAACATTTCCAGCGACAACTTGAGCAGATCAGGTTTGTTTGAAGATTCCTTATCACATAATTGGACGAGGGAGCAGAAATTATGATAACACGACTTTATCCCCCCCGAGGACGACCCCAGTCTGTGCTTGAGTATGTGGGGTGCAAATTTGTCGAAAAGTGACAGCAACCAAGTGGATAGTGATGCAGGAAATGGGGTAAGTTAAGCTAAAAATATTTGCTAATTTTGTGTTTTCTGTGTAGTAAAGGCAGATAGTAATTATTCCGTTAGCAGTCCTTCCCGTCTAATCGATTTATATACATTAATTTTTTTCTTCCTTTTTTTCTCTTGGTGCACACCTAAATATGCGGACATCCTTTTACGAAAGCAGACACGTGAAGATCCCAGAACGGAAGCGTTAAGAGAACTGTCATATGGAATTATCCTTCCAGTGATTTGCGCTTTGGGTATTATTGGAAATGTACTGAATCTCATCGTCCTGACCAGAAAAAAATATGCAGGGTACTGCATACATATATATGTGAGGAGAGGTAAGGAAATTCAATTTTTCCTGTCAAGATTTCAGATTTCACTTTTTACCAATACGCTACCAACTAGTTTGTGGGTAGAGTAGTGGATGGCTATAGGTGCCACTGCAGGATAAGTCCCAACTTCCATAGCTACTTTCAGTTTATTCAGGATTTGGTGATGGATATGTATTCACATCCTTTGGTTATACAATTTATACAGTTATTGTACGCGCTCATCCCTGTTATTACAAATTTGCATAATTGAATTGTCTATTGCGAAGCATTGAATAGTCCTCTGTTTGATTTGCGTAGGCGTGCATTGTACAGAGCCGGATACTTTCTTCGGACGTTCGTGGTTGGAATAGGACATAATAAAATGAAGCTTTTATCAATGGGAAGTTTTCTGGATTTTCGCTGAGACAAAGGGAATTTACGTTATGCGCATTTAAATGTCTTTCAGCAAAAATTCATTTGTAGTCACAAATTGCTTTATATATTATAGGGATGCTTTTGGTTATTTGAGGCTAAGATCCTGCATTTTTCATAAATTCTGACATAGAGAAAAAGGGATTGCGAGCTTTTTTTTGTGCTTATAATCTCTTTCACTTTAAAAATTTAAATATCAAATCACTTGGAAATTTGCATAATTTAAAAATGAATTTCACAGTTGAGAAATATCATCGCCTTAGCGGAGAAATTTAACCATCCTTACAGACTTGGTTTGTGGCTGAGCGAAGGTAACGTATTAATGGTACCCTGCGGACTATAATTTATTATAAGGCCAAATTGCCATTTATCTTTCAATCACATATTTTTACCAATCCGATATGAGGTCGACTGATATGTCGGAAAAATTGCCAACGGCAGATTGCCTTGAAAAATAGAATCAGTATTCCTCAAATCTTACCACCACAAGGCGGATTAGATCCCAATATCCATTCATAGTTTCTTAGTGCCAAAGTGTAGATGGATATCAAAAGCTATAGCACCGCACAACACTATCCGCATGGATATCTATGTACGCATACAGTCCTTCATTTAGATTGAAACTATTTTCACACCAACTCCAAATCGAGCATATTTCCGCCATTCGGTATTGCAGTCTCCCCCTAAATATCATGAGACATGTTAACGCAAGGTTAAGATTCATTTCAAAATCTAAAATTTCAATCCTCTGTGAACCTCAAAAATGTCAACACTCTTATTAGTGCGTGTGTGAATCTTTTAAAGATTTTGTGACTATTCACAATCTGAATGGATCTCTCTTGTCTGAAAGAAGCGCTTCAGGGACAATTACTTTACGAAGCAAAAGTTTTCTCTACATCAAATACAGAATGGACCTTTTTACTACACGAGGATTAGATGAAATCCATTCCTCATCAGGGTAGTTTAGCCAAATAGATTAGCCTGGCATCACTTATACATATTCTTGGAATGATGGAAATCATCACGAAAAACAAAACTCTCAAAAAGAGTAGGAGAGTTCCAGATAAAAATCAAATCGTAAAAGATTCATAGATTTTAGCGTCCTTTTTAAAAATTTCTTACGTAATTTACTATCGAAAAAAAATCAATTCCAGATTGTCACCAAAAGCCTCTCCATCCAGAGATCTCTCGAGATTTCCGCTTATGTTGTCAAAATTTTTCCCTTGGGCAGATGTCCTCAATTGAATTTGCAAATATCCTTAGGCCGTGGCTAAAAAATTTATTCTGCTAATCTTCAAGCTCCATTGTACTTGCAAATAGCTTCAAGGAAATTTCCATTCGAGACCTTTTCAACATGAAAGAGCCGAAGTCATGAACTTATTAACTCTAGCCTGAGTATATAACATCGTTAGGAACTCGTCTGGGAGTCAAAGACCTTTTGCTCCCGCTTCTGTCCTTTTTACTGCCGAAGTTTATATCCTTTTGAGATTTCCTTTCAAACAATTACACGGTCGGCAAAACACAACGCATTTTATCCATGTTTCGGGGTTGTATTACACCACAAATAAACGTCTTTGAATATGTCGCATTCTTGGGGCATCATCGCTTAAGGCATTTGTCGCTTTACACCCTTTCGATGTGTTCTTGGGTTGACTTTCTCCGGTTTTCGCTTGTTCGTCATTCTGGGAGCAATCGCTTTAAATTGGGAAAAATTGCTCCTTCATTCTGGTAGTAGAGGAGTGAGTTCACAAAAGCTATGTACTGATGGGACGATGAGCGACGACAAACATATGTTCACAATTCTTCTTACAGAGCTTTTCTAATCCATGTGAGTACATATTGTTGGATATATTATTACATTTTGTTGACGTCCGAATATTTAAGTTTAGAACCTTTTATTTTTTAAATATTTATTCAAGTGAATGGATTTCTCGTTTGTTGTCATGTCAAAGTTTGAGACATTACTTGATTTGATATACATTTACGAGTATATGCATGTATAAAACATTGTATCCATTAATTTTTTTTTTATCCCATCACGTGCTATTGACAACCATATCCTATCTCCTGAAAGGCGATTTAATAACCACAAAAAAGTTTTCAGTTTATGCATCACGTTGCTCTCCTATATCAGATAAACTCATGACGGATGCTGTGGTCCTGTATAGATTAACTTTTTATCCTAATCAAAATGACTACTTACTTTGGTTTTTCCCCTTGAATTTGATATGAGTTTTTATGTATTGTAGACGATACTGTCACATCCAGCATTAATCGCATAAAGGCAATTTGACATTGCATATCAAAAATTTCGATTGGCCTTTGGCTCCCTTGTCAAATTTGGACAGTATCATTGAGGACGTATTCAAATTGCAAACCAAATGGAAAGTATTGGTTGGTACTCACCTTTTTCGGGTATGTGTATCACGACAGTTTTTTACACGAAGTGGAAATTGTTTTGCTTGTTTTTATTATTTCAAGGATTATGAAAATAAAATCAGATGCAGGTTTGTTCATAAAGGCTAAAAGCAATATTTGACTGTGGTATACGGTTTGAACCTGGTAATTGAGTGGATGTTTAGTTTTGTTTTTTTTATCTAATTTAAGTGTTTCGATCATAAGAAATTCAAAGTAATTTTGATGGAGGTAGATGATTTATAATCATTGTATAATTTTCTCCTGTAGAGGCCTCGCATTGTAGCCTTACTTCTGCTTTCGGGCCACCCCCAACTCTCTCCCATCTCTTTCCAGATTTTTCGCATTACTCTTTTCATCCTAAGTTTATGTTTAATTTATTCACACCTAATTATTTACAATTTAACTCAAACGTTATTCATTTAGAGGAGTTGTCTACAAGTGTACATCGGAGCATGAAATATGACACCAATTACTTTTACAGGGTGCCAACCCTACTTAGAGTTAATAGTCAAACTGTTGTTTTTTAATGTTAGTGTTAATGCCCTGTTTAATAGGTTTGTCCAACTCAAATATTATAAAAGACAATTTATTTGTGAATGAATAAATAGTTAAATCTATTCATTTACTTCAACGTAATCACGCACATAATCCGGGAAGCGTCATAAGTATGCATATTTCTTCGTGAAAAAATTATTAGGTTAGGCAAACAAACTCAAGCTATAGGATCAGAACGAACTCACTCTATTCAATAAAACGCGACCCTTCGGCCTTCTCAATTATCCCTTACATTATAGCTGCATTAAATCTAATCAAAACAGTTGTAATCTTGACAGAGATATGTAGTTTGAATGATTATCGTTCCATTGCTAATACAAACATGTGAAATAATCGCCATAATTCAGATTTACAAGGTCCTCATGCTGAGCCAATTTAGGCTTTTCTAAGCTCCAACCTTTATAGGTAGACTTCAACCTGTAAAATGTTCAGGTCAGGTACCAAGCGGAATGGAGAATTCTAGTATACCAGACATGGCCGATAATATCTGTGGGAGCATCTTGGATTTAATGTTGACCTGTTCGAGGATATTGAGATGTCCCATACCGTAAAAAATTGTTATCATCAGACCTTTCCCTTCAAAGCATACTAGCCGGTGCTTCCTTCTAGATAAATAGGTAGATGGTTGTAAGGCAAAAATAGTTTCAAGTGTACGCACATGCCATCCTTTGCACTTTAGCAAAGGGCCTCTTTGTGGGTCCCTGCATTGTTTCAAGCCACCAAAGGGTTGCCACGTGAAAAGGTAGGTCTGATTATGCCATGAAAGATCTATAAGGTCTTTTTAGGGCTTAGTCCCGACTTTTTCCAGAAAAACTTTTAAGGATTTTGTTTTGTGATATCCCTTCTTTAATAAAACAATAAACGAGTGGTCTAATTACAATATACGCAGAGCGCGCACCTTAAAAATGCCAGAGCAATTTAATCAAAGTATTTGACGCCAGCTTAATTCCAGAATTTATTTTCAATCATACAAAAAGTACTGTTGACTGGCGGGGTAAATGCATATATGGAAGAGTAAGCGTTAATTGTGTAAGGAACCTGTACATAGCTAGATATTTATAGAACTATGTGTGGAGTTTTTCTATTGGAAATTTTCCTTCGTATAATTCACGGTTGCTTTTTGAAATTATATTATAAGTAGTCCTAAGTAGATTGACTAGGCAGCTTCAACTTCCCACCCGAATATCCTATCCAAATATCTAGAAAGATGAACTGGCCTCGGCCGGCAAGCCCTGCCTACAAGCCTCTACGTCACCAACGGAAGACTATGGGTTGTACCTGTATCAAACGGATGCTTTTAGTTGGTACGAGTACATCGGAAAGCTGTCCCATTACGCAATATAGACAAAAATACTAATTTTACATTTATAATAGGGACGCAGAAATAAAGGCATAAATTAAATTCAAATCAGCTGTTGTCATTTTGGACCCCTTACTCCACCAAAGCTGCCCAGAGTAAAATTTCGACGTTTTTTACTGACCGAAATATTGGCGCTCGAGCAAGCGACTTCACAATTTAAAACATATTTTGAAGATCATATCAATTTTGTGAATTTAAATAAACCTACCTTTGGCTTAGTAAAACATTTAATTGACCTATGACACTACTGAAATATAGAAAATTTAGAGTTAATGTATAGATTTTGTCTTGGACGATTATTGATAAATATGAAATTTACGCAATTTAAAAATCCAAAGCTAATGGCTGAATCGCGCTGAATATGACCAGATAGATTTTATTAATATAAGTCCACTTCTTCTCCCAGATTTGTTGAAATTTAAATTGTGTTTGTGATTTTGTCCTTTTTTTTTTATAAGTAGTTCGTTTCAAGGAACATTTATTTGTTACGGTAGTTTCAATATCCAGTTGGTAAGTATTTCTCTTTTATAATTTGCACGCAGATTAGTTTAGTTAGTAGCTCTGAGGCTACCCTAAAAAGCCGAAACGCAACAGCATTGTTTATAGTAACGTATAAAAAGAGAATTTTTTCTGGAACTAGCAACAAGTGTTTTATTTGAAAATTGTTAAAAAGTAGTTATTAAAATAAAAAGTGATAAAAGTTCTTTTATAAAATTGAACTCTCTCCTTTTATTCAGAAATAACCGTCGGTGGAAATTTTGTCTTTTACCGTTTTCTTCGTTTTTTCCCTAAATATAAAACACCTTCTTGGAAACATTTATACCATTTGTAAATATTTGCTTTATTCATAGAACGCTCGCTAAAATTAGCAATAAACGTTTCCAAGCACAAGTACACCAACACAACAAAAGCATCGTGGCAATTGGATTTATAAAGTCCGCAAAATTCTAAAATTTCCCGTATTTTTTAACACAATTGTGGCGACGTGTCAATACCCTGTGTATGATCAACACAGGCCAAAGATACAAGTGGCGCACCAAGGACATCCTATTGTTAATCTAAGTTCATCATAATTGCTGTTCCAGTTAATGTTTTAACAGCCTCTGACGTATAGAGGCTCATGCCCCAGGACATTCATTTTGTCTTGTGCCAGCAATAAAGATCATCGTATCTACTGCAACCGCAGTTTGACTTATTAGGTCGAGGACCTCGAACACATAGCCTTATACTTCCGGACATATAATGTGGTTAAACTATACTGTCTTACCTTCCTCACTTGAAGCTTCCACATTAAGGCTACAAAAGAATATCCAGAACTGACGGTCTCACAACTCTAGTTCGCAATCAATACGACGCGTTTGAGTTGGACTGTCAACCGCAACGCAAAATATCTGGTGGGCAATGTTATCAATACAAAGGGTATCTATCCACTAAATACTTCCTAGCTAAGAATTTAATTTAGTTCTCCACAAAATGACTCAATTTAATTATGGCATATTTCTCGTTACTCATATTAATTACCTTCGTTCATTTTTAGTATTAAAAACCAAACAAGACATTTTCACTTTATTTAAGTCAGCGAGATTTCCTTCGGAATTATGATATTTTTAGCCCAAAATAAACCACCACCTCACCTCAAAATTGCTGAAAATGCTATTTTTAGGCTCAGCATTCAAAATTAACGAAGAGTCGGAAATGTTGTTCGGAGGTGCGGAAACAGAATAACCCAAATTAATAGGTTAAGGACCTTATGAAATTCCAACATCGAAAACAACTCTTTGTAGCGAGACTATGCAATTAACTGTTTTATCTTTTTTTTATTAAAACCTTCCATCGGAAATGAAAGGCGTAAGTTACGTACTTGTTATCTTGTCGAATATACGCCCACGAGAGAAGTTGTGTAGTTCATGGCAAATGTTGGAATCAATGTTGTACTCTGTTTGGAATTGGTATGTACGTTTGTAAGTATACCGTTGGAGGTCTACATAAAACTGGTAGGTATAGGACATATATAGGCTTTTTCTGTTTATGGTCGAGGGAGTTTGAATGGAACTGCCATGTATTTGTCACGCTTTTCTGAGCCTTCGTTTTGATATTAAAACGATGTTGATGTGAGGGCATATGATTATTGGAAAAAGATTGACTTTTTATCTATGCGCTTTGTGTATGCAAAGATAGGAATTAGCTTGCACAGTATCCGATGTTAGAACTTTTTCCAGGAAAATTCAGTTATATATGTATGGAGAGTTGCATGACTTCAAAGAACTCTTCTCGACTATCCTAAGATATACATACAAAAAGAGTACAATATGTAAGTACCTTGTGTGAGATATTCATGTATCAACAGAGATCTGCACGTTAACCTTCACACTCCTGCAATATATGTATCCATATATCCGCTGCTCCATATTCATCTTACTGATGAAAACGTAGAAATTTTATTTCAGTTCTTTACGTCGCAACAGCAAACCCCATTATCCATGCCAATTGAATTTCTATTTCATCTCTGCTGAAACAAAAGTAGCAGTCCTGAAAGGAAACATCGTAACCGGACTTTCCCGCAAGTTTCTTGCACAATAAAATTCAATACAAGAGATTCCGGCGGATTTACAAACTCAGCAAGCGGATCGAGAAGATTCCGGACATGAGATGCTAGCAATACTTTTGCTCTGCCAGGAAAATATCTCTGTGTCATACATAGAACATAGAAACAACCTACTCTCACATCCTCTACAATTCCATAGTATGACGACTGACGAGTCCTTTTTAAGGCTAAAAAAAACTTTCCATCGCGGCGGGTAACTTTTAAATTTTGTTACAGAACTTTTCACAATTCCACTGGATCCATTGCGTATGCGATGATTAAGCCAATTTACTGGAGTAATGCAAATTTAGTTAAACAATTTTATTTAAGTTGGCGCCACTCTTTGCATTTAGTACGAATTTCAGGGAATTCATGAGGGAATCTGGGTGGCGAAGCTTCGTGGTTTTTGGCACTGACGTCAACAACAGAAAGAAAACGTGAAAAGTTAAAAGCTCATCCATGGCCATTCTATGGATGCCTGCATGTTTATTAGAATTTAAATTGGATTCATCAAGGAAATGGATATTTCACCTCTCTGAATCAGGGACAGGTTGTACTTTTCTATAATGAACAAGAACCGAATTATGCCTACAATGGAACTTGTTGGCTCGTTAGTTAAAACTGAATTTTTAAGGGCTTCAGTGGTTTGGAAGGGTTTTCCTTTTCTTGAAGATTATGAGGCAACTAATTCCGAGATAAATGGAAATATTTACGACATTATACAGGGCTGGGTTAGTTGGCCAAAAATTAGTTCTTCATAGAAAATAACATTTCTTTGTATAAGTACCCTGTAGGTTTGCATCAAGGTTATATGTTACATATGTTGTACTAGAACAAAACGCATGGGTTATAGGGAAAGAGTTTATAATTAGCTAGTTCGTCAATAAAGTACAATTCTTCATAGCATGTCTTCCACTTAATAAGGTCCTTTTAAACATTTAGCATCGGATTCTTCTAAGTAGACATTGACCGTTGCTTCTGGATAGAAGTGCAATAGAAAATCCAGAAAACCAATTTTTTTTTTTGCGTTTTGTAGAAAAACGGACTGAAACCCCTGGACAGACAGCGAAAATCGCTGCGATCACAGGTTCATTCAATAGAGCGGCCCTTTTACCTTCAATGCCACTGAAAATCCAGAAATCCAGAATTTTTTTTTTTCATTATTGAAAAAAAACTCGGGAATTGTTAATTGTTGAATATAATAATAATGCAGCAAAATTGTCATCACTGTACTGCAAAAAACTACTTGCCAGGACACTGGTAAAATGTAACATGAAAAGATTTGTTAAAATGAATGAAATTTGAGGCACTTAAGGGAGTTAGGTGGTATGTCAACCAGTTAGCTCAACCCGACATGGGTCATTGTGGCATTCCCAACTATGAAGCCGATGTTATAAGGTATTTGAACTCTTGTATCGAATGCTTATATAGTAAACGTGGACGAGATAAAAAAATCTATTTCTCAAACCCCCAGAGAACCTAGCAGTACAATTTCACACAATTCATTTTGACCACTTAAGATCATCCCGTAGGAGAAAAAGAATGAATTATTTTGATATCGGACTGGTCGACACTTTCACAAAGTTTACTGATGTCAAGTCTTTAAGTGACAGCGGTAGTGCCTTTACTTCAAAGAAATTTGAAAAATATTGTGGGCAAAATGCCATAAAACACACTTTGAAGGCCGTGAAAACGCCCTGATCCAATGGCAGGGTTGTTAAAGAATGCATTATTTTTGAGCTGCATTCGTATACATTTTTTCATTCAAATGAACGAATTGGAAGCTGCAGTCAAAGTATGTTTAAAGAATTGGAATGGAATTAAATGAATTCTATTCCCCAAAAAAATAATGCCGAATGCATTCTTTTTGCTTTTAGAAAAAGAATGCATTACTTTGAGCTGCATTACTTTAGAATGCATTGCATTCATTGAAGTCTGTGTGAATTCACTTGCATTCATTTGCATTCAGCATTCACTTGAATTCAGTGAAATTATTCCATGAAATTATTTTGTGATTAAGAATGAAAGAACAAATAAAGCACTTTTAAGCATTTTTTTTCTAAAGAATTTCAAATATTAATTAATTTGTCGAATTCTACCACATAATGAAAGTAGATGTATTTTTTTTCGCATAATTTAATTCATCTGCTTCTCCTCCTTAAATGATTTTTTCACATAACAAATGAAAAATAATCATTATTTTCGGTCTCTGGAATAAATACTTTTTGATTTGATTTGAAATTCTTTAAAAAAAAATGCTTAAAAATGCTTTATATGTTTTTTCATTCTTAAATCACAAAATAATTTCATGGAATAATTTCACTGAATTCAAGTGAATGCTGAATGCAAGTAAATGCAAGTGAATTCGCACAGACTTCAATGAATGCAATGCATTCCAGAGTAATGCAGCTCAAAGTAATGCATTCTTTTTCTAAAAGGAAAAGAATGCATTCGTCAATATATTTTGAGGAATGTGGAGTTGTATTTCCTAATTCCTAATACTGAAGTGGAATGAAAGAATGCTTAATATGCATTCTTCATTCCTTTGAATTAAAACCAAAAAAGGCTGCATTCTTTAACAACTCTGTCCAATGGCCAAGTGTAATGTGGGGGGGGGGGGGCTGCTGCTTTCGTTTCATTGACAAAAGACGAATGGATTGAGATTGGAATGAAAATATGGCTATCATTCAGAGGGCCTTTAACAGCATGAAGTATTCAGATGAGCTTCCCCTGAAGAATTCATGATGGGATCCAAACCTGTGCAGTATATTGAGAAATATGTTAAATTCTAGCTCTACAGGAATGAACGTAGGAATAAGACGACGAAATTACCCTGCTTTCAGGGTTGCGCGAAAGCTCAACAGCGAATGTCATGGCAGAAAAATACCGTTATACGGTGGGGAAGTTTAATGAAGACCAGGAGTCACCCAAAACTTACTCGGAAGGCAAACTGGTGTTAACTAGACATGAGTCAGATGCAATGATAGATAAGCAGATGCACCAAATATACAAATCACGCAGAATTCCTTCGAATCGGCAGATCGTCTGAAAAAATGGTGTAATGGAGTTTGATTTATAATACAAACCTAGTGCTAAATATTGTAACACAAAAGCTTCCAAGGGAATTACAATGAGCGTAAAAATTAACAAAAGAAATTAGCACTTAGAAGAAATATTTGAGGTGACTGCGGTTAGCCAACGAGATGGGTTCATAACTAGGACCGACCAGTAAAAAAGGGGGTAAAATTAGGCTCCCGAGTTTCGAATTAAGGTAAGAGTAAAAGATATGCTGGTTGTCTAATAGCTTTGAAACAGAACTTCAGAGCTGCAAGGACAGTGACAGAGAAACTAAGATTTGAAAGAGAGTTTCAGATATTCAAGGGCACTGTCTGAGAAGCTGAAGTTAGAAAGAGAATGTCAAAGCTGCACGAGTAGTGGTAAAAAAAGCTCCTGTTTGAAAGTGAACTTCAGAGCTTCTGGAAAGACAGTAAGGGCGAATGGCTACGCTACTGCTGCTTCTATGTTTGTTATGAGGGAATTTCCAAAGCAGGTTGAATGCACTGTAAAGGCAAGTATACACCGACACACGACACCGACCGCAAATCTTTTTCCCACAGACGATTCTTCGAAAATACCACCATCACTATATTTTCCTTATCCACCTAAATCAATGCAGAGAAATTGATACTTAGGTCCAGCTATAGCCATTAGAACAACGGAAAATTTATTTAAATAGCAGTAATAATTCGAACCGATTTTTGCAGAACATTTCATAGTTACGTGCTTTCCATCTACGCTTCCAAGACAGTCCTGGAAATTCCCACTTTTCTGCAAATCCATTTACAGCTTCTTCCCACATTTCCTTAATAGGTTCGGGCGTATATATAGGTTATAGTTGTTTCAAAATTGCGTCACAGACTTGTTCAACAATGCCACTTACTGTAGAAAAGCCACATATAAAACTGTGTCCAATAATTTTGTATGAATCCCCAGTAGCTAGAAATCTGAAATTAATATATTTTCAGCTGAGGATTTAAAATCAAAATGGAAAAATTTCCGAGACAATTATGCGAAACATCTACGGTTTCAAAAAAAGCATACTGGGCAAGCAGCAGTAGGGGCTCATCATTGTAAATCATGTCCATGGGCCCAACAAATGGAATTGTTAAAACCATATTTGAAATTCGCGCGCACACATTCAAATGTTTGTAATGATGATGAGTCAGAAACTTCATTTGAAAATAGAGATCCGCTTTCACTGGATGATGAAAATACTTTACCAAATACGCAACAAACGAGGAAAACAATGCCTTCCACTTCTACTGTAGAAAGATTTCGCCAGCCTGAAGAATATGTTTCAAACAAAGCTTCTTCGTCTTCTTCTAGAAAAAAGGGAAACAAACAGGAGCAGAATCCTCTCAACCTTCTTCAGTGGAAAAAGTCTTAGCATATTTGGAAAAGAAGGCTACCAAACTGACTGATTGTTATGATGGCATTGATATCATTTGCTTGGGTTATGCCAAAACAATAAAAAAAATTTCCCCGATATGCTGTATCAGCAGAAACAAAATTCAAAATTGCTCGGATTTTAATGCAAGAAGAATTAAATCATCAATTGGAGGGAAATAATATAGTTCCTGAGGCCAGAGTCGCCGCTTCTTCTTCTTCTTCAAACAATTCAATGGACTTTTCTTATTCTAATTCTCCAGCATGTACAATAATATACGAATGACATTATAACGAATATATTGAACTATTTTGTTTAACGTATTGTACCTGTCCTCGTTAAAGAGATGAACTACTCTATTTTTTTTATTTCTGAATAAAAGTATGATATGACACAATAATGTTTTTTCTTACCTTAGTGTAATCGACAAACGTTCTTCTGGTAATTTGTGTCTTGCTTCTTATATCTTCTTTAATCAACTCCAAAATCATATTAAAGTTATCAAACTTCAGTCGAAAATACGTATAAAGTTTTCTTCATGTTGTCGTAAAATTGGGTACAAAGTATGAAAATCTCCTTCTTCTTCACGCACCAGATTCACTTTATGTTTCCGCATTTTTCGTTTTTTTTCTAAAACATATAGACAATATGATATAAAAAAAGACTGACATTTTTCTATTAATAATATAAATACCTAAGTGGATGTTCCTCTTCCTCCACCAACGCTAACAGGGGCAACAGTTCTTCTTCAAATTGAACACTCATTTTTCTCAAGAATTTTTTCAAAACTAAATTCAACTTGTACATGTATGACACACCACCACGTCGGTGTGTGCTTACATTCACCGCACCACCAACATCACCGCTACCGCTAACGGCACCGCCACCGCGTCGGCCATAATGATACATTTGTTGGAATCCCATGCATTGCATGATTTCAAGTTATTCACTGTTATCATTTTCAACTCATAAATGAAATCACACAAATGAAGCCGATTGTACCATTGTCAGCTTAGCGTAAGAATTCCGAAGAAAATGTTCTAGTAACTTTCCAAGAAATAACTTAAAAGTATATTTAGAAGGATAAGTACCCATCCAAGCATTGTTGGACCGCTCTTGCTCTCTAAGGTACAATAATGCATTCAAATTCCAGAAAAAATTCTGAAGTAAATTGTGAACATCAAACGATAAAGAGAAGGCTAAAAGTAAATCTTAATCTACAATTGGCCGAGACATTAAAATTTTTTAAAGTCGTTTTTAAATCAAATTAGTGTGAAAAAAAACGCATTTCAAGACAAGGAAAATTCTTCGATTAACTTTTGTCCTAAAATATCTTGGGAAATTAAAACTGACATTCGCAGAGCATCTCCGGACCTTGTACTAATTTTAATTTCAAAATTAATTTTTAAAGTAGGTACGTATTTCGCTGGTCGTTATAGTCCATAGTGTTTTATTTTCAATAATAAATATTAAACCCATATATAGCACATATGCACACGGCTATCAGTTTAATTTAATTAGAAAAATCTTTGCATATTTGTTGAGCCCCGAGCAATGCTGAAAGAAATATAAAAAGAATTAGAAAAATTCAAACAAATTTGCAGTACTTAACTTAAAGCTAAAGCCAGGGAAGTCGACTGGCATACAAATTCCTCCCACGAAGATTGGCACCTATGTACATACTTACGTACATAAATGCGGAATTATACAGCCGAGCTTACCTTTAATATGAAGCTGACCATGACGAAAAATCCAACTAATTATTGAGATAAAGGCTAAGCATGAATTGAACGACAGAAGATGGAAGAAGAAGGGGCTGCTCGGGGAATTAACGGTAAGAGAAGAAGAGGTTTTGGGCTGAGACGATCATCGAGGGATAAACTATTAATCCTAAGTTTTCTTTTGAATTTAAAACGTATTGTCTGACAAAATAAAGAGAATTAACTTCTGAACGATTATTTGAATATTTGTTGAAGACTCCCACATACATATATGCTGAAATGCAGAGGAAATATGAATTAAGTAAATGAGTTAGACAATGAACTACTCATAGAATAAGAAATCAATAAAATGTATACAGAAAAGCACAAGTTTTTCATAATTTCCCACGCAACATAAACGTAAACAAAGATGTATACAAAGCAACAACAACACCATGGGAAATTGAAATTATGTAATCATTAGCTAAATTTCAATGTTCAGCACTTGAAATTTAAACTAATCATTGAATTATATTTTTGTCCTAAAACACATTTATCATGAAAACCCACTGAAATATATAAAGGAAAATTACACATAATATTTCACCTTTGACAGTTGTCATGTCATGAATCCACATCACTTTCTTCAGATTCATAACCCCTAATTACCTGCATTATTTATGCATCATTTCACAAAAACCTAAAAAATAAGTCTTAACTCGATTCATATACAAAAATTACTCACTTCATATACAAAAAACCTTCATCCATTAACACACTCAGAAACAGGTGTCATGTCCTCAACATTCCTCGTGGCACCCGCAAGACAATAAAATAAACACGTCACCGCGAAATAGCTACCGTTCACCAGAACGAAAATATGATATACGATCCCTTCTGAGTACTGACCGTCGGTCTAGTATTCTTACGTAATTATATGTTTTATTTACTAATTTTCCATAAGCTTCTGGGTGACCATGAAAATTGTCTCTGATTGTTTTTTGTGATATCCCCAATTGTTTACCGAATTTTGAAATTCGAGCGTTTCCGTTCAAGACGAAAAGCCAATTTTCAATTATTTTTCTGAATTTTGTTATTTGGAGCGATTCCGTTTGGACAAAAATCGGAACAAATGCATGCATATGGAATTGTCTACCCGACAATTCCCACCTAATAGGGAAATGCAAAATCGACCAATTCTGATTGGTTAAGGAATTGGATCGATTTTGAATAAATAGGCTGTTGAAGTGAAGCCGAAGAAGACAACTTTTCCTAAGTTGAACCTGAAGAGTTCCCCTACCCAAGGTAAGTCCTCCGTGTTAAAGTGTCAAAAGAGTTCTTGTGTAAAATCGAGTATTTATCTGTTTAGTTAAATAAAGTTTTTGTAAAGCAAAAGGTACTTTCTTGCAATTTAATTGTGCAGTGAAGAATTAAACTCTCGCCACGACTTCCCGAGTTTTTTTACGAAAACAAGTACAGGTACTATAACAAGTAAGGTTAGTGCAACAACAAGAAAATTAAGTTATACTCCAAGTGACGTGTAACAGTCAGAAGAGAAAACAATATACTCAAAAATCGAGCTTATAGAGGATTTTAAGGTGCAATAACTCAACAAAACTGAAATTCATGAGTTATTGAAAAGATGTCTTTCACAATATCAACTTCCGCGAAAAACAACAACAAGAAAATCTCACCCGAATACAGCTTAAGATGATAATTTTCCACCTAACGAGATTTTCTTATAATCTATTTACACACATACACTAAATAAGGCACATAAACACAATCTGCACAATTTACCTTTATGTAATCAGCGCACTTTCCACTAAAAAACGGACGGAAAACCCGCGATTGCGAACCGTCAAAACAAAATATAAATATCGCGGAACTGTCAAGCTTTATGTCCAATATGGCACATAATTTTGGGGTATTTTTTTAACGACTAATCTGATGGTGGTATTAAAAAAGTGCTGAAGTATTTCAACGAAAAGGTATATACTAATTTATGATTTCTCATTTCTCATGGAATTTTAATTTTATTCAATGAAATTAAGTTATGATGGAAGTCTTTAATGAGGAAAGGTAGATGTTAATTATCCTGATCGAATGAGATAAATTACACCTGATGAAAAATAACACATTCTGAGAAATTTGCGTTATGGTTGCGGGTTCCACACAAAAAATGGCGGTTCAGACCCTATATTGGGCCGAACATTTGTCTGGATCGCTCTCTTAAGTTTTTCGAGTTCAACAACTCACGATCATGTCAAGGTTAACCATGTGTTTTTATACAGTTCTTTACATCTTGTGAAAATTGTGAAATCGGCTTATAATCTACGCATGGTAAGCGTAAGAGTACGATCATATGCAATTTTAATTGTATCTAAAGTTAATAGCATTTTCAGTAATAATAATTTATTAATAACGTAATAAACGTATTCAAGACAGTTATTCCTATTCTTCCAATTTCGATCAGCCGAATTATTCTTTGCTTGGCTTTGAATTTGTAATTTGATCAGTAATTGAATTAAAATTGAATAACGTGATTATTAGTTTTCCTAGAATTAGCCATATTTCATGTGATAATAGTTTTAATAGTAATTTGAATTTACCTTGTGCAGAACAATTTCAAGACAGTAATTCTTCCCAACTTGGGTTATCTAGAATACATATGAGAATTGTTCTTTGCTTGCTACATTTTGTAATTTGATTAATTTTTAATTTCACAGATGCAAGAAAACTCTATAGATTTACAATACAATAAGTGGCAAGCTGTAAATTAGCGTGCATTACCCTTGCGGGCACATGAGAAAAATCATCGCAATGGGTACACCCATGGAACCTGGGTACCTGATACATTTTCTTTGGAAAATTTATTGTTATTGCGTTCACATAGTTTTTTTTTTCATATCTATTGATTTTAAATTTGTTTCTTACTAATAATAACATGGTATTTGTGTTTATAATCCAAAAAGGCAAATATATTGTTAATTCTTTCTGTCTTTTATGGAGGACAGGTAAAGATTGAGTGAGATTCTATGACTTACAAGAAAGGATATGTTGAGCGTGGTCTGATTTACTGTATTTCGTGTCTTTTCCATTCTGAGGAATTGATTATGAAAGTATTAAATTATACCTGGAAATTTCCTGCTAAAGTGCATCATACAATACGATTATATGAATACTTGAAGTATACTTGAAGTATGATTGAAGTAATCAAAATATCATGAAAACGCTCATTCAACGCATAAATTTCAACTTAAGTAATTGCATAATTAAATTCAAGAAAAAATCCAGTCAAGTAATTGGAATTAATTCAATGAACCGCTCTACATGAGCATATTTATATAGTGTAATACTGGACTACGAACAGCATAATACATATCAACAGAATTCGATGTGTAAAAATGTAAGAAATTTAATTGTGAAAGAATCCTTGAATTTTAATTTAATTTTCGGTAAGTAATTATATTTTTCACAGTGCAGAATGGATATTTCAAAGGCTACATTCAATGCAATGTCGTACGAAGAACAGCATAAGAGTACGTTAGAAATGCCTTGAAAGATTCTAAAGAAGACGAAGTTGCTACTGCTTTTCTTGAACTTGATAGTGATGAAACCAGTGTTTTCTTGACAGTAACATGTGCGATACAATTATTCCGGAAACAAATCGCAAAGTAAAATCTGTCCATGCTGCTCAAAATGTTAAAAATTCCGAAAATAAAAAAAACTTGGAAAGAATTGACGGTAGAAGAATTTGACGCGCACTTGAGGTTATTAATTACGGCTGCAGTTCATCATTCGAACAGTGAAGCCAGATGCGTATCCAATCTACAGAGCAGCCATGGGTATAAAACGGTTCAAAGCTATTACCAGATTTATTCGCTTCGACAACGCGAGCTCTTATATGCAAAATATCAATAAATTCATTATTTATACAATCATTTATTTTATTTTTAGTAAATTTGGCCCTAGTTATGTACAATTTTCACTCAACACGTGCTATTTGATACCAAATAATTATAAAGGTACCCGGTTACCATGGGTGTGCCTTTGAGGAGAAAATTTATAACTGGACTTTTTCGTCCACCTGACTTTACATTTTTAGTAGGAAAACGAGTTAATTGTCTTAAAATTACATGATTTAGGATCAACTTCGAGAAATTATTTTTTCATAACGAATTCTCAGAAGAAAGTTCAAATATGTAGTTACCCGGGTACCTGGGTGTACCCATAAGGGTTAAGAACAACTTCAAATGAATCTTTAATTAAATCTAAATGAAAAATCTATTTATATTGCTCTGAATTTCACAATTACCGCTACATTAACACAATCCACCAAAAAAAGATAATATTGTTACATGTGGCTAGCGAACGGTTCTACATAAACTGTTCGTTACGCACGTGTTGCAAACACAGTATTGTCAAGCAACAAAGGGTTTACACCAGCTCCAATCAGGAACTGACCTTGCGTCACATTTTTGTGATTCCATTTAGGGTTCATATTATTTACATAAAATTTGTTGGTGTCTCTATCCAGGAACCAAGCTAATTTCGTAACAATATCAGTAGAATTCATATTTATTAAAATATCTGTTTACAAACTCTGTGTGATGGAACTAATTCAACCACTTCCAAACCATTTACGTATATGCATTTCATGGCTTTTAAAGCCCACATTTAAAGGATGGGCTTTTCAGAAAATAATTAGAAAATGAGAACATGCTGACAAAAACTGGCCGCGATTTTAATTAACGGCTTATATCCAAATATTTGGATACTGATGCGTACTATGATGAAAGTGCAACGAAAAATGTTCGTTGAGTAACATTCCTTTTGGCTTCTATCAATGTGTCATAAATTTGTTTTATAATGACAATCAATGGAGCGAGGGAATTGGGCTTCCTTAAAATTCGTATGCGGCAGATGGGGAAGTTGAAATTGTTTTTTTAATAAATGCTGCAATTGAGCCTACATTTTGGGTCGACTCCTAACCACAGAATGAATTCCTCTCGCGTATTACTGCATCTCAATGCCTTTAGAGTACGTAAGCTGTTGTCGACTTGATTCCAATACAGGTCATCACAAAACCCCATAGTACCTAGTTAAATACTTAAAAATGTCATTGGAATATTTTCTCTCCTGGGTACAACACGTTCAAACAAAATACAGAAAAAATTATCCATGTATATACTCAAGTCGTCGTAACTGGAAATTTGTCTGGGCGTTCTTGAATAAAAGTAGACAGTGCGAAATTAGCTGTTTTTCAAAAAACAATCTCCAATACCTTGTGTTGAGGACGTCATTAATTTTTGCTATATATTATAAGTATCACGAAACTATTTCTTAAATGATAAAAGAAAACAATTCCTGGATTTTTTTTATTAATTGTGGAGAAAGTTTCACGCATCAGAATCTTTGTACCAAATCATCTTCTTTCTTTATTCACTTCCAGCTTTTGAGTCTACGGTGAGTCTTCCAGCTTATTTTGACTTATTCACTCACAATTTCAACGATCTGCCCAGATTATCCTCATATCCGTAATAGCTAGTTTTATCGTTGTCTCTAAAATTTTCTTTCTTGAAAGAATTTAAGTAAGTTAACAGGTGTCGCTTCCTTCCCGTTATTCTTCTGTCTATTAACAAAGCCCAAATACTTTCATTCAATCGCTCGTCCTCCTCAGTTCCCTTGTATGATTTTTTCTTCAAGATACTCCTGATCAGAGAAAACTGAGTTAATCTTGTCCACTTTTGTCAGATAATATGAACCGAGTGGCATCACAGTTGAGTGAAAAAAACTCGTTTTACATCGGAAAATCTTTGAAAAACAAATTTCTTTGCAAAAGAAGGCGGATCGTATCGTCAGGAACATTTGACTAAAGACCTTGCTTTCCTATTATTAGTTGGCTGTGCCCCTGATAAGCTATGAGCTTGGACATGCTTTTGATATTTCCATACTATAGGAGCTTGGCTAATATTTTTTCTCTCATTAGACCAATGCAATTTTCTTCAAATTACCTATATATTTTCAGGCAGGGGATTGAATTCTATCTGAGCATGTAGCTTGTATTTCAGTTCAAATTTTATCTAACGAATTACAGAAATATTTCAACTATTATTTTGCCTGATCGCAGTAGAAAGTGGACCCCCAAGAGATTGTAAATCATATTTTGTGTGTTTTCAATAAAATTTTAACTTCTTGTGATTTTCTCATGATCTGGAAACTTCCTCTAGTTGTACATCTGGAAGACGGTCTTAGGATTATCAGTATTTTGTGTTTGTGTGCAAGCTTCTTAAGATCGAGTACCAACAGTCCATGAAATATTTTAACACCAACAAAATTCTATCCCTGTGGATATTTGGCTTTCGCAAAGACACCTGCCCGACTTTTATGCTAAAGGTTATTTATGATGTTCAAAATTCTCCTTAGATTTCTCAAAAGCATTTCATAGTGTTAATCAGGTAATCTTTTGGCTAAACTTGCTATAAGTTTCAGGTTTCCAAGTGTCAATATCCTTGAATATGTTGATTAGGTACTTTCTTGTGGTCATTATTAATAGTGTGGAAACGGTAACAACGTTTCGGTTTTATTTTGGTACAGAGTGTGATAGATCATTTTGAAGCCTGGGACACCCGGTATGCTGAAGTTGACAGGATTTGCATTCAGTCAAGTTTTTGTTTTCCCAGTAATAAGACTTTGGAGAAAGTTGACTAAGTCTAGAGCATCCAAAATAAGATGAAATAGGGGTATCAAAGAAATTTATGCAAATTTAATACCCTAGACACACAGCACGATATAATGAATCATTAGTACTAAATATTCATTAAAAATCCGTGGGTCACATAGTATACGTCATTATGGCTGGAAAATCAGACGATAATGAAGTACACTAATGAACTGCTCTTTTCCTTTATTATGGCTGTAATGAGAAAAAATATGCTAGATTTGGCATGTAATATAAATGTAGAGCACTCCTGTGCATCTGCCGATTTGAAAAATAAGAAGACGAAATGCAAATCACAAGCTTGTTCTTTTTAATACAAACATTTTCTCATTTGTAATTCTGTGACTAATGTATATCCATTTTTATATGAAAGACAGACAGAAGAGGGAGAGTATTGTGTTGTCTGTACCGTGCTTTTCTATACATTTTCACGATATTTCGTCACTAATAGCGGAACTTTGTTCTTAATGGGAATACCTTGTATTCTATGTACCTTGAACGTAATTAAATGAATGGTTGTGTGTCTGCAGTTTATAATGAATCATTGTAGACTAATGGCTCATTAAGAGCGCTGTGCGTCTGGGGCATAAGTCATTCCATTGGAGATTTGTATCATGAAAGTTGTACCAAAAAACACTGAGTTATCTTGATCTCTCGTAACAGCCAAATGAAAACTTTCTTTAAAGTTTATCCCAGTCGGCATCTAAAGTATTTTTTTTCTATACAACTTCCGGGAAAACATGGGGAGGATTGTAGAAAATTATTATACAATTTACCGCGATGGTTCATTAAGTTGTTTCAGGTCGTAGAACTTTTTTGCAACCAATAGGATGGTAAATTTGTGTATATCGCGATGAGAAAAGTGCTCAGATTTAATGTAGGAAGGCATTTCCGACGTTTTCATGAGCTGCCAACTTATGGAATTGCCTCCATATTTTTTTTTAAAATAGGCCTAAGCCTGTATTTATACTCAATTTTCTTTCCATTAGGAAAATTACCAACACTATGTCGGCCATGATTAGGGCATGAGAGAAATTAGCATAACCAAGATGATTTTATTAAGTCCGACCTTAGCGTTGTCTGTTGTTGAGTTAAATATTTAAGAAATGTGTAGCCATCCACCCTCCTACAATTACTGCCTCTATCTGTATAAAGACTGCCCAGGAAGAGTAGGTGGGACCGGGTGGTGATATCTACAATGTTTTGCATGCAAATACTATGGAGTCTCTTAGCTTGACTAACCGTCAGATGGCGTGACTTTACTTTGGTATGCACAGATGAAGCTTGTTTAGTTTCAAGTTACAATGTCACCCGTATTTACAAAATCCAATCCAGCTTGAACATTTGAAAGCTTGCAACAGGAAAATTCCATTAAATTATTTATTCCGTGCGAGTCCCAGGAATTTTCCAGGATGTTAGCATATGAAGAATATCAGCAGACTTGATACCGGCAAGAGCTGTAGCGTTTCTATAACAAGCAAGAACAAGCTGTCGTTCTCCATAGATGCCATGAATAACTTTTACGCAAGATTAGAGTGCAAATAAAAATTCGTGACACAATTTAATTGAACCTATACCAATGGAGTCCAGGAGATTGTCAGTGATTTTTATGTGTTAGTGGTAGTAGTTGTAGTAGAATTAGTAGTACTAATCTGCATAGTTTCAACGTTGCTATTTAAAATTCAAAAACAATACAAAGGCATTGTTAATGACGCGATATCAGTTTGGTCAAAAGTTATGTGGAAAGGCGATTGGAGTTTACCCATCGTTTCAGTTTTGCAAAAATACTATCATTTTATCCTCTGAAGAGGCTCATTAATTTGCACAAGTATGTCAAAGCTGATTGCATTGTGAAACAAAAAACTTACTAAAATTGTGCATAGATATTGTCTGTATTCTTTTCTTGTTTTAAACAGCCTATTTTTACCACCACTCACTCATATAAAGTCTTCCCTGCACTACATTTGATGCAAAAATTTTTACCGAATTCAATCATAAACAAAATTTGCGCCGATAATGGACATCGGCGAAAGTATAATGATTGTGCGACTACTTAATATTTATGTCTTGGATCCCCTAGACATTTCTGGATGAAGAAGTTCTAATTTCTGTACTCCTCCGAAAACCATTTTTGCTGTTTACACAAAAAGTTACATCTTAAGTTTTATATGCCATTTCAAGTCGAAGGTCTTCTTGAAAACCCGTTTAAGATACTTTTTCATTAGGTTATGAATTCGACCATTTGATTTTATCTTTAGTTGTCTAAATTATGCCTTAAATATTTTGTAAATTCTGTATAAACTCCGCTTAGGTATTCTCACGCGATGACAATTTACGGTGGTTCATAACAGAAAACTGTGAACTTTTGCTCGTAAAACAACGAATTGTCGTTGTGCTTTGTTAAATTTTAGGGCTTTGTGTTCAAAATTCGAAACTCTCCTTTTTTGGGTTCAGTATCTGCAGTAGTTTTACATTGATGGATAAAGTTTTAGGAGCAATTAATTAAAATTAATCTACAATTTTCTCGTTGTTCACGTTCCCTTTGTTTCGAAACAAGATGAAATCGAGACTTGAGTTTGAAAACTTTGCCGTCGTAGGTCGTGCATATTTCGGGGACACCTTTTTTTTCAGAAGAATTTTTAATTCTATTTTGAAAGTGTAATGTTAACAATGAAACGAATAATGATGACTGGGAGGGGTGTTATTGGTTGAGCACCATGCTTTAAGAAGAGAATAGCCAACTTTCTAAATTTCTTTTTATGAGGTTCATATCTTACTGGTTTATACATGTGAGAAAATCATCAGTCTTTCGGTAGAATATTTAGAGAAAATTTTTATGGATTTTATTTGAAACAATATTATCAATCTTTCGATAGAACACTTTAAAAAAATCCAGATGACATTGTCGGATTTCCTGCATGACTAATCGAAAGGAAACTCCCTGAAATTTCGACTCGCTGCCACCAGGTACCCATGATATATTCAAAAAGCTTTTTTAACTTTTTTATTATTTTCTCACGACGATGTTGACAAAGCGTACATGAGGAAATGCGCAAAAGATTTTATGTTGTACAATTGAATGAAAAGAATGTAATAGGATATGCATGTTGCTGCCTTCTTAAAATATTAATTTTAGACAGCAAGAATAATTGTATATAATTATGTCCACTTTAATTTTTAATAAGTACCGTAGAATTTATCCGGGGCCACTCAGAGCCATCAAAGCTATAACGTGACTATTCGAGAGGATAGCAATATCTTTTCACTTAATCTCCATATCAGGAGCTATCTTCGCTGCTATTGCGGAGGCGCAATCTTCAGCCTGACAGAGAGTAGTGTGCATTCCAAGTGAGTTCTCCAGCCCAATGTCAGATTCAAGAAATTTAACAACAACACCGGCGGACCGGGGAAGGCTCGATAATGCACTTCCCTCATTCTAGGATTTCCTTTCAGGAAAATCCACAACCATCGCATCAGGTGGCTGCTGGCCGGAGGGTTTTTTCGTTCCAGCTCACATACCAATGATCAATAGGAAGAACCACTCCAGCCGTCCTTCTCACATCCTCATGACCCCTTTTGGCATCTGCCTGAATGAAAAATTCAAGGGGTGGTCGACTAAGTATGACCTCAATGGAGCAGTATCCATGGCTTGTAAACCATTGCAAACCATACAGATTCCGGATCGCAGTCCCCACCTGCGCGGCGCCATTGACCACCATACGCAAGAGTCATGGGTCATACAATCGATCCAGTGCACACCGTTCGATTTCATGTAATCATATCCCATATGTAGCCAAAGGCTCTCCTGCATTGAGCAAAAATTCTCATAGCCGCATCCAACATAAATTCGCTACATTAGCGTCCAGTTAAATTAGACACCAAGGTGGTTCACATGGGGAGACAGTTGCAGAGTGTGTCCAAAGAGCTTTGGAACATCAAAATGACCAAATTTATATCGCCTCGAGAAGCGCACCAGGCTGCTTCGAGCTAAAGTTCATATTCGAAGAAAATTAGAATTATATCCTTTTGGTAGCATTTGTTTCAAAACTTATTCCTTGTTTTTCCACATATATTACGTTTCCAAGTTTAATCGTAAAAAAGGAATCATGCTACTATAACCTCTAACTACTATTAATGAGAATATATTTGAAGTAATCTCTACCACTATTAATTAATATTGGAAAATTTCCTTTGTTTTTTTTTCGCAGTTCATAACTGAATTGTTTTCAATGGGTGCACCAATTTACTGGATTCTGGGTCCTGCTCTGGACTATGAAAATCCCAAGAATCAACATTTAATTTGCGGTGGACAAGAATGCAACGGTGATTCTGTGGCAGCATTCTGAATTGCCTCAAATTAACCACTTTTCTTGTATGATTTAAAATTTACTGACAAAATAATGGTTACTAATATATTTGTATTTCAGAACTCAGTTATACAGATCAGCTGCATCATGGACAGATGACTACATTGCTTGGTTAAGTATAGAATCTTGCTGTACCCAGGAGGAAACGCGAAGCTAAGTAATGCACTCCGAGAACATTCTATGAAAGGTGTGGAAGCTATTCGCTCAGAAGCGCAGCTCATTTCGATTAATGTATTAATGTCGGGAAGATATATACGAAGACCTTACCTATGTGTTCAACCAACCTAAAAAGAGAAGCAAAATTAGAATAAATTTAGAAAAAATAGCTCATCAGTAAATGGAGTGTCCACAGATGCAGGCGGCCCACGATGACCTAAAATAAACAAAAAATGAATTAAAAATAGAATTTAGAATTGAAATTATAAAATTAATAAATAACCAAGAACATAAAACAACAACAATTTGTTTTTATGGTAATAGGCACACGTTACCACGCAATGCATGCAGCCAATAACAAACTAGAAAACCTCACCTCATGAAACATAGAAATATTTAACTTATCCTTGCAAGGACATACAATAAATCCTTTTTCAACAAAGCTGTGGATACCTGAGATTAGCAAAAAACCACTCAGGTTGACAGGTATACACGGCATGGAAACAGGGGGGGTTTTCAACCCAATTACACAAAATTACTTAAAGAAATGTATACCAATCTGCGTACCTACTGTATTGATGAATAACTCCCACTATGAAGACTTACAATTCGCACAAAATACACTTTTCACAAAAAACTTTAACAAATTAATAACTCGCGAGCGGTTGACTTATGCGTCCAGATAGTAACGTCAACTTTATACATTCGCGACGTTTAAAATGTCACCCTGGGGGAAAAAGAGAGCACGAATCAGGTAGTTGCGTTTGCTTCGCGATATTTTTCGCGAATTACGGATAAATCACCACTTTTTAAATTACCATTACACACGGCTACGGTTGGTACTAGTACTAGAAAGGAGATTCATTCTTCGAGGCATATATCACAGCTGATAGAAGCGGCTGTAGTTGTGAATAGATGGCTAATGGGAAATTCTTCTCTAAGGAGGACTTATCTTATAGTGACGAAGTGGTCCGATAGTGTGACTTGTCAAACTTGTGGTGAACATATCATGGAACTATCGAGTACATCTGACGAAGACAAGTAGTTCAGTGACAGCTACTACTTCGCTTGTTAAAACATTCTTCAGGCGAATCGTAGATGCTTCGGTATGATATTTACTTCTTCTGTGGAAATAGCGGGACAGCTTCCGACTCATATGAAAGAAAGCGTTAATCATAAGTAAAATAATCCTTTGGTCCTGCAAGTACTTTCGATATTTCATTTCCGAAACCTACTAAATGAAAAACAGCCTCGCAGAAAGAAGCGGCGAAAGAAAATGCAACTTCGTGTGTCTCGCGTCATGTCGCCACAACACCAAATGAGTAATAAAGAGACCCAAAGCTGTGATAGGGATGAACAGTGGAATGCATTACGATAGGAATTCATTAAATTGAAATAAAACATGGCGATGGCTTCGGCAAGATTTACAAAACTTATCATAATTATTCGAATTGTAATATTTTTCATTTAGTTGTAAGTGCAGGAATCGGAGCTGAACTCGTTTGACATATATTTCGATCGTATAAAGGAATGTCTTACTTTAACGAGATTTGCTGGAATTGCTGTTTTAGTGTTTTCAAAATCACAGATTTTTCAAATATATTATTTTCGAATGTATTTGGGGGGGGGGGGGGGGTGCAAATTATTATTTGAAATCTTCCGGGCTCTCAATTATATAAACTAGGAATGAATATCTATACAGGATCCCTAAAGTGTTCTTCCAATAAAATACCAAAGGTTTCAGGAAACACAGGTTGCACTGCATTAGCTTGCTAGATAATATGGCAAAAGATCTACAGATTCTTGAATTTGCTGATTGACGCCGATGTTCGGGTATTTATAGCCAGTGATGACGACATATATTTAATTTTAGTAAGTTAACTCTTGAGCCTTACACGAACACAAGTTTAGGAGGCACAGAAAAATAGATGAAAAAAAACAAAGGTATCGCGGTTGTCAAGGAAAAGTAAAATTGTCATCCTTGAGATGTGTTTTTTTTAAACACTTATTTTTATGAAAGAGTGGTCCACGTTTTCTCTAAGTGGTTTTAGTGTCCTGTCTTTTATAAGAAGAGGGTTAGTTAGAGGATGGTGTTTCTCCTCTGATGAAATGTGTCTTTGCCTTTGTTTCTATCGGATTTGGTAGTTCTGTCACATTGATGTTTCTGCTGGCAATACTAAAGCGTTCGGTATCCTCTAGATTTGGTTCTTCTGTTTGCGTTGTTGGATATGGTGTTCCTACCAATGACCGGCACTTTCACCACAACACTGGATTTGGTGTTTCTGTCAGTTCAACACCCATGTTCTTCCCAAATGGCATCCACTTATTATTATTTTATGTTAAATCGGTATTTCATCGAATCCCCATGGAATGCTCATTTGTTTTCGTACATTTCAGGCAATAGATTGGTTCACGCTAGGAATAAGCGACGTAAGTATTGCGTCATTGTATTAACGTTCGGGAATACAAACATTTAACTCTTTTATTTAACAAGAAGAGCCTTCGTATTGAAATTCACGGAAATGTATTCTTAAATATTTCCACATTCATCTCTTTTTAAAATCCATTATAATCTGGGACCCTAGAGTCGCCAGTGGGGTATGTAATATAGGTATGTAAATTTCACCCGTTAATAATGATTCCTGCATGCCACAGTTAAACCCAATATTATTATTTTTTTAACAGGGTGAACAGGAGAAACCCATCCCAAGCACGGAGGCCATAGCGGCCCATTATACTACCCTGAATCCCATTCACCAAAACCTTCCTGTCCTCTTAATGAAGCGCATCAGGTCTTGGTGAGGAGGGTTTTTCGGCTCATCCACAGATAGAAGCGGAGACCCTAGAATATCCAGTCTGCTCCGGGCGAAGGCCGGACACTCACCCAAAAAGTGTTCGGTTGTCTCAGGCTCTCCCTCCGTGCAGGACAGACACTCAGGGCTGTCAACAACTCCCATCCTTGTTAGATGTACGTGAGGTGAGCTGTGGCCGGTGATGATGCCAACCACGGTTCTACATTGTTTCCTTCCGAGCCCCATGAGAAAATCGGAGATATTCCCATTGGGCCCATCAAGAAACAGTTTTGTACGCCTACAAGCACTCAGGTTCTCCCATCTCTGCTGATGTTTCCTATGAACATCCGCTTTGATGAGAGACACGATACTCGAGGTGGCAACGCCTACGGCGGGCTCCGGTCCGAGGAACGGAGAATGGAGCCGGCCCTAGCTAAAAGGTCAGTCCTTTCATTAAGATTATATTACCTTACTTCTCATTATTCAAGTTTGGTATAATGTATTATATCGTCTCCCCCTCTGTCCCTGTTCTAAGTTCAATTACAACCACATCATTTTCGTAGACGTTTATTAATGAAAAGCTAAAGTTCAATGCCATGCCACTCATCCTCCTATAGAGACTCACCACGTAATGCTAAAGTTCTTCCTTTATATAGGCTCAAAACTGTTGCTCTAATTAATCGTGCTGCTAATTATAGGCTTCCCGTTAAAAAACAACACGAATCGAAACGACTTAAAAATCAGAGTAGGCTCAATTGTAGATCCATTCAATGTTTGTGTCAGTATTAGGGCTCTTGTTTAAAACGGAGTATGATAAGTGAGTACATAATATATTTAGTAGTCACCCTATAACTATAACTAAATTTTATTGATTTCCACAAGCTATTATTTCGCGGTAATTCTCATTCCCTCCCAACCTCTAGGTGAATGACAATAAAAACTCCACAAAAAGTATATAACAAATTTCAAGCAAGTAGTCCAACGATTCTGGTAGAGTGCTTTTATCTTCAAAGGAATATTTGCGGTCTATAAGTCCTTGAACAAGTTGAACCGTGTGGTAAAGCTATTGCCTTGCCATTAAGCACAGTTCTAGGCCACGAAAAGCTCACAAAGCAAGCACTTTTTAACTTAGGCTCTCATCAAATTGTAATGAAGAAATTATGGAAACGATGGATGCGAATATTTCGGTCTAAAAATAAATTTCACTTTATTTTCGGGGGGTTTGAAGAGGAGAAACTTTCAAAATATGCAGATAGTTTCTAATTTTTTTGCGCACTCTGCAGCACTTCTGGTATCGGCAGTAAGTAGAAAGTTTTTTGGTTGACGTATAGTTTATGTGAGTTTCCATGGGGAGTAATCAGTTGCCTTTCTAGTCCCCGAGAAATAACACCGCCAAAAGGAAATCGTCACAATGCATCCTACCAACTCTGATTATGATGAGGACGATGAAAATCGGATACGTGAGTTACCGTATTGTTTTGAAAAAGAATTAATAGAAAAACAAATTAAAAGGAGATATGTCCTGGATAAATATATTCCAAATGTTAGAGATATTGGATTTTTTAAACAGATCTATCAATTTCTCTTTTTTTTATCCAGGTCCGTCTATTATTTTGAAGTTTCATGGGAGACACGATCAAGATCCCATCATTGATAAAGATTCTTATCGAAAATATTTCCAAGTAGCTCATGGATTTTTGAGGCGAACTTGGGAAACTTGCAGTATGCCGATGCAAGACGGACTGTCTTACGGATCAACACCACGGACATTGGATTATAATAAAATTTATAAAATGAATTGATTACGAACGACGAGGAATCGTTTTGATTTAACAATTTTCAGTGTACAAGTGTCTTACCAACCTCAGTTTAATAGATTGAAGTTTTTCTTAAGCTAGCTTCTTTAATTTGGAGTATATTGTTATTGTTATTGTGTTAATAAAAGTTAATTGATGTATATTAGCTCTGTTAAAAATACGGTGTTTTCATTTTGGATTTATAGAGAAATGATAAAGCTACATCTAGGTCAGAACTGAACAAATAGACCGTGCACCCTACATGATATTTGCTTTTGATCTTTCATAAAAGTATGTTTGTACTATTCCATCATCAGATCCCACCCTCGGGTATATCCACCTAGTTATGGGTCTTAACCTAATCAAATCAGTCAAATTTATTTAATTAATTTAAGCAGGGCCAACAAGACAAAACTTATTCAACTTGAGTATTACAAAAAGAAAAGAAGAAAAATGTAAAAAAAAAATAAACAATAAAAAAAAGCAGTGTATTTAAATAACATACAAAAAAATAATAAAACTAACATAATAAATTAAATAAACTAGGGGGCGTTGCCCGGGGATAACATAGTGGCCTAGATTGCGGAAGGTGGGGGTGGGGTGCTTAGAGACGCATCATTTCTAAGCGTCCTTAGGCAGTGCCCAAATATATAGTACAACACGAACTTTTTGTTTGGCAACCTTACGAAAAAGCTACGAGATTAGTCACATATTTGAACTTGTATTAGCAATTTTCATGAAAACGCGGTGTACAAAATTTGAGCTGTCCACGTCGACGCGTCCTGAGACAGTTTCCAAATATATAGGGAAAACCCAAAGTTTTGTATGGCAACATCAAGAAAGGTTCCCGATTCAAACCAAATTTAAAAAAAATTATATACTATTACTATAAAAACACAATGTACCAAATTTCAGCTCTCTACGTGTACACGTTCCTAAAAGACGCAATTTGTGTATGTTAACCCCACGAATCAGTTACCCGATTTAGACCATTTTTGAGCTTGTATTTGATATTTTTATGAAAGCGTCATGTACAAAAATTCAGCTTTCCAAGTCGACACGTTCTCAGACAATCTCTTAGATCTGGACAACAGTGCCATCTATCATATCCTATCTTTCAAGCTGGAACCAACCAAACACATTCACAAAATTTCATTGAAATCGTATGGGCGGTCTCGGAGATGTGTAGAAACACAGTGACACGTGATTTTTAAATATTAAGGTTAACATAACAAAATACTAAGAAAACGAAACAATATAAAAACAAAATAGAGAGAGAAAGGAAATGTAAAGGCAAAAAAGAAATAATAAAAAAGAAAATATAATCAAAAATATAAGAAATTTACTTAATTCGTAAAGCGGACTTTTCAACTTTGTCGGAGTTAAGTCAAAATGATTAGGTCTGAGTGGTCATTGAAGGCTCTTAACAAAGCTTTTGTAAAATAATTCTATACATATTCTGTCGAGAGCCCTTTATTGATTTGTAAAAGAAGTTTTGCTCATCTTCATATTCCCTTTATCCGGATTAGGAGTACAGACAATGGCGTTTTTCCGGTCATTCTATATACTTGAGATGGATTACATATGTACGATATAGATGTCGCCTTAATCTAAGAATAATTTTAACTAATAACTAGAGTTAACCTAGTATGCAAATGTGTAAAAATATTTTCATATTTCAATAATATTTGCTGCGCTAGAAAAGGTTGAAATTCAATAACCAAAGATTATAACTGAAAATGTGTTAATAAATGGAATTGGAACAAGTCAAAAAACTAGAATTAGCCTAAGACTAATTCTTATGATACCCTAAAAATGAATGCCTGTATGAAATTTCATATGGTCACCCATTTGAACAATTTTGATTTTTGCATTGCCTTTTCTCATATATTTCTAGAATGGTTCGTCTGACAGAAAAGATCATTATAACCAATTTTATAGAATTTCAAATTGTGAAGAAGTTTTTGGTACAATAAAAATATCTAGGATTGATCGTTTTCACAGTACCCGTAAAAGACCTCAATTTGTATATGGCAACACCTAGAAGGGGTTGCCTGATTTATTCCATTTTTCAAATTTTATTTACTATTCCTATGAAAACACCATGTACTAAATTCCAGTTCCATATGTCAACGCGGTCTCAGGCAGTGTCCAAATAAATAGTGGAAAACGAAATGTTTGTATGGCAACCCCACGATAGAGTTGCTCGATTTGTCTCATTTTCGAACCTAATTCTACTTTTTTTTTAAAAGCTGCGTCAACAATTTCACCTCCCTACATACACGCGCTCTCTCGTTATCATGCGTACGGACGGACTGACAGACGGACATGCAAAAATCAAAATAACTTTTAATATTATGCATGGGTGTCCAATCCACTTCGCTCTACCGTCATTAATTCTGTGCGTTGCAAACGGAGTGATAGACATAGGACACCCTATAGATTTCATCTAGGGTATAGTAAAATAATAACATGTAATATTACTTTTAGCAGTACATTCCCTTTAATCAAATTCAAATATACTGTCATTGTCCCTTTTATTCTTTTGTGGATGCTATCCTCCGACCTTAATCGACAATATCAGACGGTTTTTATTACAAATCATTTTATGGTACATGACACATCAACGTCCATTAAAAGAGCTCTTAACGCCATATCCGGAAACAACATCCCTTTAATTACTTCCATACCTCCAGCATGCCAACGTTTAATGGATTATGTACGGCCTGTCGGTTATTCGCAGGAGGTTAGTATCCCTTTAATTCGAAAACAAGAATGTTCCACATTCCCATACTATACAACTCTCGAGGATATGAAAAATTTTATAGTCTGCAGATCTTAATCTGTAGAGGATGGATTACGATTGCTCTATCCTTTTGCTAGCGAACGAAGTACTTTAGACACAAAACGAAGCCGGTTATCACTGGTAGGACACTTTACATTTATCCAGCTTGGGCATCTTGCAAGGCTCTCTTCGGATTTATTACAAAACATACTAAAGGGCGCTCTACCACCATTCAATAAGGCGAAGAAATTGCCTCACTTAAACTTTCCGCAATTAGGCACATAACCCGTCCATGAGCTTTCTGTAACACAATTTGTTAGTAAGTTCCCATGTCTACGTATGGAGTTGTATTGAAAACTACTTAAACCACTGATATCCTTAGTGGGGCAACAAATTTAAAGTGGAATGACAGTTTTGTAATTCAGGGTAACATCATATCAGCTACCAGCAAATACTCGACCACCATCGGGCACCATGGGCCTCAATGAAAATGTTGCAGTTTAATTAGCAACTTTGTGATGCATACATTGTTACACATCCATACATAGTTACACATCCATACATACGTAGAGTGGGAATGCCTTGAGCATATAAATTTACGAAATTATCGCACAGCTTTACACAGAAATGGAAATATGGGTGCATTGAGAAGTGCTAGTGGTAAAGAGCTTTAGCTCTTTTCGCTGAAATTTGCTATTTTATTGTGGCAATTTATCGATTAGATTGATTTTCAGTTAGTTGGAATTAGTATCGTCCCTTTCCTGTTTGTAATTAAACTTTAACTAAATCACACTAATACATTACAAGGATCCATTCAGTATGTAACACTCACGCATAAGCAATTTTGTCAGTCCCCCATCTATAATTTTCTAGCTATCAACTAATTATGTCTGTCAGAAACTAAGTTGGTTTTTACTCATTTATTTTAAATCAGGTTATACTTGCAATTAGTCACCGCAGAAGGCAGTTTTTAGTTTTCTTTCAAAATTCCATTAAGCTTTCAAAGGTGAGTCTATCTCAGCCATTTTGTTTGGGATACATGACGGTTCGTAGCAAAATCGATTAAATGCTTTGAAAAATTCAGACAAAAATTAAACCATATCCTCTGGCGATTTTTTTTTCGATAACGGTTAACAATTTCATAAACTAAATAAGCTGCCCTTTGTGGGCTCTAATCAGAAGAGGCGTACGCATCTTGTGCAAAGTAAGTGGATCTAATTTTGAAAATAATTGAAAACTGCGATTTCTTTTCGGAGTAAATCTGTAGAAAACTGTGATTGTAAATTACGAAAGACATTTCTAGGTAAATCCAAGTTCAAAATTGAGGCCAAGAAAATTTAGCGATTTTTTTTTTATTTACTACTTATTTTTTTCAATAGTTGGCTTTAGAGCTTTAAGCGATGAATATCAACAGCGTGGTTAAAATGGTATATACAATTTTGCTTCAGAATGTCCTGAAGGATTCAATATAGTAACTTCAAATTACTGCGTGCAGGATAAACTGCCCGTAAAACAACACTATCACCAAATTGTAACGAATAAAGTGACAACTACATAGAAGGGCATTACTATTTGGAACACCGTTTTTAGAAAAAACTTAAATAAATGCCCATAAATACAGCCTTCCTTTGCATTACATAAGTTTCCACCCAAGAAGCATGGGCAAGTTGAATCAATGCCGACCAAATCTCGCCGAGTACGTATTCATTAGCAATTTACATCGATCCAACAGAGGATTGTTCACATTTGCTACTAAATTGCTCACACTTAACCTGATCGGCATTTGACCAAAATAAAAAGGAAAAAAAACGGAAATTTAAAATCGTTTGCAATTGCATTTATCCCCTCTGCGTAAACTCTTCCGGAGATGATGCTTAAGTTGCAAGAGTAATTTGATTATTGGCATTTGTTATGTTTTTGCAGGAATACACATATAGAGCCCAAATCGTTGCTCTAGATATTTAATTATCGATTTACTTTCTCTTACCTTTAGTCCTATCCATAGATATGCCTATGACAGTACCCCTGATTTTGCTTACTCCTTTAACACTCTTGCTAAATCCACAGCGGAAATGCCACAGATCAAATGAGTTTGCATGACAAGATCATTAAATAACGATCTTGATAATATCCTCGCTTGGGATAAAATGAATATTGTCGAAGGCAATGTGTATAAAACCCAAAGCCGCCTTATTATTTAAAACAACATCGTCATCTTACTATGCCCATTTATTTTGATGGAGCATTAATTTCTGATACACACCATCACTAAGCATTGAATTCCCGAAAAGTTGTAAGTGATATTTTAGCCAAAAAATGTAGCGCTCCTCTGCAAGTCTTATATCAGCCCTAGAATGGAATACCATATCTGAGCCGGGCCATAGATTCGTTGGATATTGTCCAAAATATAGTCTTCTAGCTCATTGGGGACTTTGAAATAACTTGTCATATCGACTGACTCGCGCACCGCTGTGATGTTGGAAACTTTTGAGAATCATATCGATTACATAATTGGTAGGTCCAATTCGATTTTTCAGTTTTGTTATGAGTTGGTCTAAACCATAACTTCCCTATCTTTGTTACCATCGAACCAACTACGGTGCAAACGAGTCTTTAACTGCAATGTCTCGCCTCCTTAATGAGCACTTCGACCGCATTAATTTGAATTTTTCTAGACTGCAATTGAAAACTCAGCTCAAATTAGAATCTTAGTTAGGTCTGCTTCTTCATTTTTGTAATATTAATAATAAATAATAAAGCACCTTGTGCAACGCTTGGCCGTGTCTGAAATGCATACATACAGTAAATCGATTTTTCAATGACACATTTATAATTGTCATAAATTATTTAAGTAGGGGTAAGCTCCTTTTAATAGGTTTCTGAGCCCAGATAAACATTTGTTTGAATTACCAACAAGTTGGTTGTCTCTGAAGAGAATGAGTGTGAGGTTCATTTTCAATGTAAGTCTGAATGAATTCAGCAATTCTTTCGCCCTAATAAAGCATGCGATAATCTAAAAGATATTTCTAATAAGGAGATGAGAAAAATTGCTTCCTATCATGTTATGTATCCAGCCAAATCCAATAGCAGAAATTGTCAAAAAGTCTAACTTCCATATAATCGCGAAAGACTCGTGCAAACATCTGACACATATCTCATCTCGTAAAAATCAAATCTTATTGCCATAAAAATCCATTTCTATCAACTACCAAAAAGACATCGTCCGCTGGGATTAAGGATATTCATAAGTATATCTGTATAGCCTTCCAAATTCAGCAAAATATCTCCCTTCGATACAAGGACAACAAGCTAACTGAGTCTGAGATCCAGTGCCATTCACTATCGATTTCTTACAGTGTTCGTCACAGTCACAACAATACAATTTCCAGAGAGGAGACTACCTGGAAACATGTCATACAAAATTTACTTTGCCAATCTTGTCCATACGAAGGACTTATAAGAGCGTCCTTACCGAAGGGGATGTTTAAAATCTATTTCCGACATTGATGAAGGATATTGACAAACTCGAAAGGATGTACGGAAAAATAAGCTTATTTAAATTTAAAATAACGGGATATTATGGTCTACTTGAAGATGAGGATAAGAAAATATTGAATCTTGAGGAGTGTTACGAAATATATATTTTTAGGGCGCACTCTGCGCTTCCAGGAAGATTTTTTTAAATTTCCAGAAATTATGTGGATCTTGAAAATAAATGCAATAAAAAGCAGAATTTCGTGATACACGGAGTCATTTTATTATTGGAATTTTGTTTTTAATTTTTTGTTTGTTTTTAAATTAAGTAAAACTAAATTTTTGTTCAAAGTACAAAATCAATAAAAAACAACAGCACAAGTATTTCAGGCTAAGAAAAAATGCTCTCGACATATAATTACTTTTAAGTTAAAAAAATTATTAATGTGCTTAAAATATAAAATATTTATCATTTATGCTAAATTTATGATAACATTTCGTAGGCCTTCAATAATGCATAAAAATTCTAAAAAAAAATTTCCAATAAATTTCAAGGACAAAATTGAGGGCTTCTCTACATCAGACTGAAGCATCGTTGATTTTATATTGTAGCGAGATGTTTGATTTTGTAATAGAAAATGTTAACCAATATTAAGAGATGTGCTTTTCGTTAATAATAGATAAGACTACCGATGTAAGTGTGTCGAAATCTATTGTTGTAATAACGCTTCAAGTAATTGGAAGTACTTTTCACATACGTGGCATACTTCTGTTGGAAATTCTTGATCCATCAGCAGAAAATATTTTTATCGCTGTCGTTCATTATTTACAAAAATATAAAATTTCGCGGATTCAGAATAAAGCCCCCGAGATGCAGATGACGTCTCAGAAACGGCGAATACATAATATTATGAAGACAGTTCACTGAGTGCAGTGAAGACACAGGATGGCCGGGTTGTGGGATCACGAAAAGCAGGCGCAACCCAATCATCAAACCCAACCACCGAACTCGGCCTTAATTGGCACCAGTGCAAGTGAATGCGGATGAATCTACGCTAAAGAACTCCAAGGCAAAATAAAAGCATAGGAAACTCCGCAATGATAACCACTTTTATAGTTGAAATTTGAGTTCCCATACACCTGCATATATCATTTTGAAATTAAAAATCTACTACATGTGGTTGTGGGAGTGTAATAGATGTTGCCCTATACGACAAATGTTTTTCGGTAAAACTACATTTGTCCACCCTTTTTTCTCCATCGCATGCAAGTTAAACCTAAGAGCAATATTGGCCACACATATTCACACTGAACCATGACGACTCATCACCGACAGTTTGACGGCATCAAGATGGTGACTGCCGTGATGTGATGTATCGGTGACGGATAGTGTGAATGGTTCTATTCAAGCACACTGCAGAATATTTTGATGAACGGTTGACTGCCGGAAGCGTGATGGATAGTGAGAATATGCCCTTAATCGTTTATAAGGGATCTCTGATTTTTTTTATGTATGCCATTCATGATCGAAAGCAAAAAATCGTAAAAAATTGAATTAAATTAGCCTAAAATGTTACTTATTAGTTAAAGAATATTACTTTCACAGCTCAATCAATTCAAATCTGAGTTTTGTCCAGTTATCTTATTTTGTATGAAAATTTCCTAAGCTTCTAATGAACTTATTCAAATCCATGCGTTTGGAAGAAAGTTGTCTTTTTTTTCTTTTTCTTTTTATAATTAAACAAACAATGTGATATTAAAGATAAAACATTACAAACAAAATTGTCATGGAGGTCCATTAAAGACAACAAATTGTAACTTCTAGAATTTAGCTCTTTTCATCCTACTAGGAAACTACTTTTGTATGGTTTTGTCTGCTATTCATCCATCCATCCAATAATGCAACATGTGCCATTTCGCAATATCGTCCTACACCGAATTACGTAATGCTTTACGACTCCCGAAAATTACACTTCACCCATATTAAAGACAATTTATACTTTTTTTTTTGAACAGTGAAGCCCTACTGAACCTCGTTTCGTTTAACGACACAATTTTATGGTCCATTTCGGTAAATAGAGGGCAGCACATGCATTTTACGATACAAATATTTCTGTATGATGAGAAATTATAGAATAATCAAAATATTTATGTAAGGAGTTTGTCCTTCACAATAATTGAGGAGTATTCAAAGAAAATATTCAAGCATCAGAAATAGCTACGTTTCCATGCACATAGAATAGTCCTGGGAAACGGACACGAGTACATAGTGCATATATACTTCTCCTGCCTAGCAAAAATATAAAAAGAAAACAGCTAAACGAAGGATTTTATTTTGTAATATGAATATTACAAGGATCATGCAAAATTTTTGGTGGCGAGAAATTTTGAGAGGTAGGTCCAAAAGATCTTAATTTTGTTGATGTGGTTGTTTTACTTGAGCAACCAACTATGAACAATGAACACACAAGCTCTAGTATACTAGAACATTCGCTCATTAATGTACGTGCACTGTTGCTACTCAACTTACATGCCGAAAATTAATGGTAACGATTAAAGTGTTTGGGTGAAAAAGAAATACACACAGAGTTTTTAAGTTAATTTACTTGTACCAGAAAAGTTAACGCCTTTCGAAGGCATCTCGGAATCATAAAGGCGTGATTACCAAAAGCCAAAATTTCTCAATCACTTACTCAAAGCAAAACCTGCAGGAGAAATTTTCCAATTTTCCCGTTTTAACAAGAAATATTTCAAAAAGATTTTCTCTCTCTTTTAATTTATATTTTATCTCCAGGAGTAGATCTATCCAGCAATATTATTTTAATTTTTGGAAAAATTAATAACTAAGTGAGGATAGCAGATTGTCTTAAAATTAAACATTTTTTCTGTTTATTTCGCATTCGATGTATTGTGCCTCCCAAGTAAGCACCATCGTCAAGCAATTACATACCCCACTTAATTAATTACCTAAAAAATCTCTTCAATTCAAATATATTCACAGCCCCTAAATACAATTTCAGAAAGTTTAAATCAACTTTTCTGCTAGGGAAAACAATTCAGAAACCCATCTCTCCACCTCTACCCTACCTCTAAAATAATTTATAGCTCACTTTTTATCAACAAGTCTTGCTAAACAAAAACGGGACCTTAATTTAAATAAAAACTCCTTAACAGATTACAAAGATGAATGGTGAAAAATTTCACAGACTACAAAACACCCAAAGTTTGGTGCGCTGAGAAATTTTTACATAGTGGAGACAAATAAAATTTCTCACTCACAGACCTTCCTTGATTCATCTCAGGTGAAAATCATCAGATTAACACGACGAATGAAGTCTCACCTGAACTTGTAAATCACGGTACACAACTTTTTCATTTTTTTTTTCGCAAAAAGCATCTTTTTCAGGCAAAACTTTTTGACGAAATATCCTCCCACATAAACCTTTCCACATTTTGTAGGCAAGTACTTCTTAAACAACCAACTAACTTGATCTCTATAAAAATCTCTTGGTCGCCCGACCCACTGTCGCTCAAAATGCAAATTTGAATAATGAGCCTGCATCTGGTTGAGTTGAATGAATTTTATGAGCAGCCTCATCAACATCGTTTGCATATCAAGTAGAAAATTCATCACCGTCTTCCATAGAATATTCCTTTGCCTGCCGTAATATCACTTTTACTCAGGATAGCTTTTTTTTTTTAATTCTCGGATGGAATGAAATTGCTAGCTGCCGATAATTGCGCTAGGATTTTGCTTTATTGTGACTTTTGAAAAGGAAATTGATTGCAGGAAACATTATAGGAAAGCGGGCTGTGGCTGCTTGTTACACACTGTTACAATTATTTGGTGTGTTAATGCGTGCTAACTCTGCAACAAGTTGGTTTCTTATGATAACATTGACTAAAAGTTGGGCCAAAGCTGTGACCTCTGTAGTACTCCTACAATGGATTGGACGTGGGCCAAAGAAGCTCACCAAGAGGAAAGTACATATTTTTAAGAAGCCTGAAAAACGGAATAAGGGCATGCAACATAAAGGCTAGATTCCTTAATCGCTAATCTATCTACAAATGCCCAGATTATCACAGATTTAATTTCTAGTTTATTAAAGCTCCAACCACGAAAGGAGCATGCGCAGGCACTTACGCAATCTAAGCTGAACAGCTCTTGTACCAGGAAGTTTAAACAAATATTATGATGAAAGTATGGTAATGAAAGCGAAGTAGGTATGCAGTCCTTAATTATACGGATCGGATTCCGGGTATCCCATGAAAATGATCTCTATCGAGATCTCTTTCTGGATTGGTTAGAGGTTGAACCTCAAAAGTCCTTAAACGCAGGTCTCAATTCTGAGACTATTGCATTAGCTGAAAAGTCAAACCAGCCGGAAGCTCATATTTAAAAACGGGATTGCAACGTTCCCCGCTTCCTTCAAGGTGTCGTGATAAGGAGATTATTATTTTTTTAGCAAACTGAAAATAACAAAGAAATTGTGTCACACTCTTTGTGTGTCTTTTCCATCTCTTCCCCTCCTCCTCGCATCATTTCCATTCCACACACTGATATGTATAATATAGACTGACTCAAAACCCTCGAGAATTCTTCCCAAGCCATGAAACAGAAATCTATATGTGTTCGTTGGTAGTCCGTTCTTTAAAATGTTCGATATTGATACTTATGGAAAAGAGCAGGAAAATATTCTTCTGGTAATTTAAAACTTGGTTCCTTCGATATCATCAGCCCACGGCATACTATCACGGCACAGCGCCATCTAAAATGATTACTCAGCTGAGAGATTTTGTTTGGGGAATCGTAGTCATTTGGTTCAGATAAATTTTTTTAAATAATTTTGTTAGGAAAAGTATGAAAAATTTATTACGGTTCGAATGTGCTCTAGCTATTCTTCTTATTCTTTCCTTCTAATTTTTGCTTATTTTTTTTCAAGAAGTAATTTATATGCCCAAATCAACAACAAATTGCAAGTAGCAGCTCTCAAGTGACAAATGTCAAACCATAACCCCAAAAAATTTTCAATGAAAGTTCGTGGTAGCCCTAGGTTTTTCCAAAAACAAGATGGTGTATCCGGCTGCAGTAGCCCTAGGTTTACCCGAGGTTTTCATCGAACAGACCTATTACTACAGACTCATTTTGTATAAGGGCCACTCAGAGAGGAGTGTGATTGGTGATTATGGACACCTGAGTATTTAGGTCGGTAAGTCTCCAAGTTTATTGCAAGTAATGCGAGCATATTCACTCTTCAGATTTGCCGAAGTAATACGCCAGAGTGGGATTAAAGTATTCAGTCATCTGTCAAAATTACAGTGAAACAAAAGTTTCCGAATAAAGCGAAATTGTTAAGAAAACTGCTGAAGAATTTAAACTGTCGTTGTTAGAAGACAATATGGAACAACAGTTTCACCTGTCCTCTTGAATGTCACTTGATTGTCGAGGTCAACATAGGATTTAGAGACATACTAATTGGACTATGAGGAAATTTTAATATAAAGGTAAAAACACTTTGATATCGGGATACAAAGGTGCTGAAGTGATGTATAGGCTAATTTTGTGTGAAGCTGTGAGAGTAAAACTCTGTTGCACTTCTGATAACCATAAAGCATTATGTTGATACATCACGGGCCAGACTTGGCCTAGGTGTTTCCTGGCATCTTGTCTATGGAACGGCAGAGGGCTGAGGTAAATTAAACTCTTACACTCTTAGCTGGTCACTGTCAACTGGGTAAGCACCTTAATACTAATTGGCATGAGTTCTAATCTCACCAGCAAAATGTGTCCGGAGGAAGATGACAGTACAGTTCTCATGATTTGTGTGAATGTCTCTGAATAAGAAATCAAAAGTTGAGCAAAAAGTAAATTAATTTTTACATTAACTAAAATTGCATACAGGAAAGACTTTTGCATTAGTCGAGGTCTAAGACCAAAAAGTATTGGATGTACATCGCTAGAGTTAGGTCAATTCTGTACTTCGGTTCTCTAGTACGCCCTGGACGGCTAGGGAGGAAAAAATACAATTTGAACATGCTATCTACAATCAAGCAGGTAACTGCGTAACAGCAACATTATATCTGTGCATGCCTCCAAGTGCGGCACTAGAGGCCATTATTAACCTCTTTACCTTACGCTCTCTACTGTAGAGACCTGCAGATGACAACTAGTAAAAACTAAACCTAGGATACACATTGTGAGGAATCTTAATAATAAATCCTCTGAACAACGACATGAGCTACGATCTTTTAATTCGTGAAGTATTTTAGTTCGGTCGTAAATGTTATGGGATTTAGTTTTTATTAAACGAAAAACAGCTAAGATTATTAAGCTGTTGGATAAAATTTATTTCATCCAAATCCATCTACTGGTTCGGACACATCGGCATCGTTCGTTAACTACTCGAGAGGGCGATTTTAGAAATTACTCGTGAATATCACAGACAGAACGAAAGGATGAAGTAAGGGGGCGGGGGTAGTTCTACAATGGGTCTACAATGAAATTACTTTTATATTCATAACTTTAGAGCTTTAGCCACACCAGCCTGTCAAAAGTGCAATCTTTTCGTAACGCAACTTTCCTTAGATACTCTCTCATAATGAAACGGAAGATGTTCATCGAATTCGCGTCAAAAAGTAGAATCTGACACATTTCACAAGATTTTTGTCAGTATATTTTTCTTTATTTTTTGTAATTTTCAAAACGCACTAATTAATTTCACCAAATACTCCATATCATATTTTAAATTATCTTCAAAATTTCATAGAGCTCTAATTAACAATGAAACCGATCTCCATCCTGCCAGCTACACTCAATCTTCTTTCCTTGTTACTTCTTCCTAAATTTAATAATTTTCTTAAGACTACATTTCCACTTAATTCTTGTACTAACATCCCTTAGTTATTGGATAGGGGGTAACTAGTTATTAAAAATACAATAACCAATAATTACAACTTTAGGAAGTTGTGTTCACACCGGAAGAGAGGGTGGTGGGAGAAACAACGAAACTTTAATAATTCGAGATGAGAGACAAGGGAAATATATCGTCGTGACTTGAACTCTTTACGACCACGAACGGCAAATCACTGACTGACCTTTATCTCATTGACCTATATTTGCCTTACCATCAGGGCTAAGCCCAGTGCTAACCATAATCGTAATTTGTTTATTTCTTTTTCGCTTCTTTCAAGTATTCAACAAGAAGATAACGCCAGAGCAAATCTTTGCTGTACCTATTCTTTTCCATTAAATTTGTAAGGAGGAAAAGTTTCTTATTTTGCTTGCCCGTTAGCCTTAAAGAAACCCCACGCGGATGTGAAATGTGCTCTCTGCTAACAGACGTTCGTTGTTGAAGTTGAGGATAAGCAGGTGAAGAAGTTATGAAATGGTCCGGGTGACATGGGCGACTTTTGTTATTACACCAAAGAATGAATTCACACAGGTGAGAAATATAAGTAGAAGAATACGTATGAAATTTGTGACGTTGAGTCAAGATAAGACGAAATTTATAGAGATTTACGTGAATTTAAAAATGTGCCATTTTGAGCCTTAAAAAAGTCAGAGATATTTAATGCTGCATAGGTCTACGCATTACATGGATATATTGTCACCACCTGAATTTTACTTGATACGAAAATATTTCCATAGGCTAATATGAAACTTTGCTTAAAGCTTGGACGAACTGATAAATCAGATTTGGCCTTAATCTCATTTAATTCTTAATTAATGTGAGGTGCCAATGCTGACTTACACAGTCCACACATTTGTTAGCGATCGATTGTGCGCCAAGGCTTTCATTCTTAACTCCCATTTATAAAAGTCGGGAGATATCCAGGACGGACGGCAAGTGTGTGAGGGACAACTCTAACACTTAAAACTGATTTCCATTGTCGAACGCTATCACATTTCCAATAAACACCCACATCCGTTCTTTTACGCATCCCAAAGTGCTGAAAAGCGACTAAGAAAAACTATTAGCAAGTCTGCAGGGCTTGGGAGAGTTCAGTTAATCACTTATCTACTGCAGTGGCGGCAATTGAATAGGGAACCAAATCTCATATATTTTGTACATTGTAAGTTGCCGCTATTCATGAATTCTAAAATTCTATAGGGATTCTAGCTTAGTTAGACGTAAAGTGTGGTGACTGCTGGGGCCATCCACAAATAGTATTACCGGAATAATGATTTTATTTCTGAAAAATCGTGGATGCAATTATTTTGAAATTAATTCATTTTGTACCATCCAACCGGCTACGATAACTCCAATCCCCCAACCCTTCTGCATCAACTCCCTTAAATTTTCTGGAATTCTTTTATAAGGCTAGGAAGAGTCACAATTTCTTGAGGTTGAGAAATTAATCTTGATCGTCAAATTAGCCCTAGTTCTTCCTTGATCAAACTTCGTTAATATTTTTTGCTCCCTTCTCTACTTCAACTCGTCCTAACTAATTAAAGTCAAGGTTAGAATGTGATATAAGGCTTCAAAAAACTTCGTTTTCTTCTAAGATACACCTGGACTCATTTGTATCTTTTTTTCTATATCTGAAGTTATATTGTAGCATAAGTCGAAGATGCAGTATCAAATATCTTCAAAAATGGCTTTGGATGTATCAGCAAAAATGATGTAACCATTGAACTCGTGGCGTAATTTAAAGTCCAAATGGATGGTCTGGCTGATTGTGAACTAAAAACGTCTTCAACATCTTCAATTCAATTCAATCAAATTCAAATATCATTTTAAATATCAAATTTTGATAATTAAGTTGGAATAGGTGAGGAATGATGTTGTATGATGAAAAACAAGGGAAATTTTTTTAGTCAATGTTTGTTGGTGCCCCAAAAGATTTGATATTTTAAAATTTCAGTGAAAATCAATATGTTTCGATAATGTAAGGAAAGCAAAGTATCTACTAACTTTAAAGCATTATTCTTAACATCTCAACACTTGCGTAGAGAATTGAAGATGGCAGATTTAAGCCATTTGATTTGGTGAAGATTCTGGCATGTCATGGAAAGTGTACTGTAACTTCCTTCATCAGAATTACACAATACTGGTGATTTTTCCTGTAAATGTATTAACACATTTGATATTTTTAAGGATACTTAATATTATAACTAACGAGGCTAGTCCTCTACGAAAGTACTGAAAACCTTTCGGGGTCTATCGTTTCACCATCTAAGTGCGTTGTTAAATACCTTAACAGAAGCTCATTTACATAAAGCTCACAGACGACCTACTGTACGAGTTTATTTATAAATCTGGTGCTAAAAGACGTTTTAGTAGGATACGACGAATATTGCTTCGCCAAAACAAATAGGATTAAATCTTCCATCTTCAGTTCTCGTACTGGTGGAGTGCCTAATAGATCAGCTGCAAAAATACCGCATTGGCTGCACTCCAAGATGTTTGAATAATTATCACAGAAGAGCTGCTGTAGACCACTCCATAAATTGGCGTGAATGATCTAACATGCGCTACTAGCTACAAAATATAAACAAATCGGAAAAATTAACTACACTATACTTAAATGGGAGAAAATATAAAAACTATGTATATCAAGAGAAAAAAAGTCTCACATAGTACATAAATGTTGTTTCGGAAGAGCACTTTACTCTTTTATCCAAACCAGGAAATATTTCCTTATCGCGGTTATGTTACCCGCAATTTAGTACAAACTGTAATTATTACAACTAGGACTTAAAATGTTTAAATGATAAGGCTATTAAATTACCCTTATTATCGGCAGTGGGCAGTGATGGCGTCATTGTCAATACAGTGCCAAATACTAATACGTCTTCTGTACTAGATCTAAATAAATCCGTACAGTAGGTTATCTGTCAGCTTCGTGCATATGAACTACCGTTACAGCATTACCAATGCACTTAGATGGTAAACCGACAGATCCCGAAGGGTTTTCAGACCACATAAGGGATACAATATTGTGGTACTGCAAAAGATCAGTTTGTGATTTTGATATACCTAATAGAAACAACATTTTTTCTAGATGACCTCAGTGTAGACCAAAAATATCTGCTTGATATAATGAGAGCCCTTCTGACCGAAACATGTTCCCTGGATTTATCAAATAGGTATCCGACAGAATTTTTCGTCTATACATTGCCACGGAAACCTTAAACGATACCCTGAACACATTATCGACTTTCTTTATATTGTAATCTAGTTACTTCAAATTGTCATCTGATGTTGTCTAAAGTTATAGGCAGCATTTTGCAGTCTGAAAATATGAAAAAAATTGCATAGTCGTTCAATATACCCTACATGCCGTATTTTAAAGTACATTTTAAAGGGGATTAATGTCACCGCAATATATTGTTCGCATTTTGTTCATACTTGTCACACTTTAAATAGAGTACAGTCAAAATTCTTTCTGCTTGAACAAATTAAGAGCCCTCGGATGGAGTGACGAATTCAGAAGGTGGATGTTATCCACGAGATACTAAGTTGTCCCATGATATTAATAGTGGAAGCCAACATTTATCCTGCGCAGCCACTTGGAACAAAATTTTGGGAAAATCAGGCTCTCAAAAGTATAATGTTAAAAATCAGAGCTTTAATAAGCTTTACTGTGGTACTCGTCCTTAAAATTTGCGCGGACAGCAAGAGGTTGTGTAGCCTGAATTTAGCTACATTCCTAAAATGTTGCCTTCATCAACATATGAGAAGAACTGTAGAAATTTTCACGCCTAAAATGACACAGTTCGACTTATGAATGAGGATTAATCGTCCTTTTTTAATCATCAGTGACCAGTCGTATATATTGGTATGATCCTCATGGACTCAAAACACGCAATCCTCGAATTACTTAATAGATCTACTGCTGTAAAACTGGACAGCTTCAGCATATAAGTGAATACTGACTAATACTGGGTAAGTCATTGATGTATAACCTAAACAACAGCTGTCGTAACATTGAACGCTAAGGAACTGTGGAAAGTACTGGTAGGTAATAGGAATCACATTTATTAAAGCGAACGTGTTGGGGTATGACCGTGGGGAAGCCTTTGATCTATTTTACATATTTGACCTGTATAGGAAAACAATATTCTTATGAATTTAATTGAGATCTTTTCCGGTTCCACTGATTCCGTTCGCTCCCGGAATGCTGTTAACTATTCAACCATACATTTCACTTCACTGTCAGTTAATAAATAATAATAATAATAATTAATAACTAATAAACTTAGAATTAATTCGAGGGTGGTATTATTGCTAAGAAAGATTGGATTGGATTGGATCGACTTCAAGAGAATTGAGTATTCAGAGCTCTGTATAGGATTCCTAAACTGACAAAAATGTCCCGAAAATCATACTTGCTCTTCTCAGAATTTCGTTATACTCTTTTTTTATTTTTTATATTTATTCCAAAATGTTTTCTAGTCTTCGTCATAAGTAGTTTTACTGTTATCTTTAAGTTTACCTTTAAAAAAAAACCATGAATGAGTAATAATTTTAAACCACAACGGGTCTCCCAATTTTCCTTTAATAACTAATTTCATCCCTTTTAATATTCTAGTATCCTCTCATAACTCATAAATTTTATTTACCACCAGATTATGCTGAAAATACATGTTTTCCCTCCCCCGATATAAACCCAGTCACATAATATACAAAACTGAAGTGCTAAGTGTTAACATGTTTATTTATTCGTCACGATAGGAGTAAATATTTAAAAATAAGTTATCCTTGCCATAACATTGAACATCCTTTTTGATACTGATGGGGTAACCCAACCCATTAGCAAACAGAAAGGACAACCGAGATTATTTGATGCATGTTATATTTGTCTTCGGTCTATATGCATAGGAAAACCCTTTTTCAAGTCCTTACTCCTATCCTGTGTACTGTTTTCACTTGAACTTTAGGTCACAAGTTCGACACCTCCTAACCTTTTGCCCAGGGGAAGTTGAGTAAACTAAAATACTTCCTGGAAATGCAATTCACGGCCAGGTACAAAGGTTTTCCTAGTATGGAAAACGGTAAGAATTTAGCTTTCCGAAAGTAAATCGACAAAAGTTCGGAGCTTTTTTTCAGAATACGGCTCTCGGCTATGAGGAATTCATATTCAGTACACGCATGCAAAAGGAGAGAAACGGTTGCTTTCAAGTAGCAAACATGGACATCCTGTTGTTAGAATAAAAGGAAGTTGTTTTTTGATCTGATAGATTATTGTCTATCAGCAAATAAAAGTGTGGGGAATAAATCTAAATCGACAAATAGTACTAGATCAGAAGCACATGTAAATATTATCTGTCTCGACCAATATCACACCACTCTATAAATTATTCAATTTTTTCTCTGAATGGTACGAACTGATATCTTCGTACAGAAAACTGATTCGTTGGAAGAAGTCATCCGCCGAAAATGTCTTTATTTTAAATTGGCTACAGGAAGCATGATATCAAGTTTCCAATGTTCACAAACAAATTTATGAATTTTGATTAGTTAACCAATTTTTTCATTAATTTTCCATTTTTGGTATCAAAAATCAGATAATTGGCGCGTAATAACTCACATTCAATCAATTCAAAAAAATTAATATTTTGTCACAATAAGGAAATGAAAGTAATTTCAGCTGTGAAGCTTGCACTTACATGCAGTGTGCTCTATGTCACCCTAGAGATAAACGAAAGAATTCCTTGTCTTGTAGAAATTTATTTTATTACTAAACAATTCCAGAAGCCTAAAGGAAACAAAAAAGTAGAATGAAATAACGAAAGGATTGAAGTTGAAATTTGAAATTAGAATTAGAACTAAATTAAAATTATAAAAAATAGTTAAGCGTTTGCTTGTGGGCTAAATCCACAGCCAGTAATGATCTTCAACTCAAGCCCATAATGCAACAGAGGCAATTTTATTTGATTATCGTCTTTCCCGAAAATTCCATTCAAGAGACATCAATTCTCCGAAACCCTGGACTAAAAAATTTTGTATCTGAGGCCTGACCGCTTGAGAGAGCCGCTAGTAATGAAAGAGTTGTAGGGTAGTAAACGTCGATGAATTTACATGGGATGATGTTTTGGTTTAGAATAAGTGAATAGGGTGCTTTCCGATCGGCTGAAAATTTATTGGGGGTTTTGTGGTGGGCGTGGTATGGTATTATGAGAGGAAATTCGAGATTTGAGAGTCGAAATTCGGGATTGGAGAGTCGAAATTCGAGATTCGAGAGTCGCAATTCGAGATTCGAGAGTCAAAATTCGAGAGCCGAGATATATGAGTCAGGGCCCGATTTTCGAGAGTCGAGATTCGTGGATCGAGATTCGAGAGTATGGTTTCGAGAGCCGAGAGAGTGTATAGAATTTATGACTAAGAAGTAGAAAATAAAACGTATTAAAAAACTTTTAAAATAAATAATTTTCATACAGAAATTAAACTGAAAAGTAAAAAAATATTTTTTTCTTTCTGTGTGATATGCACGAAAAAAAGATTGATTGCAAAATATGAAATGCTGCAACTCAGATTAAGTCTTAAAAGCTTGGGCATGAGTTGCATTTATACAATTATATACAATTATATCCATATCTACGGATGCCCAAGCTTTCCAGATTTAATCTGAGTTCTAGCATTTCTTACTTTGCAATGAAACTTTTCTTGTGTATATCACTGAAAGAGAAGCAAATATTTTTTTATTTTTTAATGCATTTTATTTTTTATAGATGTCGCTAGTCTTTTACTTTTACAAGTAATACGATTGTACGAACGTTGTTTGTGTTCGTGCTTAATTAGTCATTTCATGCGAAGTATCCATTTCCAATAGATGTCGCTTGTCCTTTTATATTGTACTTAACTATATATTATACTGTAGACCACAAACACAATGAATTCTACGCATGTCTCTTTACAGCACTGGATCTCAACTAAACAAATGATCTTTCCCAAAAGAAAAACAAACGTAGATTTTTATATGAACGTCTCGGCACTTAATTTATTACTATATACCAACATTTTCCGTACAATTATAAACTTACTTACTTATGAGAGTTCGTAATAAGGATTCTAATTTCTGTTGCCAATTCTTAGTAATGTCTTCCAACCTTCGTCGATCACTGGATTGGAGCAATAAATATTTTCATTTGCACTATCTTGTGGCACTTCAGCGTTACTCTCAAAAAGCTTGTCTTTATTGAAATTATGTTCACTAATTATGCCACTTATCGTTCTAATAGTATTTTCACATTCATTGCTCACTATAAAGTTTTTTTCAAAAAGGGTTTTATTAAATCTAATAAAATCGCTCCGGTAATAAAAGCTAATAACATTTTTAAGATTTAATTATAATTGGTGACCGACAACAATTGAAAGTAGTTGGATTGATTAATTCGGTCGGGTGCTTGTGTTGGTAGGCCTTTCTTAGGAACGCAAATAACCAAACGAATACTCTGGATAATTTAATTCATAATCTGCCATCCAAATGCCACTAGTCATTTTTTACCTGAAAATTTTCTCCTCCATTTTTGAATTTTAAGCTCGAGATTCAATTTTTTCTCAACGTCTTTTATCAACGTATCTAGAAATTGACATTTTGTCAACTATACAAGGAAAGTTTATATTTTTCCAAACTTGTATAAACAAATGTTAAGCGATTAGTAAATATTAAAACTTTATTTCAATTTTGTTACCGTATATATTATCCAGGTTTCTAGAATTTTATCAACGTGAAATAATGATATGCTTCATGGCAGTTCTAAACGTAAGCTACTCCTGTAGATCATCCTACTGACCATCTCAATCTTTTCCATATTTTTTGCACATTTTATAATATTTATCTATTTCCCATAAAATTGATTTTGGATGTATAATAATGTACAAAAGGCTACAAAAATTAATTAAATAAATTTAAATTGAATTCTATGGATTATAGTTTTTTAAATTGTTGGTTGTAAAAAAAAACCAAATATATATTAATATCGGTGCTTTATACCATAGCGGTCCTGCACTAAACAAATCTTTCAATAACAACTCAGACCTTCACGTTGATAATAATTGTCATCTTTCTTAATGATGTGAGAATATCTTTTGAGAAATTTGTGTCAAATCTCGACTATCACTGCCTGACAATAGTCCACTTCTAAATGTTCTATGATATTTTTGATGTCTCCAATGTTAACTGGAAATTCATGGCATACATTTAAATGTTTTAAGCGAGTAATGGCAAAAATTAAATAAATTAAATTTAATCGGACGTAGCACAAAATGTTTCAGTAAATTTCTTTAGGTGAATACCAATAAAATCGCATAATGAAATCTTGAATCAACCTCAGTTCAACCTTTCAAGTCTCCATGTGACCGTGATAACTGAAATGACGGTGCCATTTGGTCCTTTTTCCTTTGCATGAATCCAATTTTCTTTATTTCCTCTTCAATCAAAAGAAAATCAGTGAAAACGAAAGAATCAAGTCAAAGGGCAAGTCCTGAGATACAAAAAACTGCCAACGCTTGAGTTTTTTTAAAGTTATTTTTACCGAATTTTCAAGACTTTTTTCTTTGCTCAAGCACTCCCTAAAGTATCCAAGACTGATAAAAAAAGTCGATTGGGGGGGGGGGGGTCGTTTTTACGAGCGTAGTCGTGAAGCAAAATTAACAGATCTACTGGGCAGAAAAGGGTGCGTTTGGGGTTACGTATTAGTTTCCAGATTTAAATTTTGACCAACAGATGTCTCTCTTACTCCTATTTTAAGGCTGAGCAAATAGCTGTCTGTCGAAAATTCGTTAGAATGCCCAATAGTTAGTGTTTAGCGTCTCTAATTAAAATTATACTAGTTGACACTTTTAACGCGTTTTTCTCGAAACCATGTTTTCCAAACTGGGCGCACCAGTAGCTTCCTCAATTGTTAACCAGCTGCCTTGAACTTTTACCTGCAACTTTAAAACAATAATTTTTAGTGAATGTCCTACGATTTTTTTCATAAATTGATTTTTATTGATTTCATAAGATTTTTAAATCTAGTTTTCGTAAAAATCCTACCACGTTCACTAGATTTTGTACTATATTTTAAGAAACTCTTTAGTTTTTTCTTTTAGATTAAAAATTGTGTCCTGTATCATAAAATTAAAATAAAATATGTTTTTTGTAGTTAAAGACTAGCACTTTCTTATGCACAAAACCTCATATCTCTATCCCTTTCCAATCGTTATTCGTACTCGTTAGAGAATCACGTGAAATTTAGTGAACACCTTAAGCATTCGATGTGATAACGCGCTTCAACTACACAAGAGAATTCCATTTAAATATAAAATTAAGATTAAGAAAAACAACAACAGACATATGAACTCTCTTGCAATATTAAGACATTAACTTAACGCATATTTTCCCGAAATGCTATCATCTATAAATGATGAAAAAATCTTAAAGAATTAAGGAAGATAAGAGATGAGAACATATATACTACAAAGGTAGAAACATGTCCGTTAACAACTATCATTTTGTAGCGCAAAAACTTCGAAAGTTTTCCAGATATAAAGAAGCTTCCGAGACCAGAATAATTTTAAACGATTTGAACGGGTGCTGTACTGGTACTTAAATTCGAGTAAATATTTAATCGAGAATACGGAGAGTCTGCAGGACAACGAATTCTTAGGACGCTTCTGCTATTTTTAAAGTTTTCTACAAATTTATAAGCTTAGGAAATCCTTTCAACACAATAACCAGGATTATTTCATTGTGCTACATTTCAGCTGCAAAACCCAAAAGTATATGAGGAAAACAAAAATAAAGACTCCTCTATTCTGCACCATAAATTCCAGTTCGAAATTTTTTTGCCAATCACACTTAATGGATAATAAATGCGCATCCATTACAGGCCTCTTGCTGTGAGAAATGTTTTCTTGGATTTTCCATTCTCTCAAGGAATAAAAATGATAAATGTCCTGACGTACTGAAAGAAGGTATCATAACTGCGTTTTTTTCATCGTCGTTGTCATCATTATTGTCGGTTTTTTTTGTTGCAAAGGAATACCCTGTTAATCCGTCAACTAGCCTAAATGTAGAAGAACTCAATTTCATGAGGATAACTTGCTTCAGGCTGGTTTTGACTGTGGCAATTTGTCACAAAAAGATGACTTTCTCTCTGGCAATAAGCCATTGTGAATTAATTACCTGTCCATTGCAGAGATTTCGAGTAGTTGATGACATCCTTTTCACTTGAATTGAAGTCTTTTGTTTTTTAGCAGCAACTTGCTTCAAGAGTGTTTGATGTTTATGGGATATTTTTTTTTTGTGTTATATTGTTTTTAATTTATGGAAAAACATAAACTGAGAAGAAATTTATTCAACATTTTTTAATTTTATATAAAATTTCGATTAAATTTTATCAAGGAGATTTCTGGTCTTAACAGACCCAAATTTATTGAAAATAATTTCAATAAATTTACAAAATACATTTTAAGTGCAAAAAAATTATTGAACTTTTCGACCCAGCGACCAGAGAGGTCTAATCGGTACTGTTATCTCTGATCGCCTACCAAATTAAATTTTATCAAATTTACTGCTAGAAAAGTACATCACATATAGAAATAGTGAAGAACAAAATTGTACTGATGACTGAGCCTTAGACTGTTATTTGCAGATTAGGTCAGCGAGATTTGAGTAATTTCCCGATATGAGAACTGTACGAGGAAGATCTAATAATGAATCTGCTTCTTCTCTGGAAATACACAAAATGCATTTAATGCTTATATGGAACCAATTGACTTTATTATTTCTCCCATAGACCCTCACCGTAGTATTATCTTCTGCTAATTGAACTGGAAATGTTTCGCCGTAAATTAATATAAAACAATTTAAAAGTATTTCAAACTGAAACTAATTTGCATCGTGGGGAGAAATTACACTGAGCGCATTGTTTTGGCATATAATGGCCGGTTTCATAGTCCAGGCTTAAGCGAGAGCTTGGCTTAGTCACGGGTGTGACTTAAGTCCCGAGCTTAAGTCTACTCCGATTCATAGTACTATTTAAGCTGAGGCTTAGTGAAGCCGAAAATAGAATTTTTTAAGTTGTCAGCACAGCCGTAATTGTGAAATTTTGAAAGAAAATTTTCCATTGTGAATCACGAGGAAGAAGATGATTTTAAAACATCGTATTACCTTTCAGGCTGACTTTATCCTGTTCCTATCTGTGATAATATTTTTAATTTCACATCTCATTATGAATTACTTTATTTACTAGTCAGTTGTGCTTTTTGTTGGGAGCCTATCAGATCTAAGATCATCATGGCCGAATGTTTCGATAGTCGGAACCGAGAATAAAAGCCATAGCTTCCCATTTAACAAATCTTACAGGCGCCTTTTTTTACAGATCGATGCGATATTCTAGTATGCATTTCTTCGTCGCTTATATCCTCTGCATTTGATGAATAATTCATTTTACTCTTAAACTGTTTGGTGTTTTCCCCTTTTTTTTTTTTTACATTGTTGCCTCTACAAATCAAACGATTCGACACTTAAAAATCTTTTCACACCAAATCTCGGTGCTTGATCATTGGCTGAACCATCTCGCCTAAGCATATAAGCTGTAAAATGCGGTAGTCCTTGATACCAAATATTCATTGCTAAATATCGGCTAAATATTCTATCCTGCAATAGCTCTGAGCATCCACCCCAAATGGAAAGGATTACACTACTGAGTAATTGAAACTCAGAACTGATCCGTATTTCAATGAATAGGGAAAGGGGTCCTCCTCTTAACGCGGAGTAGAACAGACTAAACAGCTAGCCACATATTTTATAAAAACCTGCAAACAAAAGTTCGCAGAGCTCTCATGCGTAAGTAATAAGTATTCTCCTTAATCCCTCTCATACAATTTTATCTATAATTGGATACTAACTTTCTATAACCGCATCTATTCTATTCTATTTTTTATTTTTCCTTCTTCCTTATTTAATTTTACTCTTCTCTATGTAAGACAGATGAGGAGTATTAATGTCCTATTGACTAAGAAAAATAAAAAAATCAAACAAAAATTATGAAGACGTTATAGCTAAGAGCACAAGTTTCAACCAATTTATTCAAACAACATATATGTGAAACCCCACAAAATCAGTTAAATCTTTTAGAAATTTACATTTGACTGACAAAATCATAAAAGTCATACCACAAGAAAACTGCCAACAGAGACAAAAGTCAGACTTCCATTTTTAAACCAGAATTTGTGAGATTTTCATTTTATACGCCCCACCATATACCCCATCAATTTTAAAAGGATTCTGGGATCTGGCAGATCCCCGTAGTGAAAATTTTCACTAGGCGAAATGGGCACCATCGCATATATGTGTGTACAATCCACCGTAAATTGTCAACGTGGATGTCACACTCTTTGGGAATCTGGAAACGACTAAGTAAGGGGTACACTTACCATTTTTGTCCTCATTTTGGTACTTACATAATATGCTCCGGGAGATGTTTGCAGAATTTGTCACGTTCTGGCATACTGATTGGGAATTGTGCGCCATTAAATCTAATTTAAGATGTATTTTAAAATTATCGCCGACATAAAGAGAGCTTAAACGCAGGAATGAGTAGCATATCCTTAAAATTGGTGCTATATAGAGGCTGGTACTACATACATACATATATAAGTAGTAAACATCAAGGATTGTAACTGTATGTTGCGTATATGTTTTGTTATTGTGGTTTGTAGAAAATCATTCGTGCATGAGAAAACAATAATCGTATCCAAAACTAGGAGACCGGAAGAGCATGAAATTAATGAATTTAGCAGGTTTATTGTAGCGTTAATATATCCCAGAGGATTTTACTGAGCCCCACCCCCGATAGATTCATATTGAGTGCACTTTCGTACAAAATAATTTTATTTCTTATTTCCTATACCTTGGTAATGGTATTAGTAAAGGACCATGAATATCTCAAAAACTATGTCAAAAGCATTTAAATTCATCCAACAGAGAATCAGTTACAGAAACTCTATTGCTCACTGTAGTGCACATTGGACGGAGTCATCATGACTCAATATTTTCAGAAGTTTTCGTCTACAATTGTAAAATTTTCAAGCAATTACTCTCCATTAAACGTTTTCTAGTCTCGAAAACAAGAGAGGAAATTAAGAACTGGATGTAGATAGAAAATTGAATGAAAACCATGTCGAACTTTTTTCCTGGGTATACAGTCGGAATGGAAAAATCCTATGTTGTATGGACGAACTATAATGGTAAAAGAGCATCAAACATTTTCGACCGTCCATGGTGTTGCGGATCTGTATGTGGTACTAACCTTCTTTCGAAACTTCCCTTTAATTTAGTTCAATTGAACTTTGGAAGTCGAGTTAATATGAGCGCGTAGTTTATACGTTTCTGACACAGTTTCCAGGAAGACAAAAATAAATGGGATTTAAAGTAATTTAATGAATGCGAAATTGTTGTTTATGTCATATTTTTATTATATATAATTTAATATGACGGGCATGAGGAAGGAGAACTATAGCAAGTTCTCTTGTCAGACAGGAGAAAGAAACAAGAAGTAAAAGGCTGAACAAGTTAAGAATGAGGAGTATGTGCCATCATAAACGAAGCAGGTATTGTGCCAGATCAGTCATCATAAAGAGAAGTCTCTGGGATATGTAAGTGAAAACTGGAAGGCCACCGAACAATCCAGCAGAGCTCTTTAGGGATCCAAGTAAATTACCGAAACTTTTTTAATTTCGATATCTTATTACCGATATCAATAATTGTTTCCAAAAACTTTTGTATTATTGATCTACAAAGTATCAGTATCGATAATGATTTGTTGAAACCTTTATCTAAACTTTTTTCCTGAGGGCTTTATACTAGTAGCACTAGTTTACTACAGAAAATCAGCAACTGTTTCAGAATCGCGGAGAGAATTAAGGTATTAAAGTTTTTCCATAATATATGATTACACAGGGTGGTCCAGAAGAAGTGGGAAATATTTCGGAGGTGAAACTGAAGGTCGAGATGTACAAAAACTTAACTGGGAGGGGTGGTTTGAGCGGTAGAGAGTTTTGTGACTTTGGTTCACTACCATATTAATATAGTTCGAAATGATAGCTAACGGTACAAGCTTTAAAAAAAATTCTGAACCAGTTCTATGTTGCTCTTGCCTCAGAAGTTAAAGAATTTTTTCAAACTATATTCCATTTCCCCACAAAATTGATTATAAACATGATTTTTCAAAGTCCACAGTTTTAGCTTTCAATCAATTCTATCCATGTACATTAGAGTGGCCCAAAAAGGTATGTATGAATTTGCAAAAGTATTAAAATGTCTAAATGCTTATTCAAAGCTTGTTAGCTAATGTAACTTTAAATGTCTATGTAGAATAACAGTGGAATTCATTAATTTATTTAAAGTTCGCTCAAATCGAAATAATGCGTTTTGGCTATATGAAAACATTTTTTTTTCAGAAGTTTTTAATTTGACAATAAGTTTTCTCGATTTTTTCTCTTCAAGGGAATTTTATTATTATTAGACTTATTTTAGGAAAAGGCCTTATAGAAAACTAAATTTTTATATATTACATACATTCAGAGCTGGAACACAAATTCTTTCTATTTGCGTCAATTTCTCTTTAAACAGAAGTGGCTCGCGGTTAAAATTTTTGTACTTTAACATAATCTATGTAGAATCGATTATTTTTCTAGTAACTTTGGAGGACATCTCAAAATGAGATTTTCGATGATGACTCCAATTGGAGTACTGCGTAGGCCCAGATTATTTATGTTCTTCAGTGCCGTCTACCAGACATGGAGTTGTAGCACAAGATTAGTCTTACTTCAGCTTTGTGCATATATTATTGTACCACTTTGGGTCCAAGATCCCTAAGCTGGGTACCGCAAACTACCAAGCTTTTATAGATATATCCTAAGATTCCCTAAGACGATGTCCTCAGAAGGATAGATTCCCCATAAATAAGTCGCGCACAATGGACCGAACAGTGCTAAATGCAGCAGGATATAAGAGGTCTTACTGGCACCCCTTGGCACCAGCGGTATTAAGAGGAAAGTTACCTGCTGATAAATCTTATAATAAAAGGTGCAAAGATTCTGTTATTCATTGAATCTATAGACCATTCTGAAGTGGTTTTTCGCATATATTTCCAGAACGGTTGGTCGCACAGTAAAAATGATTCTAACCAATTTCATAGAGTTCTATATTCTGCAGAACTTTTCAGTCAAATAAAAACATCTATGACTGATCGTTTTCACACCATAAGTAAAAGCCTAAAATTTCGTATGGTAACAGCAGGCAGGGGATTCCCGATTTAGTCTACTTTTGAAATCGTATTTAGTATTCTTATGAAAACGTTGTATATAAAATTTCAGCTATCTACATCGATGCATTTTCAGGCAGTGTCCAACTTTATACTGAAAATTAAATTTTTGTATAGCAACCGCAGGAAGGAGTCACCTGATTTATTATATTTCCGAAATAAAGTCTACCATTTTTTTTTAAAAAGGCCGTGAGCAAAATTTCAATCCCTCAACTTTAGGACGGACATGCAAACATCAAAATAACTTTAAATATTATGCGTAGGTGTCCAATCCATTTTGATCAACTGTCATTTTTTCTATGCGTTACAAATGGATTGATAAACTTTATATGCCCTATATTCTCATCACCTAGGGATAAAAATGAATAAATTGCATCACAAACCGAAGGGGCTGGCTTTACCTTCCGTTCTCGTTACCACAATCAGTAATGTATAAAAATAAATTAATTGAAATAAAATACAAAATAATCATTAAGATTTTCCCATGTGGTTGCGGTTTTAAATTATGTCGCTTTTATAAAAATTTCATCACAACAAAAGTGCCAATTCCATGTAGCTCAAGGACTGGTCAAGGACTTTTGTGTAATTAAATTTTTACACTTCAATTATCATTAATGATTCATTTCCAATTTAATCTTGGGAAAGTAATTCACTGTCCGCCAGGCATCAACCCTTGCAAACACTCCACAGTACCGCAACGATAAATTTAATCAACCCAAAAGAGGACACAACCTGACCAAATACAAAATTGTCACTGCAAGTGAGTTATATATGTAACAGTCACCGCTGCATTTTAATTATAACTCTCCCTCCTCCCGTACACCCGTTGAGCTAAGCTGTAAGTAATTATTGCTGCATGGCGGGCGGCCCTTATCCATGGAATTCAATACGTTTCCATAACAATTTCTGAATTATGATTTTTCACTGTTCTTGAATCTTGTCTTACGAAGCTATTTCTGTTGAATTTACGGCGTAGATTTACGTTCGTAATTGGTCTAGACTTAGAGATGTGAAATTTTTCAATTTGTCTTAGAGTCTACCTATAAAATCATTTGGTTTGACTCCTGTGGGTTGTCTTTTATCCTTAGCGGCGTTTTTAGATTGAAATAATTCGCATTTTTTTCTTTTTGTGTTAAATGTTGTTCAATGAAGAGGAATCTGAAATGCTTGGCAAAATTAATTCATTGATTCAAGCAAAGAATGAAAGTTGAATGGGAACAAAGAATTATTCGAATGAATATCCATCACGACATAAATTGAAAAAGGATACAAAGAGTCATTGCCATTTAGAAGGATCTATGGCCAATTTCGCCCACAACAACAGCACAATTTATGGTATTCTGAAAATATTGAATTTATAAGACTGGAAGAAAAGCTGCTTATGGAACCATGAAAATATATTTTCATTGTAAACCCACGCTGTTAAAATAAATTATTCTGTTTGCTTTAAGTCTCGCGAAAATATTTTTAACCCCCACAAGGGTATTAATTATTTCAAGCAAATTATCGAAAATTCCTTTATGACATTTGTCCTATTAATTATGTTGAAATATACTTCGCATTCCCTTCTCTGATATAATTAAAATTCGACAATTAGTAATTTTTATGTACAAACTGACCTAACGGATTTTCTTTCCTTTATTTCAGTCCTTGCAACAATAACACTCAACATGGCAACTATGACTGAAGACGAATCTCTCATGAGCCGCAAAAAATTACACATTGCAGAATTGGTGATGACCCCCTAGGTTGATTTAAATTGTGGATAAATAAAAATCATTTCAACAATACAAACGAAAATTTAATTAGAACTAGAAATAGGGTGTTAACCGAGATTGATCAAAATGAATTAAGAGAAGAAGTCGTTTTATATATGTTCGACAATATCACCATTTTGTAGTTTCGATTACTCAAACATTGACTTAAGTGGTCTACATCAAATTAAGTCCACGCAGTTCCAAATGCGATTAGTCCTGTATTAAATGATGACTAGCAGTATTATGTACGGTCCAAATCATGCAATCATTATAAAATTTGGGGCAAAATGCCAACTTAAGTTGTGTTTGTCCAATTCATTCTTTTCTGAGAAATTAATTATTATGTGGACCCTCAGTTTGAACTTTAACTTCCAGCACACCCAATTGATTTGTAAAGGCCTACTCATACACAGTTAAAAATCCTATATTATATATATATATATATAAATCCATTGAATATTCGGTATCGAATGCATACTTTTAAAAAGAAAAAAATTCTATATTTTAAAAGTACAAAACTTACATCAAAAATGAACGTGAATACCGATTTCATTCCCTCCCGTAAGCAAAATTAGAATAAAACAAAATAACATACATGTGGTTTGAATCAGAAACTTCATTAGTATTGATTTAATAATAATAAATGTCAAATAAATTATATAAACATTATACCAATTTTTTAACCATTTTAGAGGATCTCTCCAGATTACTTACCCATATACAAAAAGCCTTACAAAGTATGTTAATCAAATTAAAAATGATGGAATAATTAGGCAGAGATTTTTTTGACCACTATATTTTACAGAATCTTGTACTAACTATGTAACTTTTAACATATAATACGAGTCTTTTAAATATTCCGCTGTCGGCAATCTGAAATAAATTAAATTCTTTTTGGTAGCCAGAATAATAATAAAAGATTAACAAAACATTAGGAAATTTAAAGTTACCAAATATAATTTAATGAACCAGTCTACAGCACTTTCATCCTTAAGTTTTTTCAACTTTTTAATTCCGCTTAGTACAGGAGAAAGTAGCCGAATCAAATTGGTTAAAGATAGCGTGCATGTATCCCCGTCTAAAAGAATAAATTTCATAAGTTTTATATTTTTTTATTACTAAATATGCTTTCCTCTTTTTTCGCTTTCGAATATAATATTTTTTTCCCAGATATTATCCTGGTTATTCTGGGTACTACCCAATACCTCCTCTTCTGTTTCCTCATCTTCAGCATTCAAAAAATCATTGGAGCCGTTTTGAGTTATAGTTTCAACCATTTCATCATCATAAATTTCTTCACCGCCCTAATTAAGAACAGAAATGTAAGCCATGATTTCCAAAATCATTGGCAATGAAAGCTCTGTACTAATATTACACTGACCATACTGAACAGAAGTGTGGTGAATCGTCCTTACAATCGCGTAGCAAGGGCACGAACCTTCAGGCCATGTTGTCACAATACAGTAAAACTATTCCTTCTTCTGCCTGACCTAAAAACATCCATCCTTAAATTGAAATATGTCAAAACAAATCACAGACTGAATATCTCCGAAAGTAAACGATATATTTCCACTTAAGCCTTCTATGCACGTAAATTTGTCTCTTTATTTAATCGAAACTAAATTGAAAGTCGTCTAAAGATACTCTTCCGTTAAAATAGCAGCAATAAAAATCAAATCAAATGCCGTTCAGTTATTTGTATACAACAAAGATTTCCTATTCCATCGAGAAAAACAATATCCGGGATGGAATTACTCCTTTCATCCTTATTTTATCAGTCATCCCCATCAGCTCTTGTCGTTCTATGGCATTCTTTCTTGGTTGGCGAATAGAAGAGAAAAAACATTTTAAGTTCTGCTGCCGTATCCTCCTTAACTTCGGTCGAAATATCCCCAAACTATGAGAACTTTTTCTGGAGAACTTTAGTAGTTTGTGAGTTTTGTGATGTACGAGGTAATTAAGATGCTTAGCTGCAAAAATTTCCTGTTATTTGGTAAGGGAATTTTGGTAGTCGACTAAACATGATTTATGGGCGCTGCTTAGAAATTAGCTAGTGCTAAGAGAATTCATCGAGGATATTGGTAATAAAAGTCCGATACTAAAGGATAAATGCCTCCAACGAATATAAATCTAAACCAATCAATAATTGCCTCCGTAGACAAAAAGTCTAAATCCTTTTTTTTTGTGCTTTACAGCAGAAGAACTGTGATAGTTTTCCTTCAGCTATGTTCGTCAGTTTTTCGGTTTACGACAGTCATCTTGATTTATGACTTTAAATGGAGACACTTTCAGAGTAATGGCAAATAACTTCCAGCTTGGTTCCGATAGTCGATGTTTTCAGGATGTTTGTTGGTGACGGGAATATTGAGTATAAATAGTTTATGTAGAATATTTTTTATAGCACGCCAAACAAAAATACCTCGATTTTGAAATGCGAGGGCTGAAAACCAGCAAGCTGGCCTAAGACCAGTATGTCCGTCGTTATATGCATGATATTTAAATTTTTAGCTCAGTAGAAAGACTGATAAAGTTAAAATTAAGAGTATGGGGGCGACTAGGCCCCCGCGACTAGAGTTAATCTGTTGTGTCTCTAATTCCAACCTCTTTACAAGATGGATTATCGGCATGGATATTACTTTGCAAACGTTTTTTTTTTTAGGCTGATAAATGATTTGCGACTTTAAAGCTGCAAGCGCAAGATACTCGCATATGATATATTGTTTGATGTTTCGTCTTTTCCTTTATGACACAGATCGCGGTTGGATTTGCATATGTTCTTCAGAAAATAAAGGAAGGGGCCATGTCCTGTGATTGCATTAATAAACAGCCCAATTTTCTGCTAAAACTAATTAGTTTTCGAGTTTTGAGAGACGCTTTGAGTCCCCTTCACTAAATCCATCCCACTTGCAGGGCTCGATACACCTTCAGTCTAGCATCTTTGTCAATTAGTTTGGTGAGTGTCGATAGAAATAATAATATTTCTAAAGCGGTAGTAGATGCTTTCTGAATAATGCTAATTACACTTAGACAAGCCATCCTATGGAATTTTGTTCGTTTTCTTATGATTGTCTTTAATGTGTACCGATATACACTTATTCTACCATGTTACTACGGCATAGGTGATTATGATTCTTACTACTTGATTTGTAAATCTGGATAATTATGTCTTTCAAGAGTCCCCATGTCGAAAATTATCCCAAGAAATATAGCTCCTTTAGATACTGCGACTTCCTCACCAGATAGGGCGGCTCGAGTTACATCTCTTGCCATAAAAACTATGCTCGTACGTGTTTTAGAAAAAGGAAACTTGACGTTATTATAATGATTTTATAAATTTCTTTGTTTAGTTGTTTTCCTTTTATTTGTGAGAAATTTTGGTAAGGAACTCGCATTTTACATAACCTATTCTATTTAAAAATGACCCAAATAAAGAATAAACGTAACTATTTTTTATATCTTTGATGGAATCTAAGGGGTTTACTAAGTTTGTCATTCCGTTTTAACACCTCGAAATATTAATGGTAGAGCAAAATGGATTCGACACACACGCATAATATTAAAATTTATCTTGATTTTTCCATGTCCGTCCATCTGTCCATCTGTCCGTCTGTGCGCACGATAACTCGAGAATGCGTATACTGAGAGAGCTGAAATTTTGTACACGGACTTAAAGAAAAAAAAGTTAAATTAAATTCGAAAATGGGAGTAATCGGGAAACTCCTTCTAGGTGTTGCTGTATAAAAATTTAGGTTTTTTAAGTATGCTGTGAAAACCATAACATTTTTATTGTACTAAAAATTTCTTCAGAATACGAAATTCTATAAAATTGGTTACAATCATTTTTCTGTCCGACATACCGTTCTAGAAATATATGCGAACAACCACTTCAAAAATCATACTTGCAAAGATGGAAGTGACTGCACGAATTCATCTAGGGCAGGGGGGTGGCATTAAATCGATGTAGACCGCCAAGACATTTTTGGGTGACCGCATTTACTAAGAGGTAAGACACGTATACTAAAAGAAACATACTTTTGGAAGGACCGAGCCAGCTATATAGACTGGAGAATCGGCTTTTCATAATCGTTGCGACTATGTTTCAGGGTTGCCACTGAAATTGAAACCAGAAAAAAAGGAAATTCAATTTGCTGCTCCAGCAACCTGATAAAATGGTAGAGAAACTAAATAAATACTTTATTCAAAGCGTACAAATCATAAAGAATCCATACCTCATAGAACATATTCGGACATGATTACAGAAGTAGACTATGACTTTATTTTTAGAAGGTCGAGTATAAGAAGTGAAAAGATATCTGTAAAAACATGAATAGAAAACGGGACTATAATTCAATTAGTATAGGCATGATACTAGACAACTGGAATAATTGGGGTGTTACCTTGGTTGACAAAATAAATAAATCGTTGGTAAGTGGAGAATTACCAAGTTTATGAAAAGAATCTATTGTTATCCTTGTTCATAAGAGTTTAAAAGCACAAAAAAGCAGAAGATATTCAGACCATATTGATATTGCTTACCTATATATAATATAAGAATGTTTAGATAAAGTGGTCAAAAACAGATAGAAAGTTACTTGGAAGCAAATAAATTGATTATATTAGAACAGTCTAGATTTAAGAGAAAACATTCCTGTGAAACCGCGGATAATTGTGTATCAATGAATGTAAGAAATAGATGGCTCAAATAGGTTGTTGCTGTATTTTTAGACCTAAGAATAGCATTTAAAACTGTAGACCGGGGCATTTTATTATATAAATTAGCAAAATAAGAAATTTGTCGGAAGGAATTTCAATGGTTTCATAGCTACTTGCAAAGCACCAAAATAAATAATACAGTTTCCAGTAAAATAGAAGTATCGATGGGCGTTGCACAAGGATCAGTACTTGGAACTATCTTGTTTATTATATAATATATGTGAATGACAGTAAATCAATGTTCAAAGTCTCAAAAATAGTACTTTTTGCTGACGATGCATTTTTTGTGTATATCAGGGAAACACACCAATGAATTGAAAATAGAAATAGAACGAGATTTAAGAATTATTGTGTGACCGGTTACAGATGAATAAATTGATACTGATGTAATGATTGGACGTCTTCTTGGGATGTTCTCAATCACTATAATCAGCATTCTTTGAACTGGTTACAATGTTTGGCGAGCGAGCTCAGCCTATACCTCTCACTTGAGAGTACTTGGCGTCTTGCGACAGCCTAAATTGTAGAAGGAGCAAGGGAGTGTTAGTTAACAACTGAAAATACTGAACTTCTCCCTTCACAGGTCAAAATTATACTCTGTTTATTCAATATGAAGTCATTCAATTTATACAAAATTCTTAACCTTCTTAACATAATTTCGGTCACTTAACAAAACACAAAAAAACATGAAGTAATATGACACACAAATAACTTCACAAATACTTCCATATCAGCAGGCGGCTTTACTGACGGTCAGTACATCGTAAAAAGTGAAAAATGCAAGAATCAGCTGGCTGGCGCTTGAGTGCATTTAATTGCTCAACGCATTGTTTATCTTTTTCAGGTCTTGGTGCTTCATGCATGAAAATCAATTACTTAATTCTTAAAGCCATATGTGTTGATATGCGGAAGGCGGAAGTGAAAGTGTTTAACTTATTTGAACAGAATTTCTTCATGATTCTTTGGTTCAATTGTACTTCCCGCTCTATGTAAATTCTGGCTGCATGATATGCGTGTTTTTTAGCATGTTATATTGAAATTATCTTTTCTTATGCATGTACTCTTGTAATGCATCTTTTGTTAGATTATTTCTTACTACCGTAGAACGGGTTACTTTCACGACTTTTTCTTACCTTTCCACGATTTAGTTAGGATTTTTCTTCCAATTTAAGGTGAGTTTGCTTGAAGTTGTTGTTCTATTAAGAAAAACATATTTGTTTTCGTAATATTTGGAGCGTTTTTAATTAAATTTATAAATGCTTCTATACTTAATCCGCCATTATTTATAAGCGTCAAAGTTACCCATGCATTGGGGCTACTTTGGAAGAAGAATTTATTCTTGCTTTTTGACCTTATTTGATAAAAAATTTTTGAAGTTCCCCATGGTGGAATTAAAAGCAAAACAATATTAAAAAATACGGAGTTAGGTACAAGAACGGGTGTTCTTAATAAAAGTATAACAGATTTTTTTTTTTATTTTCCAATTTATTTATTTAAAAACAATTATAAACTTTTATGTACACATTTTATAAAGGTCAATAGTGTGGTACCTAAGTAAAACATATAAAAAATAATAATTTTTCGTTTTGGCTAGGTACTCTGAATTTACTTAAAAAACTACGACAAAAACCGTTGTTACAATATGAATAGGTAGTTAACATTTATAAAACTTATTCCAATTCTGGAACAGAAAAATACCCTCGTTTATTTAAAGGTTTCGGTGGACTATTTTACGAACAATTTCAATTAGATTGTAGGCCCAGAATGTCCATTCGTTTTGGCCATCGCAGTGGATGGAGGACTTTTCCATACAATTGACAAAATAGTTTTTCACCAACAATCGAATCAATAATACCTACAATTAGGACAAAAGCTAAGAGTAGTAACAATTAGGTTTTTATTACCTGGATATTCCTTTCCTTCGTATGCAACAGCTATGAAGTCGCCTGTCTTATACTGTGGAATTATTTCTTCCAAATTGCTGCTCTGGATACTGGAATATTGTTCTGGAATGGAGTTATTGGGGGGTATGCGATTGTTCCTGCCAGCCTCAGTAAAATTCGAAACTTTTGCACTTCCTTGATTTGTTGGGAATACATAAGATGCTCTTCTTCACTTTGTTGCCCTAAATGAGTCCTCATTAGTTGCTGTGCTGCTGATACTTTCTCTAGAGTCGAGATTTCTTGCTCGATGGGTTTATTGTCAGATCGATAGTCAATGGAATTGCAATATCTTGCTCTCTAACACTTCTTCCTGCAGGAACATTCATTTTCTTTCACTTGTTTTGAGTTGCCCTTGATATTACTACTTCCATCCGCTTATTTTCGAGCTGTTTAAGAAATGCTTCCCCAAACTAAATTGGAATCAACAATACAAATTTGCGGCAAACGCTGGAGAAGTTCGTCCTTAGTCATTGGGTGTATTCCCACATTTTCTGAAGCCTGCTATTAAATTTTCAGCGCTATTTCTATGAATTTCTTCCATTAAATGTTTTAATAAGCCATCGTTGGGTAATGTCGCATATCCTGATCCAACTTTTGAGTCCTTCCATTCGCCTAGTTGTTTCCTCCAAATCCTTTTTCATCGGAGCGAAGAAAGCCACATGCAGCGATTGTGTTAAATGTGTTGAATTAGGAGGAAGACACACAAATGAAATGTTATTTCCTTCGAAAGCTTTCAACACGCTAATATTGATGTGTGAAGACAAATTATCCCCGATGATTACTTTTCTGATATTCTGTCTTTTTAAATGCGGCAATAGATGCATTATAAACCAATCCTCGAAAGCAAAAGTATCAAACCAGCCACTTTTTATCCGATTGTACCGCACACCTTGGGGTCCGTTCTCTGTCCAAGTAGTCCACAGGTGCTCAGCCTTATATATAACGTATGGTGGTATAAGCTGGCCGGTTGCGTTTCCACAGAACATTAGCGAATAACAAATTTTGCTGGAGTTTCGAATGGTCTCTGGATATTTGCAACCTCTTTTGCAAATTATTTTTTTCTGGCCTGGATCATCAGATAGGTTGGTAGTTCCAGATGTTTTCTGGTGGAAAATTTTCAATGACTGACTTTAAATTTGTAATGTATTCATTAATTATATCTGGTGTTATTGCAGCTCTAGCTCTTTTTATATTTGAAGCAAATCTAGTTGTTATATTTGCGTGCCTTTTTTTAAATAAATTTCTCCACTCCGCACCAGGGAGATTTTCTTTAAACTGTTTAACATTTATGCCTTTAGATCTTAGGTATTGTTTAACGGTTTGGCGAAAATCATATTCTGTAAGGGGAAATCCCGCATCGGACATCTTTATTAAATGCTCTACGAATGAATTCTCTTCCGATAGGTTAAATACCGTAGGCCTTCCATAGTGCTTTGAATGTCTTCCTTTTAGTTTTTTTCTTATAGTGGACCCTGGAATCCTATATTTAACTGACGCAGCTTTTATTGAATAACGTTGCTTCTGACATCTTTAAGACACTTTTCAATAGCCTCATACGAAAAATCGCAATATCGCCGACTTCCTTCCTTCCTTTTATATGTTCGCATTTTCTGAAAGTTTTTTTTTTTTGTATTTAAAGAAATAAAATGAAAGTTTTCATTAAACAAGACGGAAAGATCGATCTCTATAATGGGGAAACTCTTTACCGTGTGGCGAAGTAGCCCCCTATTTTGTTTTGGGGCTACATTGACGCGCGTTAAAGTAGCCCCATATACCATAAAAAAAGCAATAGAAAACATTTCTGAAAATATTTCTCGGAAGGCATATTTGTTTTGTAACAACACCTATGTTATATATTAACAACATAATAATAAATTAATTTATATACTTGCTACTTTTGTTTTCGCTGAGTTCTCTGGAAACACACAAAAGTTTGGATAAAGACGAAACTGCGCACGAACCAGTTTCCGTGAATTCACTCAAACAACTAACTAATAAATGTGAGAGAAGAGGAGTTGAACAGCATTTTTATTCTGAGAACGAGTACATTGCCGATATGCATGTATTTTAAAAGGAATATATTTTTGCTTGCACTTCTGAGAATTGTTTGAAACTTTTTTTTTTTAGTAACAAAGTTACCCGGGAAACCACAAACTAACCCCGTTCGACGGTATGTCTAGTTATTTTATTGTAGATACATTACACTGAATATAAGTAAAACAAAAGTTATGGCGATATATAGTAATACGGATATGTGTGTGTTGAAATGCGTATGGTGAACTAATGGAATTTGTGAATGAATATAAATACTTAGGAGTGCTTTTTGATAAAAAGTTAAATTTTAAATAACATATAAACTATATTGCTAAAAAAATTGGTAAAAAGATTGGATTTTTGAAGATATTTAGAAAGAACAATATTATGAAACCACATTTTGAATACTGATCTACAATATTGTTCATATGTAATCAAGGGGATTTGAGCAGGTTACAGAAGTTACAAAATATGGCAATGCGTGTAATTTTACGTTGTAACCATTTCACTCCTATTAGTTAGTAGTATGTTGCATTCTTTATTATGGCTTGATATTAAACAAAGAATTGAGTTAAATATATCGGATTTTATATTCAAAATGAAAAATGAGTTCGTTCCGGAATATCTTCTAAACATGATCACCCACATGATCAGAGGTTCAAACGTATAAGCTAAGGCCGGGCGCCCACTGGAGTGGTGTGTGAGCAACGTGGCAGTGGCGTGGCGATTAAATGGTAAGTGAAAAAATTTAGTCCCGTAAAAACAAATAGAATAGCGCACATTGAAATATAGTGGCGATGGCGTGACATTTGACAAGTGGCGTGGCACCACTTGATTGCCACTAGTCTCCGACAAGTTTAATTTTCGAGTGGTAAGTGGCAGTGGATGCCACTTCTTCTTTTGAATAAAAAATGATGTTGAATTACTTACTCGATAGGCTGCTTGCCATTTTGATGGGCGCTTAATAATTTTAATACCAATCCGCCACCATTCCACTGCCACACCACTTTGTTGCCACATCGCACGCCAGAACCACGGCACCGCCACATTACTCACACACCACTCTAGTGGGCAACCGGCCTAAGAGGAGCGTCGGAGAACTTCCAACTAGAATTATACAATAGATCGAGTAAACAGAATTCACTGGTATATGAGTTTCAAGAAATTTAATGAAATTCCGACTGAATTAAAAATTGAACAAAATTTTATGTGTGTTGAAAAAGGTTGTGTGCAATATAGGTATTAAAAATATAGCAATATTGTAAAATTTAAAATTTATATATTTGTTAACTTGTAAATGAAAGGTTGTGGTATTGTATAGCGATAATATTGCTAATAAGTTATTATTATTATTTATGAATAAAGTGGCAGATTTACCACTTTTTGATGTAACATTGTACAATCTACCACTCTACCACTTTCTGCGATAGATTTATGACTATTAAAGTACAATTTATTTTCCATTTTTGTTTTCGATTGATTACAAATCTATTGTGCTAAAAATTTCGTAGGCATAAACAAATTAAAAAGATTCAAAGTGCTCATTTTTCGATTCCATTCTTCCACTTGTAAACGCCTTTCCGTATAACAGTTAAATTCTCAATGGAGGACCCTAATTTTCTCGGAAAAGTAAATATATATTCCTTTTACAATGACAATATTATACAATTCAGAAAAAATTTAGCTAAAGAAATAATTATTCCGTCAACACTTATATTTGAGGAATTGTCTGTCTCATTATATGAGTGTATTAGTTGTTTTTACCAACAGCAGTGCCGCTGCTGAATGTAGATTTTCTGTGATGAATGACTTGAAGCGCAAAAAACGAAAACGTCCTAATGTTAAAACGAAAGAAGATATTATGTTTAGAAAGCAAGTAATACTAAAGTCTAATAGTGAAATATTTTAGGCTCCAATAGAACTTATAAAATACTTTCATAATGTTCAATTTGTGGGTGGGGATTATGTAAAAAAATAATTATCATTAAATCCATTATCAACGAATCCAAACCACATTGCCAATTGAAATAAGAAAGAAGTACATTGGTACATATTTATGTTAGTAGACCTTTTTTTTTTAGCTCACCACTCCTACCGCAACAACTTGAATAAATTAAAAGTAGCCCGTACCCTGAAAAAGTCTGCTTACCCCTGATCTAGGGTATCATAAGAATTGGTCTTTGTAAAGCAACAACAGAAACACGTAAAGATGCACTACACCGGTGTAGGACTCGTTGAAAAGAATTCGGCATTAGTTAGTCTCTTTATTTCATCAAACTATTTTTATATTTTTATTTTTATGCAAAAATGATTGTAATCGGTAGTGCTAAGATTTTAAATGAAAGTATTAATTAAGCTTATCAATATGCACAGCATTAGTAAGCGTTTAGACTGCTTTTAAATGGCTTTGGATAGCTATAAATATTTGATAATAACTTAAAATTCTACGGAAGTATATACCGAAAATATCTTATAATGAGTTACTTATATATTACTCCGACCTATATTTGTCTGTAAAATTCTGAAGATTGAGGTAAATAAACAAATTTGAATCAGACCGGCCTCAATACTGCCCATACCAGTAACAACTCTCATAATAACTATACCTACTGTAAGAGATTTACGGTGACATTACTTTTCATATTTCTTATTCCTGAAAGTTACTTAGGTTTTAACTAATCTAAAAATTTGCATTTCAGAAATTGAAAAAATATATAGGTATACAAATTACTGTCAATCTATGTAAGTAGATAATTAAAAACTTTTCATGCTCACTTTCGATTCATTTTATACAGAGAAACGTTCATTTCATGTACATCCAGACTATGTTAATCCTTGAAGACCATCCCAAAATTTGTGTGATTAATTATGACCAACAATTTTATCCCAAGGATATCATAAATATCTCCTAAGACCCTTCTCGTAATTATAATTATGGAATATGATTGCTTAGAAATACTCACCCTAAGCTTAAGAAAAGACCTGAAAAGACAATAATGGGAAACAGATGAGTAAATTTGAAGATGAAGCAATTTTCTTAAGAGAGTCTTAATAATTAGCAGGCCAAATGTTATTAACAGTACGTACCTAATCACGGATCTTCGTTTCTTGAGGATAAGAATTATAAGAATTATCTATAAGAAGTTTTTAAATTAAATTTTGTGTGATATCAAATAATAGGGGGCCCTACTGCAAAAGTGTGTTAAGTGGCATAGTTGCAATAATAGTAACATTTTGATTTTCTGCACGCAGGACATGGCATTCCTTATGTGAAAATATCTTATTAAACCCTAGATGATATCTATAGGGTATAGGCCCGGCTCGTGATTTTTCTTTTGTATGTGCGGGAATGCTTGGCGCCTCTGATAATTTTCCGATTGCCATTGTCAATATTTTTCGATGCTTGATATTTTATAATCTTCAATTAATTTTAAAATTAGGTTTATAATCTATTAACCCTCAACTGGACGGGTGGTTTTTTCGTAGCACTACAGGCCGGCTGCGGTCTCTGTGACCGCTCAAATGTGTAGTAGCAATTGATTTGCATAAATAATTCAGGGAAATATATATAAAAACTTCAAAATAAAATAGACAATATAAAATTTTATTCAACATAAAAAAGAAAAAAACAACTACCTCTTCGCGAATTATAGTAAAATATAAATAAAATATTAATCGGAAATTTCACAAAAATGGGGGCTTTTTCCATAACAATAAATTAAAGTTTCTTTGAAATGCTTTATCTATTTTGGGCGCCTAAAGAGATCGTCTTTACATATAACATAAAAAAAAACATAAATAAAAAAAATGTATAATGAAAATACAAAATGTTCTTTTATACAGTTTTTTCATGACAATCACGACATATTTTTTGGGTTTTTGCAACCAAAACAAACATAAAATATTGTTCTGGTTTCCAAGTTTTCTACCACTTCCGGTAGTGTTTCTGTTATATTTAAGGCACTTTCACATCAAAAACAAGAACAGAAAAATGTAAACCGAACAACGCAATTTATTCCACTTTAAAGCAAGATTTTTGTTCCAATAATTAATAAAATCCAGAGAAATAGGATAAACTAAGAATTTTACTGAGAAAATAGTTATATTTATTTCAAATTTTGAAGAAAAACACAGCTTTTATGTTTAATCGGCCGAAAAACTTTTTCGGCGGAAAAATTCGTCCGATAAGTCATAAAAGTTGTGTTTTCTTAAAAATTCTAAGATAAATATACTATTTTATTAGTAATATTATTAGTTTATCCTATTTCCATGATTTTCATAATCATTGGAGCAAAAATCTTGTTTTAAAGTGGAATAAATTGAGTTTTTCGGTTTACATTTTTTCGATTCTTGTGTTTGATTTGAAAGTGAATTTAGAACTCGACCAATGCCCAAACGTAGTTCACGAGGAGCAATGTGATAGTTATTTACTCGTCTTAGCAATTGCGGTCTAAGCAAAATTTTCGCGACATTTCTCAAGAAATCAAGCCTTTTTGGTTTGTTATCTCGCAGTGAATTGTAAATAATAAAAGCGTTGGAGCCAGCAATGTCAAGGATACGATAAAATACAATCATCGGTCATCTACGAGAACGCCGAGCAGTGTTGCAATATGCGCATCTTTGATCTAATAAATCCACCCCGAACTTGTTTTCGTTATAAAATATTATCACTTCGGGTTGTTTGGTACTATTGTCACTTATTGAGTCATGGTGCATACTCGATACATGTACTACCGACCGATTCTTTTTGGGAACATAAGATACTAATGTTATATCCTTAGTAAATCCGAATATCGATGACTCCACAGGACGTGTATTTGATGGCTTTCGGAATGTCTCTTTTGTTCTTTTTCATTGTTCCAACAAATATAGGGCCGTTTTCCTTCATTTCATTTATTAGTTCAACGGAACTGAACCAATTGTCTGAAGTTATGTTGCAATGCGAGCTGACGAGGTTTTCAGCAAGCTTCAAAACGGACTGAGTGGGTTTCTTGAATTTTTGAAACTCATTCGGTAAATTTTTCCCATCCGAATCTTTACCGACATAAATTTATGCAGTATGTAAATAACCTGTCTTTGCATCGGTAATACACATAATTTTTATCCCACAGTTATTCGGTTTTTTAGGCATAAACATTTTGAACTTGCATCTACCACGAAAAACCACCAGCATTTCATCAACACAAGCTGAAACACCTATTATGTCCACATGTTTGCAATTGGCAATAAATCCTTCAGAAGTATCTGCAATCGCAGCCGCAGGATGAGTTTTTCTTCGTTCTTCCCTAGTCGATGAATCATCAAAACGCAAAGTCAGTAGCAGTGTTTTCAGTCTGTTTTTATTGATCACGCAACTATATATATCTCTTCCAGTCCCATCTGTTTTATACCAGGAAGTAAAGTCTGTACGATTTTCTTTGAAAATCACGGAGAAATATAATAGACCAATCATGACTATCAGAACCAGCTTAACACAAGAGTTGATGCACAAATGTTACATCGGCAACCAAACGACGTTTCTCAAGCGAATGCATATTCAAAAGCTTCAAGCAATCCTCGTAGGGTGGAAGAATTAAAGAATTATTCCTGGGTAGATGCCTGAGAGCAAATCGTAGGAAGTTCCGCTGAACAGACCCGATACGGTCGATGTGTGTACCGTAAAATGGAGACCAGACCTGGCTAGCATACTCAAGATGTGGTCTCACAACGCAAGTGTACGCACGCAATGTTATGGTATGATTTGAAAACTCTCGGGACCAACGTTTCATAAAGCCCAGCATAGAACTACTCTTTGAAACCACGTAGTTTATATGGGAGATAAAATTCAATCTGTGGTCACATTTGACACCCAAGTCACAGACAGAGTCCACACGGCGAACCGAGGAATCCGAGAACTCATAATCATAAGTGATTGGTTTCTGAATCCTGTGGAAAGTCATAACCTCACATTTGTTGATATTGAGTACCAAATTATTGCTCTTGCACCAAATGTAAATTTTTTGAAGGTCACCCTGTACCTGTTCACAATCGTTAACAGATTTAATCTGAGCGAAAAGCTTAATATCGTCAGCATAAATCAAGAACTTACAGTACCTCACAACAGAGAGAATGTCATCAATAGACAGAATAAAGAACAACGGGCCCAAGTGACTCCCTTGTGGTACGCCAGATGAAGCCTTCAATACTCTAGAGATAGAATGGCGGAATAAGATTTGGTATGTTCTGTTATCTAAATAAGGCTCCGTCCATTTTAGACATATTGGGGGAAACCCTTATTTTTCCATTTTAAACAGTATCACGGAGTGAGATAACTTATCGAATGCCTTTCTAAAGTCTGTTTAAATGCAATCTGTCTGATAGCCTTTCGCAAACCCGCAAATGGTATCCGAGACAAATTCCAACAAATTAGTGGTTGTATACCTGCCCGAAATAAACCCATGCTGGTTTGAAGAGAGCAAATTCTTCCAGGAAGAAGGTAATTGAGAGTAAATGATAGATTCGAATTTCATTTTTACTACCTTTTTTGTGGATAGGTATGATAAAGGAGTTTTTCCATAGCTGCGGGAAACAACCACTATCGAGCGATTTTTGGAAGATAATTCTCAGCGGAGCTATAAGGGCGAGGCAGCATGACTTAAAAAAGGCTGGAGGGATCCCATCAGGACCAGTTGTGAAGTCATTTGGAAGCCCATTAATATGATCCAGTATATCCTCTTCTGAAATTGAAGGGATAGTGAATGAAACGTTATGGGAATCATTCATATGACTGAAGTTGCCATTTTGAGGTTGAAAATTTGATGAGGCAAAGGCATTGTCAAAAAATGAAGCAAACATATCGCAAATTTCAGACGATTCATCACTAGCAGAATCCTTGTACCTCATGGTATTGGGGAGTTGTCCGTTTTTTTCTTCATATTAATAAACTTAAAAAACATGCGTGGGTCGCTAAATAATTTCGTACGCATCCTTTGACCATACTCATCATAAAGTGCAGAAGAAAGTTCTCTGAACTTATTATAGGATGTGAGGAAGTTGCTGTGACTTATAATGTCCTTGTCCTTCATATAACTTTTCCATAGTTTATTCTTCCCATTTTTAAGACGTTTAAGTTCTTTATTGACCATGGCGGTGATGCTTTATTCAACCGCTGACGCTCGCGGGGAATACAAGAAGAAAATAAATCGAAAAGAATTATGTAAAACTTAAATGAAGACGTTCATGAACACTATTGTAAGACAGAAATGTGTAGAAATCAATAGAGGTAAGTCTACTGGAAAGTTCTGAAAAGTCAGCCTTTCTAAAATTGAAAAAGTATTGCGCTTCGTCACAATATGTGAGGTTTTCGGTTACATAGCAATGTGTAATTTGAAGAGGGGGGTGGTATTTGTCAAGAGTAGACATTATAACTGGGCTAGGTTCAACTAATAAGTTACCCGCGTCAGTAGAAAATACCAGGTCTGACTGCCTACCAATAAGTGCCTTTAGCTCAATAATATCCTATCGTAAATATTTCTCTGCACAATTTTCTCGCATTTTTGCTAAGTGGCTATTGGTATGCGTAATAATTTTCTTCGGCATACCCTCAGTAATAAAATACCTCCAAATATTTTCAGAAGAAGACTCTGTGGTGATACTATTTCTGAGAATCGGACGAACCCCGGGTTGTTCACTCACTATAGTATGTTCTCTCCTTCTACTTCTAGCCATAGGTGGGATAGAAGATCAGCGAAATTTGTTCTTGCCGAAATAGTTTCTACCACTTGGCCTCGATTGACTCTCTGATGTGTCCATATCTTCAAAAATATTGCAGTCCTCCTCATCTGAAGATAGAAGCCCCTCTTGTAGCGATTCGGAATCGTGCGAATAATAAATTTCATGATTACAATCGACATCCTGATCAACATCACTGCCTTCACCGTCTTCATCACTTGCACTAGCACTAATATCGTCATCCAATAGCCACTGTTCAATTTGAAATCGACGTTCACTCATTATTTTTTATTCTCTAAAATTTTTATAACAAAAATCAAGAATTACGTAACAGACCGGGTGCGGTCACTATGACCGCTACCGTTTTTTCGCGCGAAAAATAGAAAGACAGATGCATGTCCGATAGATATGAAGACAGAAACCATACTGTGGTACAAATCTAGGAAGGTACAGGGAGAGACACTTGCGTAGTAGCAGCGGAAGCATGATCAATTGGTATCTCCACATCCCGGAGCGGTCACTGTGACCGACCGCACTCGGGCGTTTAACTGTTAACTATAATAATATTATAATTTAAAGGCAAATTAAATTCATTTATGACAACAAATTAAACAAATTACAAAAGCTTTGATTAAAGCTTATTTATTTATAAATCAGTAAAAAAAAAATTTTAAAAAATTAAATAATCCAAATTCATAACAAAATTAAAACGAAAACAAAATTAATGAGAACAAGTAAAAAGCTAGAATTGGTCTAAGACCAATTCTTATGATACCCTAGATCAGTGTTCTTCAACCTTTTTGCACCTGCGGACCAGTGAAAATAGGATAATTATTTCGCGGACCAACTGAAAGCTAAGACAAATAAAAACCAATATGCTTGTAGATATTATTTTTTATTATAGAATATGTTATGCAATTACATTTTTTAGTGCGATATCTGCTGCTGCTTCTTTGATATAAGAGTTGATGTTCTAGGCTGCAGGGTTGTTTCTGAGAGACGAAGCGCTGCATTAACTTCTATTCGGTTTCTCTATTCGGTTTTTATTACAGACATGACGTGAAAAGTCTTTTCACATAAATAGGAAGTCGAAAAATTTACTAATAATTTGATAGTTTTATAACTCAAAGTTGGATATTCTTTTTCTAGCGATATCCAAAATTGGGGCAATGAATGCATTTTATGTCTGGAGTCCAGAGTGACATCAGAAGACAACTCGATCTGCTTTTCTTTTTCATGGAGGTTAAGTGCACATGAGTTTATATCTTCCAAGAATGGATTATTAATCTACCTTTACGAGGATCTTCATTTTCTGGGAAATACTTATTCAAATTTTCAGCTAATGCTCTTAGATGTTGATTTATTATGCTAAATATGACTTTCGTGTTCACATCTGCAGCAATCAAAAATTCATCCAAAAGAGAAAACATTTCTACATCTTTCTCTTGTAAGCAACTATTCCAAAGAGCTAGCTTCTTTTTGAACGCATCCCTTTTATTTCTTAAAGTAAAAATACATATTTGTATATGAACCCTGCAGATAAATATTAACTTCATTAAGCAGCCCGAATATGTCCGCCATGTAAGCAAGAACTGCCAGCCATTCTTCACTCATCAAAGGCTCCAGTTCAGATTTTCGGTCTCGCAAAAACTGCTTTACTTCTTCCCTCAGCTCAAAAAGTCGCGAAAGAACCCTTCCTCTCGAAGACCACCTCACTTCTACATGGAGAAGCAGATGTTGGTGGGGTGAGTTCGAGCTCTTGCATAGTGTCGCGAAGAGCTTTGAGTTCGTAGCTCGCCTACGGATTATATTAATAATCTTCACCGGGTCATTCATCATAGACGCGTTCTCAGGCAGTGTCCAAATATAAAGCGGAAAACGAAATTTTTATACGGCAACCCCACGAAGGAGTTGCCCGATTTGTCTCATTTTCGAACTTAATTTTCCTTTTTCTTTTAAGTCCGTGTACAAAATTTCAGCCCTCTAAGTATACGCGTTCTCGAGTTATCATGCGCACGGACGGACGGACATGCAAAGATCAAAATAACTTTTAATATTATGCGTGGGTGTCCAATCCAATTTTGCTCTACCATCATTATTTCGAGCTGTTACAAACGGAATGACAAACTTAGTATACCCTATAGATTTCATCTAGGGTATAAAAAAACGTGACAGAAAACCGTAACAAAAAATATTGCTTCAGAACTTAATCCTTTATACACTAATACTTCTAATAATAGGGACTCGTCTGGCTTTGATTTTAGCGAAATCTTTCCGCACCACATCAAGGTTAATAATATTAGCAATTTCAGATTCTATGGATATTATTGGAAACAATTCAATTTTTCAATTATCATCTTGAACTTTTTCGAGACAACAATTTTAGCTCAATAATTTTGCTTTCTTTAATAGTTAATGAAGTTTGTCATTCCGTCTATAACGTATAGAACTAACATTGGTAGAGCAATGTGGATTGGAAACCAATGCATAATATTAAAAGTTATTTTGTTATTTTATTTTGTCTGTCCATGTGTCTTTCCGCACAATAATTCGAGAGCGCGTTTAGTTAAAGATGTGCAATTTTGCACACGGCCTTTCCAAAGATATTGCAGATTTAAGTTCGAAAAGGGAAAGAATCGGGTAACTCGTTCGTAGGGTTCCTAAGGTTTTTGTACCCTAGATGAAATCTGAAGGGTATACTAATTCCGTTTGTAACACCTCGAAATAATGATGGTAGGGCAAAATGGATAAAATTAAAAGTTATTTTGATTTTTGCATCTCCGTCAGTCCGTCCGTGCGCACGATAACTCGAGAACGCGTATACCTAGAGAGCTGACATTTTGCATACGACCTTTTAAAAAAAAAATGGAATTAAGTTCGAAAATGCTTCGATGGTTGGCCATACAAAAATTTAGGTTTTCACTACATATTATGACACTACCTGAGCACGCGTCAACGTCGAGTGCTGAACTGTTCTACATAGTGTTTTCATAAAAATATTAAATATAATTTCAAAAATGGACTAAATCGGACAACCCTTCTTGGTATTGCCATATAAAATTTTAGGATATTATTTATAATGTGAAAACTATAAATACTATACGGTTTTAATGGTCATACAGAAAAGTTTTTCGGAATAGTAAATTCTATAAAATTGGTAATAATCATTCTTTCTGTACGACGGACGGTTCGTTCTAGAAATACATGCGAAAAACCACTTAAAAAGTCAAACTTGCACAGATGGTTGACCATACCAAATGACATACGAGCAGTCATCTACGGTATCATAAAAATTGGTCTTAGACAAATTCTAGTTTAATTTAAAACACTATCTTGTGTTATTTTTTCAATAAAAATAATTCCAGGAATTTTTCGAATTTTAAATGTAATATTTTACAACTAATATTTCTTTTTGTAGTCATTTTTGCTGCATTTCTATGGTAAGGAAGGGTTTTCTGACTGGGTGATAAGGTCAAAGCCCGCTCTCCTTTGCACAACACGCAGATTGAGTCTTGAACAAATGCTATCGTCCAATATCCTACGGACCAGTCCCTGTCCTACAGTTGGCATAGGTGTCAAAAATTAATGAAAAAATATTCCTCAATTTCCATCATTTAGTGAAAAGTATAACTGCTCAACAAAACCTTACCACGAAAATTCAAATTAGTTCCCGGACGACGCTGATGACGCAGGAATTGGACATTTTACAGTCACAAGAAGATCACAATATACTTCATATACTTCCTATGAAATCTAAAAAGAAAATGGGAAATAAAATTTTGATATATAATGAAACTCCCCTGCAATGGTAGGCGTTATTGTAATAAACTTCTACCCCAATACAAGATGTTCTCTATTCCATTAATTACAACAAAGTTCTCTCCACTTCTTCAAGGTGGACAGAGTCTAAAAATATAAAGGGAAAAACCAGTTTAAAATGAAGAATTATTATAAATAAAAATTATTAATAAATTGACAAGTAAACAATAACTGAACCAAAGATAACATCAACAAAACATACGAAATAATTGTACAATTTTGTCGATTTTGTAAAATATAAATAACAACTGAACAGTTGAGTGGAAAAAAACTCTTTCAGAAATGAAAAATCTGTTTGAAAAAAAAATTTTCATGCAAAAGCAGGCGTTTCGTATCAGCAGGACCTGTTTACTCATCAGCATGGCTTGGTTCCTGCCAAAGTGACCAGCCAAGCTGACAGCTGAAATGATGTTCTAATAAAAAACCACATCACGCACAGCGTAACAAGTATTTTCACATAAAAATTAATATTTTTCGAATTATTTAAAAATTATCTAATTTATATTCTCGTAATGAGTAAGAAGAGGACAGGTAAAAGGATGGAAAAGATAAAAATATACATTCCAACGAAAATGAAATTGTGCAATTAGTTAAGTTTTTAGTAAAGCTATGTTGAATTTTATTAAATAGCATTAGCACTTGGGGAATGTATGTTTTGTATTTCCTTTACGTTTTGTTTTAGCAAGATAAAACTATAATAAAGTTTGAATCGAATAAAGCAGATAATTTTCATATACGAATGTCAGCATGTTCCCATTCAAATAGAATTCCTTGTTACTGGAAGTTTTACAAAAATCACTTTGCCTAGTAAACAATAATTAATATTTTGCTGCTGTTCCACTGATAGCTTGTGTATAATATACCTGCCTTGAACAATATTCAACGCTTTTGAAGTTTTCTAGAAGAAATTGCTCCTTTTACCTTTGATAATAATTATAAGACGATCAGTGTAACCTTGTGATTCAATTCCTTGGTTGTTTAGTTGGACTAGGTCCTGGAGTACGATGAACGCAACCCATATGGATAAGATGTGTATTTAGTGTGTTACATTGTATATCAGGGGACTAATGACAGGTCCTCAACTACCAAGGACCAAAGCCGTTGAGCTAAAAATCCATCACTAAACAGCTTTACCGGAAACATGACATACATTTTCGAATCTGCATTTCTGGCTACTGATCATCTGCAGAGTACCTCACAAGAACTTATTGTAATTTAAATAGGAGGCAGGATATATGCCAAGACACTACAGTCGATCACTTGATGGTTAGACCTTAAGGCTCTGCTTACTTGCAAAAAGTTATAAGTAAAACCCATGCTGACATAAAACAATTGTGCAGAACTTGAACGACTTCCACCTGCTTATCATGAAGAACACCTGAGCCCATTAAAAGAAGGCTGTTGAGACTTAAAAGTTCAATAAAATAGTTCACTGCTGGGCTAACTAGGCCAAGATCATTATCTTAATTACTATTGTAAATTTTGCGAAGCTTTGAGCTTCAAAGTCCATAGAAGGAATGGTTGGAGAAGGCGTAAGTGGATACACCTACATATAAACAAGACGATTTCTGAATAACCGTAGAAGGAGGTCGAAATTTAATTACGATATTAATTCGAACGGATAATATCAACAACAGCAGCAGAAGCACAAGACTGTTATGGAGAGGCAGATAGGAAAATAGCATCAGCACAGAATCGCATATAAAACGAGGAATTATAAGGGAAAATTGCAGGGATGCGAATATGAAATTCCTCTCGAGAAGCACCCGTTTATATTAAATTTCATCCTTTCTTTGGAGGGATCACAGAGGATGTGTAGTTGGTGATTTAGTTCTACGGACATTTTGCCTTTGCACAATGAAATTGGGCTTAACGGACTCTTTCAGGCCATTGTTTCTGGAGTAAAGCATAATTAATTGTAGTTACTGCAGGCTTGGAATGGAATTCTGTTTTGTAAGATTTATTACCGCAACCCGCTTGAGCGTACGAGATGATAAAACGCCGACCGTCGGTCGGTCGCGCGTCTCTCTGGAATTTATATTGCAGGAACTAATTTTAGAGATGAATTATTTTCTTTGTGGTTTGGTAAGGATTATGATTTTTTTAATCAAATTTTTTGATTCAAATATGTTAAGAATAGATGAGTACAGATAAATGATGAATTTGCATCCTTGAAATATATACATTTGTATATCCGAAGTACATACATCATACATTTGCACACAGTTAATATATTTTCTTTACCTAGTTTCATGTATAAGTTCGTCCCTAACATTCACGATTCGACGCTAACAGATACGAGCATTGCAAGATATCAGAAATGTTATGGGATTATTGGCTTGGCTTGACTCTACACGCGGAAGTACTATCGATTTAAATAAGAAGCTTGTAGAATTTGTTTGATGTACGGGAACAGACTAACAAGCATAAAGGTCGAAGCTTTTATGTACCCAATATAGTATTTGTGGTCCTATCCGCTCATTTCATTCATATCAGATAATCAGGATTACCAGCTGAACTTTGTCACAGGATCACATGATAATTTGGCGAAAGCGAATAACCCAGGCGTCTAGATCATATTATCTTGACGAAGTGATTAAATAATTCAATGTAAGAGCAAGGGAGATGTAAATTCTTCACGGCAGGGTCCAGAGTGAATTTGATGTATTTCCTGTCTAAAATGGTATGGGATCTAAGAGGCAAAATTACACTTATGTAACCTACTTTCAATTTCTGTGCAAGCACAGGTGCATTCTACATTAGCCGAAATGTATTGACATGACGCTTATTATGCAATAAATGAATCTGTGGCAACTACAATGGTGGATCTGAGTGATGACAGAATGCACGCAACACTTGTGAAGATAATGATTGATGGCGCCAGAGAACACCTATAAAGCGTTTGTTTTTCGTTTAGTTTAATTCTTTTTCAGAAATTGAGATGATTTAATAATAAATATAAAAAAAGTTATGTGCATGCAATTTTCTTAGATAAGGTATAAAAATAAAACATGTTTTTATATGTTTCATTACGAAGGGTTTCGGTACGCAGAGATGAGAACCCCCCGTCCGGACCATCAAGGAAGTGTTCATCTAGCAAGATTTCCTACGATTCCCCAAATGAGGAGGCCCACACTCCGTCAAGTACTTGAAATAAATATTGTTTTTTATATTTTCAACAGAATAATATATATATATTTTTATAACTAGTCGTATACCACTGACATGTATATAAATAGCCTGTTTCATATTGCACCAGTTATAATTTCAGAAAGTATGCTCTCAATGTCAATGCTACCAACTGTCGTAAACTGGCGCTATATTTAAATTATTTGGGAATTTACTTATGGATGTGCATGCCAGTGGGGTTTATCGAATTTACCACAAAAGTATTTAGCACTATTTGTATTGTTAAATTTTTATTATGACGCGAAAGAAAGGTTTTTTGCAAAGCTGCCTTGGTTGGTAATGCAGTGGGAAGTATACCTTCAAAAAAGAGACAGGAATATGAAAGTGGTGCCATTTACCATCATGCAGTTTTGGTTCAACGAGCAGTCCATACTTATATATATGTCAGTGCCGTTTACAAATATGTAATATATATATACACGGTGTCCCACGAAACGTGTTCCATGGGCATTTTTTTCTGGAAAATGTGCGGAGATGTTGAAAAAATTCTAATAATAAAAGTTATGTGGCATTGATCAAGATATGATTTGGCATGGCGAAAGTCCTTAAGAAAGGATTATATTAAAAAAATATTAAGGATACATTTGGACCACATGTTTGCATTCCGAAAATAAAACTAAAACGAAAATGTTATATTGAAAATTCAAATTTACGCCTTTATTATCGAGATATAAGGCATCTGATTGAAGTGTTCCTTTGCTAGAAGATGTGATATAATATATTTCATAAGTCGTGTAGAATAAATGCTGAAGGATGTTAGAAATAGGAAGATCTCTAAAATACAGATCACCAATCCCACATAAATAAAGCATATTCAACCCCCATCTATATCTCGAGCAATATGATAAGGAGTTCGGAAAATTTGTGACGATGCGGTCATAATAATCAAAATGCTACATTAATCTTCCAATAACTTTTTGTGAATGATTTTTTGGGTTAATGAAGTGAAAATAATTGTTATTTTCAGTTCTCGTAAAAACTCCATTGACAACGTTATTTCCGTTTTGGTTTTCCGAGGAAACCCTCAATTCCGCAACAGCCATCAACCTGAATAAGGAAAAAGAAAAAAAAAATTTCCAATTGATTTCGTTTCAATTTTTGAATGAAAGCAGTTTAATTCAGCCACCGTTATTCCATGACTTGTTGAATCTGCTTATCAGCTCTAGTTCTTGGTATGACAAATCAGTGCGTCAAGGTCACAGTGCCCGAAACAAAAAAAAAACAGTTTTCAAAAAAAGAAAAACAAAAAAAAATTTCCATAAAACAAATGAACTAATTACTCAATTATTTTAAAATGCATTCATCGTCCACGGAAAGCTAAGTGAAAACAATCAATCAACACCGGAAGTTTGCCAACGGAAGTGGAAATTCCCAACTCAAAACGAGACGACATTTTATATCCCAATCTAAGCAGTAGACGAAGCAAGTGTAAACAAGTACCTCGAAAGAAATAATCCATTTAGCCAGTGCTCTGCAATTGAGAGGGAAGCATGGATACAAGGTGTTATACGGGGAAGAGATGACGATGAAAAGCTTACATCGGGTCACAGCCCAGCATAGGACTCTGCAAGAGACGACTGCATGAGTTGCACTAACTTCTCCTGTTTCAACAAGGATTTCCAATTAACTTAATGGATTTTAGTCCTGGCTGGAGATGGCGTATGCAACACGATTTCTTCACATTGGGATCGGGTCTTATTTATGGTAATCTGCGATTTAATTTTGCAAAACATCCTTAAAGAGTTTCGGAGGGCATATGAAGTAGGGATGCGTTGCTTCTTCACAGAATGAGATTTTGGAATGGGCCGGAAAATTGTACTCACTCAAGTTATTTTGTGAAAGTCTTGCTACAAGAAATATTACGACAGTGAGTAATTACCTCATATACGGTACTCTGGAATGAGACTCCCGACAGACGTTCTGTATTTCCAAAAGTTTCTAGACTGACAAATTACACACCTTAAAAAGATAAAAGGAAAATCTACCAGGGAACAGGTATCCAGAAATAGTGAAATTTTTGAGTGTTCTACAAACGTTTTGTGTTGGTATACACAGCTACACCCTTGTATAATTTGTTCAAATGTATTTCGATGGTTCATTCCAGACAACGTGGAATAAAAGGTCATTGAAAAGATCAATAATATACTTTGGTACATGTACTCAGTCCAGGCTGTGCATTTCTGGACAGTATTCTGCAATTACGGAAGACTTATTATACATCCAGAAGAGTGCATAGCTTGTGTGATTACCTGTGAGCTAAGTCTGCAATTTAAAAAGTTGAAACAAGATGAGTTCTGCTGCTCGTAATTACTGGCATTAAAAGCTTCGGTCGTCGATGTAAGCTTCGTCCAGATTAGATTGTAAATGAAAAAATTTTAGTCCGAGGCCATCTAATTTCCTTGATTGCACTTTGCTTCGGTAGAAGACGTATTAAATTATAATTTCAGGTGTATGTACAAAAAGATGTCAACTCATAATTGGACTTAAACGATTGACTTTATATATATATTTCGAATGGAAATAAGCGATAATTAGCTAAAATATTTCCTCAGTTTCTACACTGCGGAAATTGAAACTTACTTTCAGAGCTTAAGTAAAAAAAGACTTAAGTACTACTTTAAGTACATTTTCGTTCCTTAAGACTTATTACTCAATACTTTAGAAATGCCCCTAATTAGTACTTGAACATAAGTACTAGCGTCTATTTACTTGTACTTTTAGTTTTGTATTTAAGTACCAAGATTTTTACTTAAGTATTGTTGTATCTATTAAGTACCTACAAATATCTAACTCTTCGTAGAAAAGAAAACACAATCTCTAGCGCAACTGATTTTTTGTTGAGTTATAAAGCACGCAAAAACTGTCAAAGCATGTGCCGCACTCACGCATCCAGGCAGAACCTTAGACAAACTGATAACATCCCAAATAAAACTGGGCAAGTAGAACGAAAACCAGTAACGTCTCGCTCGAATATAAAATCGACGATGCTTCGATTCACTGACATGTATAATATGAACTGACCCAAAACCCTCGAGAATACTTCCCAAGCCATGAAACAGAAACCTATATGTGTGCGTTCGGAGTCCGTTCTCTAAAATCTTCTATAATTGATGCTTATGGAAAAATGTCAAACATTGACTTTATATATGCTATAGAGCCTAAACTACTATCCATACAAGAAAATAGTCTTCTTGTAACTTACAGCTTGGATCATTACCTTCCCAAAGGCTACACTTTCTATATACCTTACTTAACAAAATAATAAAATAGTTTTGATTACAAAGTAAACTTACCATTTTACGCTCAATACCTCTCCAGCTGAGTGATAATTGCATGTGTGTATGTGCAGCCGGAGTCCGAATCTGTAGGCAGCTACATTCGATATCATCAGCCCACGGCATGCCATGACGGCACAGCGACATTACAATGATTACTCAGCTGAGAATTTTTGTTTGAGAAATCGTAGTCATTTGGTTAAGATAAATTTTTTTAAATAATTTTGTTAGAAAAGATATGAAAATTTTATTACGGTTCGGAAGATAAGAAAGCAAGCTTAAGATTATCAGAACACCATTTTTCTGTATGAATAGTAGTTTAGGGCGGAGGAGCTATTAAAATCAAACTTTTGTCAGTTTTACATAAGAACACTGCAAATATTTTAGAATGTAAGGACTACGCTGGGCCTCGCATGTGGTAGGGAGGGAGTCTGTTTCATGGCTTGTGAAGTATTCTCGAGGGTTTTGACTGACCACGTTCATAGAAATACACTGCCAAAAGTTGGCTCACTTTTATATTGCTGTCTTTCTGTCTAAGCACCAAGTACCAATTGAGAGAGAACTGAAAACAACAAATAAATTAGTGGTTTCGTCGAAATACATGATTTTAAATTAATTATTTAGGGATACTACTGCGATAAAAACTATTTTACCAAAGACAATATATTCATTAGATACGTAGAAGAATTTATAAATGTTTTATTAAAATCACTTTTCGAGCGACGTGTTCACTTTTTCAACTTCCCGCCAGATGTAGGCAAGGCCTCAATTTTTTCTTAGAAATATACTGGCATTTTTTTCCTTTGAATAGTTATGCATTATTGGAGGCGATAATGGGTGCTTGGGTGGACCTCTAATAGTTTTTATGAGTGTAGCAATGAGAGTTGAAAGTTTTATTATACCTGGTATTGGTTTTCACGAAGTTGCATGAAAAGCGTTCGTTTACTTTTTCATGCATTTCACATTCTCCTTCCACCACACGAAACTTTACACCCAGAAAATTTTTACACGATAAGTATGCGACAGACCTGTTGTTGTAAATTTAACACTTTCACGCTTCGCTTCATCTGGCGGCGCGATACTATCAGTTCGATTTGAATGAAACTTTCACAATTTGTAGGGAATAACAAAATACAAATAGATCATCCATGTTGTTTTGCTTTGCCCTCCTATGCCCCACCCCTTCGCTAGATTGGTTAGAAATTTCGTGATTCTACGACGAATTTTCAAAAAATCATATCTCGAGAACGGAGAAATGCCAAATGGGAGCCTTTATAAAAGAAAAGGTATACCACCAGCGAATGAAAAAATGTTTTGTTAATAATACTGCTCCGTCGCGGAACAAAAAGTATAAAATACAAACTTACAAACTAAAAACTCACAAATATAATGATTTCCCGCGATAACAATATACATTATATACATTATACAACAATATACATTAACAAATCTTCCCGCGACGATATATCCAGCTTCCTCATATATTAACCAGCTGAAAATCAATAAAAAGAGCCATTAATTTTATACAAACAAATTATAAGGTCTCAGACCATTCCGATCTGAAATTTTAACTCGAAACAAAACTTACGAAACATTTTGCTATATTCCGACCATGATCCAAGTTGCAAAAATCTAGAAAAGAAAGAACAAAATAAATAAACAAATATTCAACATAAATTACAATCCATACCTGTCGTTATCAGCTGCCACTAAGTCTTTTGAATTATCCAATATGGCAGCTCACATTACAAGAAAAATCATTCTCATTAAAGATCCACGATGACGTCATATCGTGCCTTAATGTTTGAATGACGCAGGGCATCATTGGTAAAGCCACCGGCAGACATAATTTCCATTGTGTTTCTGCCTATAAATAGCGAGCTACTGGAAGTAGCAAATCACTTGCGATTTGACCAAGCCACAAGACGGATCGGTAGTTTTGAACCAAATATTAAGCCTTGCTTAACCAAAGTATACAGGGAACATTGACCCATTTTATACTAACCTTTATTTTATATTTTTCCCATATGAGCAGATTCACTGACGTTAATTCTGCCATTACACGTAGTACTTTCTCTCTTACTAATTATCTCTATCTCGCTTGAAGTTACAGGGAAATAAGGCAGACACCAGTGGAGGCTCGCAAAAGTAGAAGATAAATAGTTGCTGCAAAATAAAGCAATAAATTTAGAGTAAACTTTAAAATGATTTTCTTTTTAATTAGACTGAAATAAATTTCAAGTAGATATTAAATATTTTAAAGTAAATTTTTGAGCAAATTAAATTAGGATAAAAATTGAAGTATTAAGTAGTAATAGGGTCTATAGTTGTATTTCAGCGAAATTTAGTGAATTTATAAAGTTGAATTGAACTGCCTAGACTAAGCATTATTCTGTGATAAACGTGAAATAAATTGAATTCTGACATTTGAAAACCTGCCCTGTCATTTCCCAAAACCGGCACCTGCCCCCTTTTTTGTGCTAAGTTCACATTGGGCCTTAACAAATGCTATTTAAAAAAATAGTATTATTTACTACTGGGGACTTCTATTTTTTTCTTGTATTTTTATTTTGAAGCTAGAAAATTTCGATGATCATAATAGATGAAGCAAACAAAGGAAATGAGCCTAAATTTACGGAACCATTCTAAGTACTATAATCCATTCTGTATATATGTTTTTCGCAGAAATAAAGTGTTCCGATGCTTTCTTTCAATAGTGGGGCACTGAGAAATCGTGCTTGGTCACAAGTGCTCCTCCCCAGGTTGACGTTATTGTCACTCCATAAGATGAAAAACTGGATCGTGATATGAGGATCAATAACAAAGATTTCGCTATACTCTCTGATTGTGGACCTTCCCTTGTAGCTCAATGCGAATAGCCCCGATAACATCTAAACAAGGGGACATTTGATAGGCTTTCTATTTACAAGACGATGTGCCTACACTACAATGCGGGTACTCATGAAGATTCCCGAATCAAGTACTACAATTCTTGGACCAGACTTTTCTTAATACAAAAAAAGAGCGAAAACCTTGGGTGGCGTTAAGAGATTACAGTTAAGCCATAATCTTCCTTGAGTGAACAAACAGGAAATTGGGTGTGGGTGGGGGGGGGGTATATTTGGTAGGAATGTTAAAATATAAGTTTCATAAAATAACAATAAAATTCTAAATCTCAATTGCCTAATGGAATTATATTATCCTGTCATGTCAGGACAATTGTTGCTGGATATGGATTTCCGGTGTCTTTTCATTCAATGCTCTTTTCAGGCGCATCTGAAAATATGTATAAATGCAATCATAAAAAAAAATAAAGAACCTTTGCGTTATTTTTTTCATTCTCTAAACAATAATCATTAAAGGTTCTTCACAAAACTACTTTCGGTGCTGTCAGAAAATTCCGCAAAACCACGGAAAATTGTGCTGGATCAAAATTTTCAGTTTTAATTGTTTTTGAAACCTCTGGATCGTGTTGTCCCCTTCTATAGTCAAAATGTTCGTAAGTTTCTAGTACACCTTCCGTTTATCATTTAACGCAAGTTGTTTTGCCTTGTTTCTGATTCTTTCAGGACAGGCGTGGAATGCCCCATATTAAGTCGAACCTCCAAATTAGAGCCAGTTGGGCATTATTGGGATCTTAAGTACCCAGATATCTTCTGCTGAACAAGATTACGTTCAAGTTGACTTGTTAGAATTGTTTGTTTTTTTTATCCTTGTGCAGGTCAATCACGGTATGTTGTAGTATGCATTTACTTCAATGAATCGATTGATAGCAATAATTTAATATACAATTATTGCGGTCAATCGATTCACAACAATTTCGAAACCAATATGCATTACAATGTATAAACAAGCTAAATAAAAAGGAATAAAGTACACTCGGAACTGTGTCAACCAAATTAATAACAAAGAAAACAAAAAAAAAATACTCGACATGCACTTGCCGCGACGATTAATGATTGCGTCACTGACCAAGCATTTTTGTCGTTGCGACAAATGTATGCCATCATCAGTTCCAAGTGTATGAGGTTATTTTTTTTAATATGTAAGCATATAGTATGGTAAGCATAGGTTAACGTAGGTAAGAACAATGTATAAATAACCCGGGAAATTTAATAAAGAATATTAGTCAGTTGTACTAGCTATACGAAAATAGTCCGCGTTTTTATTTTAATTTGGAGTGAAAGCTGATAAGCTGCTCCGACTTCTATTACAGTACTTATCTCGGAGTTTGAGCTTTGAATAAGCCGCTCCAGTGGAGTGAAAGCCTCACGGCTGCTCCCAGGTCAATTCCTCTTCGACAAGATTGATGTCGATACCTAGAGCTTTTTCAAATCGTAAGCTTATCACAATGTACACCCTGAATTTCAATAAATATTCAAACCTGTTTGCCAGCAGTTAATGAATAGCCATATTGGTCAGGTATCAGCAGTATAATTTGCCTTCTCTTTTTCTTCCAGGTCCACACTCGCTCCAGGCATCATTTACGATTATAAGCAGGTCTAGCAACTAACCTAGGACGTATGCATTTTAAATCGCTTAGTAGATTTCAAAGAGAGTATTGTTTTCAGAACAATTCAAAATAAATTTACGTTATTATATAGATTTTCACTTGTTCCAACAAGATTAATTTCCCTGAACCAGGTGCTTCCTATACACACATATCTTCAAAACTCTTCTCTAGTCGTTACTTCGTTACTGTCTATAGAAGATCCATGAAGTAGTAAAAAAATAGCATTATAATCCCTGAAAATAAAAAAAAGAATCACACAACTAAAATCTGCACAGGTTCATTGATCTACGTAAATTGAAAAGAACTCAAAAACTCTTTATATTTCAAAATCCCACAGAAAAAAGCACTTAATATGAAAGCACGCACCAAAAAAAGTTCAAATGATGTCAAATTACTCTTCTAGAAAGAAATATTGCGCCACAGTAAAGCAGCTTTTAATATTTATCGCAATATCAAGGAACATCATAAGGCAAACACAGAAAAGGACTCCAGCGAAACTTGAGAGAAATCAAATCCTTCCAGTTCGCCAGAAGTCACGTACTACAGCTAAAGACAGTAAATTGAATTTACTCGTCTCGAATTATTCATCGCCAATTTTCTTTTGAATTTAGATACTTGATCTCCAGGAAATAGAAAAGTGCACAAGAACACCAGAGCACCAACCAGACAGGACAAATCCCTTTGTTAAAAATGCTTTAATTGTTTCAGATTGAAAATAATTTACTGTGGAGATACAATCATCTGAAAGAAAATCTCTGCCTCTCTCTGCCTGACAAGAGGGAACTAAATCCTTATTTCATTCACTAAGGAGAACAAATTTCTCAGCTTCGGCAATCTGATTGCAGCTTTAATTCTGCTGGTAATTTTTATAAGAAAAACAATTTCTGCAGGCTTGGAAAACACACAGTTTTTCTTAATCTCCACTTACCTCAAGATCCAAGACCTGACAATCTACTGCAGGAATTTAATGGGAAAATCTAATTCCAGTCAATCCTTTTTACGTATAATTTTCTTCAAGGACTCGGATGAATTAGTTGGAAAGAAGTGGCAAAAAAAGATGATTTGAAACCTCCTATTTTCTGGTCTTACCGTCGAGAATTTGATAAAAAAGTGAAACTTTGTCTGAAAATGGAACCGAGGCAGAATTAATGTCGTCCGTTTTTCTTTCCTTCATCATGTTTCGTGGTTTTTGCTATCATCTTCCTTGGAAATTTTTTTTTCTATACACACAGAAATATTGCTGAAGACAATCTATAAGGATATATTCATAAAAAAGCTGGTAGCAACCATTAATATTCCTTGGTGGGAAATATTATAAGCAATGCCTAATCCTGTACGAAATTTAATTTTGACACTAATGCCCCGGACTATATCCGATTTCTTCGGCAAATAGATATTAAGAAGCTTAATGAAATTTTAATAGGACGTGAGAGAGATTAATTCAAATTGAAGTTTTTATTCTTAAATTTTACTACGTAACTTTTGCGATATTCAAATCTCCACTGGGAGGAGTGGGGTATGTCTAGCTCAAAAATAACTTTTACAACAATAATAAAAAAATATTTAAAATATCAAAGATGAGTTACCTCCCCTTATCCAGAGATTATCAAAATCTTTGCCATACTTTTAACGGCTCTTGCCTCCTGTTACTGATAAAATCTCCCTTAAGGTATTCTGTTGAGTATTCAGGATAATGTGGAAATAATTGAAAGTGTAAGGCTAAAAGAGGATGATGAAGATGAAGATTCAGTTGCAGAAAATTAATAAAGTTTGATTGTAGATCGAATTGGAAAAATTTAACTGTACATATATTCCCGCTTGGGGATAATTTTGGAAACTTTTGAAAATAGGACGCAATTTTCTACAAATCCTACGAGCTTGGTAGGTCAACCGTATCAGTTTCATTAATAATTTGAACAAACAAAATGCAACAAAGACTTTGATTAATTTTTGGAAGCCCTCTCATATCACTATAGTTACAGGACGTAAAATTGGAAAGAATATCTAATTAAGTGTTACTTTTTCTTGCAAGATTTTGAAATCCTAAAATGTTACCTTTCATTTGAACCTACAAATGTATCTACAACCCTTTTGAAATAAACCTGTTTTTATTATGCATAATTTCATTAGTTTTGCTTTTGTCAATAAAAGTTACGACTTAAATTTACGCAGTTCCACACAAAATTAGTAAAACGATCAAAATTAATCAAATTAAGCATCATAAAAACAGGTTCATCTCAAAAATGGTTGTATAGGTACGTTTTTTGCAGAACGATTGTCACCGTCCTTCAAGCTTTCAGTCTTAAATGGTGGAAAGTCAGCTAACGTTTGTGGATTGATCTACCCTTTTATTTTCCCTTTCTTTAAAGCTGATTTTGGTTGTGCTATGTGGGATCCATTTTAATGAATTGCTTCTCATGAAAACAGTGTTTTTGGGAGTCCTTCGTATAATGAATCCTTTTGAATTGTTGAAAGCAAAGTACTGCGGACGTAAACAATGTTTGCGTTCTTCTTGCTAGTCTTGAGTCATGCACTCAATGATCATAGGTTTACAATTGTGCCAAAGTCCTCATACGTTTCCTTATATTATTTCGAGTACAAAATATTTTCTTTTGACCAGGTAGGTACTGGAAAAATTACCTCAACTCCTTTAAGATTTTTGTAAGCCAAAAGATAAAATGGCCATAATTGCAGGGTTCTTGTTTTGTGACCCACAGCCATCATATAAACCTAGATATCGTAAGTTTAAAATGCGCATTTTAAAACCGATGAAGAACGGTTGTTGAAATTTCATTTAATCCTTTTGGACCTCTTTCCAGAGGTGAGGCAAACATTATTTTTTGAAAGTGCAGCTATGGAAGAACCCGGGACAATACAATACTTGTATAGATAAATTTGGCGGCTGAGGTAAGCTGTTAGATATGCAACCTTTTGACATTCAAAACGCAATATTATAATATTTGGCTTTTCCTCACCAGGAAGTTCAGAAAAGTCAATTGCACAAAGATTATTTATCCTGGTTTGAATAATGAGCTCGTTTTTTTTCGTACTAAGGTCTTCCGCGATCTTTATACCATCTGTGAAATCTAGTCGCGAACGTAGGACGGAGGATGCCGGTATAAAGTACAACGCAGTTATATAATTAAAATATAAAAGTTTTTATTAAAACTCAAGTATTCTTCTACAATTCAATTTGTTTAAGCTAATGTCACAAAATAATTCAAATTAAAAGAAACTTAAAACGAATAATTCAATAAAAAATAACAAATTCAAAATTGAATTAAAATCAATGGTCTGGATGACGTAGAGTGCCAAAGTTGTGGCTTTACTTCTGAAAAGAAGAATAAGAACAACAAAATTAGTCTTCTATACACAGAATAAAGTTCTTTGAAATTAATTAAAGGGTGCTGCTATGTGTAAGCAAGGGGGGCTGCAAATTGCTTCTATAAACAATACAAGTCAGAGTGTCGAATTATTCTGCGCGTGCGCAGTAGGGTAGAAAAATGCTACTATAAAAAGAAGATTAATCTCTGCATCAGAATTTTTCTTCTGGTTAGGTGTTGGCAGTTGAGTATAGGAAATGATTGGATTTTTCAGATAAAATATAGAACTAATCTGCTATAATGAGGTTGGGAATAATATTCTATCTTGTTACTCGGGTTAGTCTCCGAATCAGATGAACTCTGATCCAAGAATGGTTTTCTGGTGCGACTCGTCGACTTTCCCAAAGAACATCGTTAAGACTTCAAGTGCTAAAAATTTGGAATGTTTCCTATATGGCCCCTATATAAATCTGGATCAATTTCTAAGTTCTTACATAGATCTTGTAATTCTTAAAGGAATAACTAGAGTGTTATATCTACATTTGTAGTTCTATATGAGTCTTATATGAAAATTTACTACTTGAATATAAGTGCTATAAACGTCAGTATCTGGATCTATAATTCCCAGAGAATTGTGATCCTATATAATATTCCTATATCAGTATTGGAGAATTTAAATATGGGAGTACAGCTCTTGGGAATTATGTTCATATATCAAGCTTCATATCAAAAATCAATCTCCAATCAACCCTTATATAAGACTGCGGGGCATAACTAATTTCAGTAAGAATTCATTTCGATATCAAGCCTCATATAAGCAATCAGTATTTTGTGAAGTTTTATATAGGATCAAGGGGATCACCTGGAAATTGTGTTCTTATACCAAAGCTCATAGGAGATGCTAAAGTGTCATGTTGTGGCACGCGGGTAGTACAACGCCGAGGAAAAGTTAAATATACTACCCTCCTTTGCATGCGCAGTTGGTTAAGAACAGTGAAATTAGTGAAATTAGAATTAGAATAACGAATTTAATGGATGAGTAATAAAAAATCCCCGGTACTTATCATAGGAAAGTAAGAAAAAATGTTCTACAAATAACATCATCTACGCCGTTGACTTGCAATACATCATCTGCTACGAAGCCATTAATTTACAGGATATCAAAACTTCCACCAACGATTATTGACCACAGTATTGCTTCAACTTCAGTGCTGCTTACTACTGTGCTACCAGGTATGCATAAATATTGTTAATATATAATCGGTAGACCTTTACCTATTGTTCATAATGATGATGAGCAGTATGATGATGAATATGATTCTGATGATGTAGCAAATGAAAAAATTATTGATGATGTGATGAAAAAGGAAACATTTAGAATTACTTTGAAGGTCTGAGCTTCGCAAAATAATTTATCACAAAATGAATTGAGAGAGCTGTGCAAAATTTGTAATGGACACACTCCGGACTTATTACCTACTGATCCAAGAACTATGCCCCGCACACCATCAACTAAAATGAACCGTGGTAAAATTGTACAAATAGGATCATCACCATCGGATGGTCACTATTGGCACCAAGGGCTCGATTTTTGTTTAAAACAATGTTATCGAAACATTAATCAAACAACACAGATTTCGATTAACATAAACCTAGACGGTTTGCCAATTTTTAAAAGTTCGAATGAACAATTTTGGCTTATATTATTTAATATTCACGAGTTTCCTGATGCTTGGATTTTTGTTTCATTTCCCCTGTGTATATAAGGTCTCATACACTCAACTCAATTCTGAAAGACCGAGTTGAGTGTTTTAAATTAAAAATATCAACGTATGCCCCTGTGCTCACGTTCAAACATTTATTGCAACTTGTACTTTCAACTGCCAAGAATCTTTTAAAAGCACAGTACGCTGTCCGATCGGAATTATCATATAGGAATTCTCATCTCGAAATAGAAACCTAAGTGCTATATGAATGTTTTTGTTTCGGTATTCGCTCTACTATGCTTATATAGGACTACAAATCCCATATCAAAATATATATTCTCAACACAGCAATATAACAACACAGCACAATAAGTTCCACATGAATAATAAATTTGTAGACTCAACTAGGATCTATTGTCTTTTAACGATTTTTCATTAGGATCACTTTTCCTATATAGGATAATTTGTTCCTAAATAGGTTATTACATAAGGATATATTAAATTCCTATATAAGTGAAGTAGACCAATTTAGGAAATCATACAACAACGTTATAACACTAAATTTCTACAATAGGGTACATATAAAGTCTTATATAAGCTCTGAGCATCAATATGAGATTAAGATATAAGTAGATTATAGGAATTATTATTCCTATATCAACACTAAATTTTATTCCCCGAGCATGATATGGGATTCTCCACTTTAGCGCTATAAGTGTCTAGTGCAATTTCCTGGGAACTCGGTGAGACAATAATCTGGCTTCTTATGACACCTTAAGTTCGCAAGATTTATACCCTAGCAGAGCTCCGAGCTTTATATAGGACAAAAATTGTTCGTTGGGTTATAAAGCCGCCGAATCCAGTTATGAGCGCTCACCTCTCGGTGTTACCATAGAGACGTTTGTAACATTTGTTTGAACTAATTGCGGCGAGAACATCTGATTTGAAGTATTATCATTATATGACATAATGAAAAGTAAATATATTAGAGGGATGTATACTTTAAGTATGTTGATGATATTTTGTAAAATTTCGTTGTGAATAATAATAATTTTGTATATTTTTAGGTGCTAAATCTATTTGGTGGAGTGTTTGGAAATCGCTGAACTAAAGGAAGGAAGTTCCTAACTATCAGATAAGTATTTCCTTATTGATTCTTGAAACTTATTACTTTGCGTTCCTCTTATTTTTGTATTTTACGAAACATGTCTCATCGAGGGAATTAAAATACGTCGGTGGACTCAACACCATCCCCATACTTCTACAGGTGGAGCATTTCTTTGATGTTGGAGCCTTGAACGCAAGGTAGAACGATGATAAGAAAACATTTCTAAAATATGAATTTTTAAAGGCATACTATTTAGAAACTATTGCGTTGTACATTAGATACAGTCTGTTAACTGATAACTTGCCAGAAATGCACTGTCTTAAAGCTGTATTCGAACAGCAATCGCAAGAGTTTTTTTTTCTTTTTTTCTTACTATCAATTTAGTCCATAGTAAATAGACTAAAAAGTGCGACATGGCCATCAGCAATTTTAGTGAAATGTTTCATACTTGCAGGGTTTTTGGAAGCAAAAATACAAAAGGAATCCATACCTGGATAGCGTATTCAGGAAGTGGTCTCACAAAGCAAGTGTATAACCTCAATTTTATGGTACGATTCGAAGACTCTTGTGACCAACGTATTATAAAACCCAGCATAGAACTACTCTTTGATACCATGTATTTTATGTGAGAGATAAAACTCAATATATGGTCACATTTGCCATCCAAGTCACAGACAGAGCCCACACGGCGAATCGAGGAATCCGGAAAACCCAATCATAACTAATTGGTATCTGATTCCTATAGAAATTCATAACCTCACTTTCGTCGTTATTGAGTACAAAAATATTGCTTTAGCACCAATCGTTAACAGATTTAATCTGGGCGAAAAGATTTTCGTCGTCAGCATAAATCAAGACTTTGCAGTGCTTCACAATAAAGACAATATCGTCAATAGATAGAATAAAGAACAACGGTCCCAAGTGATTTCCTTGCCGTACACCAGGCGAAACGCCCATGACTCTGGAGAAGGAACAGCGGAAATAGATTTGGTATGTATTGTTAACAAAATAAGACACAAGTATTTTTTTGGAAAATAATTTTCAGCAGAGCTTCCAGGGAGAGGTAGCATGACGTAAAAATGTTAGAGGGATCCCATCAGGACCCGTTATATAGTCATATGAAAGCACATTAATTCGCTCAAAGACATCTTCTTGTACAATTGTAGGGATAGTGAATGAAACGTTATGGGACTAGTTCATATAACTGAAGTTTTTATTTTTAGCTTGAAAATTTGACAATAAATGAGTCAAACGCCTTGTCAAAAAATGAAGCAATCATATTACAAATTTCAGGCGAATCAGAACTAGCGGAATCATTGTTCGTCATGGTATTGGGGTAGTTTTGCCCCCATAGTAATATACATACTTATAAAAGATGCGTGGGTCACTAAATATTTTTAAACGTATGCTTTGAGTACACTCATTATAAAATAATAGAGCTCATGTTCTAAATAATTCATGATGGAGCAAATAAAAAGAGACGGAAAAAAATATTTAAGCCGAAGACCAGAAAAGCAGAGTACAAGGAGGCAGTGGTCTTGATGAAGTTGGAAGGAAACACCTGGAAGGGGTCATGCAAAACGGAAAAAATTTGTAGTTTCTGTGGTTTTCTCAAATAAGTCGTTATCTGAAAAATTTACAAATTCAAACTAAATATACCATACCACATAATATTTTATAATCCTGTGTACTCTGGTATAACAATTACAACACTATTATTAACAAAAGAATTTCCACTTAAGTACCCAAAAATCTTAAGTTATTTTTTCAAGAAACAGCACAAGTAGACATGCTACCGAGAAGTTAAAAAAATTGATCAAATATCAATGCAAGTCCAGATAACTTGTTATTTTAAAAGGAAATTCCGACTTTTTTTAATTTTCATTGTTTTGTTTGATATTCTTCAATTTTTGTTTGTGTATGAATTAACAACTATAATAAAGGATGCCTTTTATCAATACCAGTATTAACAACATTTATTTTCAGTTCCAGTCATTTCGCCTGATAAAATTTCATGGTTTTCGCAATTTTTCTTATTTTGCAATAAACTGCATAAGTGAACTTCTCGGGTAAACCGTAAATCGATGTGCAATTACTGTTTTCAAATAACTATTCATCTTAAATAGAGTCATTAGTTCGCACACAGTATATGGATAAAAGTGTTATAATTGAGAGCGAAAAACATTGTATGTGCGCTATATTTAACAGTTTTTGAAAAATAGTATCAGTACTGTTAATAAAATTTATTCCAACATTTTCTGTGAGAAAAAAAAACAAAAATTCCACAGCTGATGATTTCCCAATACTTTTTCGTACTTTTGCCACTTTTCCCTTGTTTTCTCAAAACTGGATTTTTGCGGACAACGAGATATTTGAAAAAACCACAGATATTATTATATGAGTTTCATTTAATTTCTCTTTGTTTTTCTTTATTTGCTTTATTTACATTGAAACGCTATTTTCCAAAATTCATATCCCGGGAATGGACCAATCAATTTTTGATATTCATATCTCAACTTTTTTTTTCCTAATACATTTTTAACAATTATATTTTGATTCTCTGAGTCTAATCTATGTAAATATATCACTAAAATTTCGGAGATGTTTGGTTTCGTAGTAAGATATTGTGTTTAATTATATGCTCATATAAAATTTTTGTGTGTATTGCTTGATTTATTTAAAAAACACCAAACCTTTAACCATTTAAATCTTAAAGAATTTAACATTTTTTTTCGATTTGTTGACCAATCTTCTTATTATTTATTAAGAAATCTGATTTCAAACTATACCCAACTTAAGGGTGAACTTTGACCGTTAATAATAAGCAAAATATTTCTCTTCTTCTTTCGATATATTTTGATTTAATATGTGGGATCAGTCCCACTTCAGATAAACTACTGAGTATCTCTGCATCTTATCTCCATAAAAAGGATCTTACTTTTAATTTCATTAAATATTTAGTAAAAGTATCCCTGTCTTACGGCAATACATAAATCCACCACCACTACTAAAAGAAAAGAAAACGTATGTATAATGACATGAAACACTTCTTCAAATATATCCTTATTCCCTTAAAAGATAAATATTTCACATTCTAAAATATTGAAACGAAAATGTGCTAGAACTTCTATTTACACGTAACTTGTTGAAGGAGTTCAAAACCATAAGGTTTCCGTAAGTATACTTTGAATCGGTTAATCTTGTTCGGAATGTACATAGCTATGTTACTGCATCCCTCAAGAACTTCCCATTCTGAATTATCAGCAAAGTTTGTGTAAAAAGTTTTCTAGAACGTGAGGCAGCTGTTTAAAGCAATATCTTTGATCATCTAATTGCTTTACTCAAGACAACTTAACAAAAACTCTCGTCGATTGATTTTCTCTAGAGATACTTTAGAGCTTACTTCTGTACATACACAGATACAAGACGTCTTCGTTGATGTTCAAAACTGATGGCAGCAATTCTTTTAAGAACCCTACTCAAGTGGGCATTTGAACGTTATCGAGTGTACTAATTTATTATTTAAATATTGCAACAAATTTATACCCAAGGAAGTTTGTGTGCACACCTATCTCCAGGCTATTCCTTGTAAATATATTTTCAAAATAAACCATCCAATTTCGATGCAATAAGAACGTGTGTCACGTTCTATTCATTCAGCGGGGAGAGCACGAACCTTTCCCTACCAACTTTGCAGTAATAAATTATTGAAACTTGAATGCATTTCGAATTCTGAGAATTTATTGAAGACGGAAACTTTCAAAAGAGTCAAACATTTTGTGGGAATAAATCATGCCAAAGGAATGCAATTGCACTGCTGAATTTTATTTATGTTTATAGAAAAGGGGGCTTCCAGTTGTTGAATTTTACACAGGTCATAGGTTTTCTTTACAGGAAGCAGGAAGGAAGTTAAGTGTGCACAAGAAAAGCGAGATTTACAACTCAAATATTTTATCCATTTTCATTATAAAATGTGAGCAACTTCTGAACTTTTGTGGTACACTGTTGAAAGATTTTTCTTAGATGTATGGTCATTTGAATATGCATATATAATTGCGTTACGGTTGTTTTTGAATATATTTAAACTTAAACGATATTTGCATTTTAGCCGTTGTTATTACCAGGAAAATTTCTTCCGTCCTCTTCTAACGGAACGGGGCAGAGGACATTTGCATGAATATGGATGATGGTAGGGTGATTTTGTGGTTCTATTCGATTTGTTTTCTTCATAGTTATTCCTAAGTATTTTGCCGAGGATCGAGTTCACAATGTTTCTCGTATAGGAAATTTTCATAAGATTTGCTTATACAACTAGGAGTGTCTCAGAGCAACACTCTTGGTGCTTTGTTATTTTTCCATTCCATAAATGGCATAGACTACAATCGCAATACTTTCAACTAACTAAAACTGGGTTGGTTGAAATAACCATTAAATAATCGCGACCACATTATCTTTAGTTTTGATGACTGATTTAAATACTAAATATTAACAAAATTTATAATAATTTAGCTAGTTACAAAAGGTACAACAATTTCAATGATATAGCATCTAAAGTGGTATATCATCTTCATTTATTTTTTAAATAACTGGTTTTTATTTAGTTGCTTAAAACCACGCTGGCCTTTTTTGTTTATGGCCATATTTTGGAGTTTCGCGGTGGTTCGAACTTATTCAGTTATTTCGTAGCACATTCCAAGCTTTTATCAAAATTTTCCTCTTTTAGCATTGCCTGTTTCTCGTTGAAGTGACCAGCAGTAGTCTGAGAACATGTTGATGTCGCTTTTAAAAAAAAATGTATTGAATTTCCGGAGAAATCGTTCATCTTGTTCGTAGCTCACCGGGCGCAGACTGTCCGGAAAAAATATTAAATGTGAGTGCAAGAAGTGGATTTTAATGGACATGTTGCAGCCCTTTTCACTGCAGGCACTCAAAAATTCGTGTATAACGGTTACGTAGTCGGAGCTTTTCTTGTTTCTAAGGAAATTATTGCAGATTGAAACAAAACTGTTCCAAGCTCATCTTTCCACTGTACTCAATGTGGTAGCAAAATTTTCCGATTTTGTGACCTAACGAATATACCTGAAAATTAGCCAAAATCCGTTGAAATGTTTCAGCAGGTACTTACTGCCAGCAAATGATTTGATTTTAGCTTCACTCAATCTGGAAAACATTATCCTGAGGTGAAGAAATGCTTTGCTGTCGACGACATTGAATTTTTTTATGAAGTGCTTCATGTAGCCTAGCAAATGATTATATCCTCGGCTCGCTGGGCTGCACCATTGAGATGTTCAAAATATTTGTCTTTCCAATTTGAATTTATGTACGTAGTGCCCACTCAGTTTTTCAAACCTATTTCTTTCAGGAATATCTCACTCACAAAGGCAACCCGTATACTTGGTACTACCGCCTTGCATTCCAAACAGAATTGTCATTAAAACTACTCATACGCGTAGGCTTGGGTTGTGAAACTTAGTTCTAAATTGGTGTTGATGACAACAGATTTTGAATCTGTTGTAGTAGTTGTTGATATTTGATGCATTTTTTACGATTCCACAGTTTTCACGGTTAAAACCCAGTACTTCTTTAACTGCCTCTGCAGTTTAATATTATACAGGAATATAGCTGCTTAAGGCAAAACTCGATGATTCAGTCAAATTTGAACAGATTTGATTTTAACTGTTTTTTGGTGTAAAGTTATATTACAATTGACATGTACTACTTTTAGTTTCACCACACCTACAACCTAGTCTATGGCTTGAGAAAAGTATTTTGTTTACCGTTACGCAGTGTTTCCTTTATGAAAAATTTAAAAAATTTAAATACTGAAAATGAAAACAAACTAAGAACCCCAAGGGTGACATTTTTCAATAACATAAAAACCAGCCATGATGAGTGGGAAATAATTTACTTCGACGTTAAAGTGCCATTTAAATAAAATGTTTTCGTTAAGATGCCTGTAGTGAGACATATCTACTTTAGGCATATGTGGCATGCCGAAAACCTTTTTGTAAAATCCTTATGGCTTCGTGAAAGGCCCTCCCCCTCCTACTAGACAACCTTTTTATTACCTTTACGTATTCCAACCACGAATAGAAACAACTTCCCAATAGCGAGGAAATGTGTGATTCAATAAGGCTGCGAACAGTGAAGAGGATTTTACTCAGAAAGAAAAGAATTATGAATATACCACACGTGATATGTATGTGTATATGTCTATGCCGAAATCTTTTTCTTTCGAGATGGTCCTTCCACTGTTCCTGTATGTCTTCCATGGAGTGAATAGTGACGAGAGTTTCTAGATGATTTCATGGAAGATTCCTCTCAACTTTTGGGAAAATTTAATTTATCTTGAATATTTTAGTTCCTTTTATATATGTATGCATATGAATATATATGTATTTATGTAAAAATATATATGACAAGGTTATGTAATTTATTGTGGCAATTCAATTGTATGAAGGAGAAATCTTATTTCTAAATACATAAAGAAACCAAAAATAAGTAATTACTTAAAAGTCTAACAGAAAAAACAAACAAAAGTTAAATATGAGGAAACTTCTTACGTAGTATTATTTAATGCTATATTTACTATAACTTATTGGACAAATAGCCGACGCTCCGCAGCTAATAATTGCAGCGAGTAATACAATGATCAATTTGATGTTTTTCGTAATGATTGGATATTAGATTTCACAAAGTAAAACAAGAACGCGAGATCAATTGAGCGCTGAAAATAATTCCAAGCGGATGTTATGGTAGTATTTTAGAAAGTGATTTGACTTGGACGTGAAGTCCAGACTGCCAGGATGAGCTGACAGTTCACTCGGTGGACAGCGTTGACTGCAGGGCGGTACGCTAGCTCGCCACGTCTATTGGTGGAGAGTGTGGGGAGGTTCCACGAAGACCTGCCGCTACCACCAGCCATATACAAGATATTTCGTGCCTACAATCCAAAAGGCCGTAGCACACATTCAGTCCTAAAGGGACCCTTACATCACTTACCTGCATCCATTGGGAAGGCGCAAATATTTGGCCTTCTCTGCTTGCCCCAACCACCCAATTGACTCTGAGGGCAGATAATTTTCAGAGTCCTTGTGCTGACCTGAAAAGAGAAGAGTAGCGGACCCAGACGACCTTCACACTAAGAGGGCTCCTGGAGAGTGAAAGGAGAAATAAAAGCATTTACAGCATAATTACGTTACAATAGTTCATTTCTCTTTAAAGAATATAATATAATTATTTTAAATATTACTGTTAAACTCTATTAAGTATTTTATGTATAAGATATATATACGAACATATATACCTATATTATATATAATATAAATTGTTTTATAAGTTTTTTTTCTCATTTTTTCATACTTTTACAATAATCTTTCTCTTTCAGTTTATTACCAACACAGGAATTTTATGAAGTTATCAAATAAGAGTAATATATGTACGTATTTAAAAAGTTTGAGAAAAATAATGGTCATTGACCTATACATTTTCTTATTTTTGTTATATTATTCTAAGAAAAAACCTTTACTACTTGTTCTTATTAAGAAAATGTATTTTCTAAAATATGTAGCTTTTCTTTATATGGCAAATTTAGCTAATGAATACCTATGTAATTAATTTTTTTTTATAATTTAATTAATAAGAAAGATTTTAGAATTAAGTGGAAAACATTGGAAACAAAATAAGAGCAAATGAAAAAACACAAATAGCTTCCCTTATACAGATAATGGGAACAGTCTAAATCAGATCTCTATAAGTTCATATCTACTATTACGTGAAAGATGCCAATTATTTATTGAATTGTATTTTGATTATTTTATTGTTAGTTACACTATAGCAATATATTTTTTTTATATAAATTCATGCCATGTTTTTTTAGCTAGAGAAATAAATCTTCGCTAGAGTTCCAGTTTCTTTCAATAAATTGATTTCTTTCACATATTTGTTTTTTTCTTCTTTATTCTATTACAATTCTCCTTTTTTTAGTTATTTTCAGTCATCTGTTTTTCTCCATTAGAATCTGGAGAACAATTGTCTCTACATTTCGGAAAACTCTCGATACATAATTTGTTTATATATATTATTTTAATGGAACGAAGATTAGAAAATTCTTGTTTGATTTGAAACTTTAAGTTCTCCCGCTATTAATAGTTCTGATTTAATAATCCAAATTTAAGATCTCATGTAAATGTGAAAATTTTTTTGTTTGAATATTATTCAAATATATATAAATTTGTTCCGAATCAATTATTGCAAATGCTCGCATTTCAGCATTCATCTCGTCGGCAGATCATTGGCGATCATACCGGAAAACAAACTGTTTGAATCGATTTCGGAATTACTAACTCATGCTAGTTACTTGCAATACACACCGAAAATGTCGGTAAAATGTGCCTGCGTAAAATGAAGGATATCCGTTTTTAACCTTCGAGGGCAGGCGTGAGCAGAATATGTATGCTTTTCTGTATAATGCTCGCAATACGGATATAATCAAGCGAGACTTTAACAAGTTTTTTCATTGTACATAACTATCCAGTTAACATTGTTCCAAATATAATTATTTTGAGAGATGTTAGATAGTTTACAGCTCGCATGTTTCATCAATTGAAAATTTCGATTATTATTTTTTATTAGTTGAAAAACCACTCACTTTCTTGCTGTAACTCTTCTGAATATTTCGAAAGTGCTCTAGGTTTTGATGGGTATGCATAAAACGCATCCCGTGAGGAATTATAATTCCGCTGCCGATGTTCGATGATTTGTTGAATTCGAAAACTGCATCCAATCTATCACGCGTGGTGCAAAAAGACCAAAACGCGAGGTCCTGCCTTTCATTTCCCTGTCTGGGCAGGCTTCTTGAAATTTGTATATAGTGTATACAGTGTATACAGTGTCTTTTCCATCCAAAATTTGATTCCTCAAAGTGAATTCCGTAAATATTTATAATTTTGACGTTGCTGCCACAAGAAAATTTCAGTTTTTTCCGTCTGATTTTGTACTCGCGTGATTCATTTGAACAACAAGAAATATGTCTACATTCATCTTCTTCCCTTACTTTTTTCGGGTGCGTTCAGCGCGTATGGCTCTCCATCCATATAGGACATAGTCCGCACACACGTCATTCTGCTACGGATCCCGTAGACGTGTACCTAGCTCATTGTAGCATATTGCTACATGAAATACGCTACGACCATAACACGGAAGTCTTAAATAACTGTATCGACTTATCATCGTTTCAAAACTTTTACTAGTTACTTTAAGTCCCCATTTATTGGAATCAGGGCTAGGTGGTAATTATTCCTTTAGAAATTGAATTACGGAAATTGAACATTTGTAATTCAATTGCAAAGTACAATTTCTTCTCATGAATTTCCAAAATGCTTATTGATATCCGCACTGTTTTATCTACCTTTTCACATCAGACAATATGCCATATTCGCGTCAATTGATTTGGAATGGCGCCTCCTGTGAATTCAAATTCGTGTATCCTGAAAAAGTAAAATCAACTTATTTAGTCGTAAGCCTAGATAGTTTCTTTGGTAAGTCTGTTACAACATTTAAATTCGTTCTAAATCGAATGAGGAGTGGTTTTAACAAGTGAAAATCCGGATTAACTTGAGTGGATATTGGAGCAGATAATGCTCTCTAAGTAGGTGACATGCTTTTTAAAGCTCAAAGTACATCAAAATTTGTTTGTGTACATGGTGGTGAGTATATCCACTTTCAAGAAGAACTGAATGTAGTTAATGATTCAACTTTCCCATATATACTATATATTACATCTTGCCGCGAATCCTTTCAAACATATTAAGCGAAAACATCAGTTGATTTTTTATTCTCACCAAATCATGGGTGATATAAATGGTAGAATTTGTTACGATCCACACATTTTGGACACAAAGCGTTAAGAGTCCATGAATTTTCTCAATTCGTCTTTAATGTTACAACGAAAGTATTATTGTGTGCTTTTTCCAACATTGGAGAATACATATTTTTCTGGACATTAGGGGTATATGCTCCACATACAAAAATTTGTTATAAAATTAAATTAAATTAAAAAAAATCTATTCTATTCTGACCTTTACCGTTTTAAAATCTTATTTGGATAAGTTAAGTGGTCGCATCAAACGTACAAGGGTTGCGTTAAGATAGGCTTAAATTAGGGATGATTAGACCACTAAATATCTGCGGATCTATCTTGTCCTACCTTGAAGAAGCTACGCGTAGTTCTAGCCTTTTTACGAACTCGATTTTATAATTCCTGGACCAGTCACTATACCAGATATGGGCTCGCTGCGTAAACAGGAGCCTTCTCTCTGGTATCTGATTTGCCTCGCTAATGGTTACCTGTTAACTTCTTTCGAATGAAAAATCTGTATTGGAGCTTTTAGACATATAACGTGCGTATGTTTGAGGATGCTAAGATCGACAGAAATAAGATCAGAAGATTGTTTCCTTCGAAATATACTAGCCCCTCCTTCCTTCGTAATAAAGACATGAATGACTTCAAGCGCTGATTGAGGACTTGATGTGAAACTGCCAATGGCCGCTAAGTAATCTAATCTTTGCACCTTATCAAGGACTTTCTTGGTGGCTTTGTGCATCGTTTTGGGACACCAGACGTCTGCCCCGTAATCTCAGGAAAGCTTGTTATCTAAAATTACTCCAAAACATTTGGCTTCTTCGAAATATTCTAGTGTAAGTCCATTTAACCTAGGAGCTGGGCACTCGATGCTCTTTTTCCTCGTAAATGGGGGTATCACTATATTTACTGGGTTTATTGATATTCCCATGATGCGACACCATCCAGTAACAATGTTAAACCCAGTTTACATAAACTCGGGTCAGCCTGATTCAAATTTCACAAATGCCAATATTATCACCGTATATATGGCCTGGGCCTTAAAGCCGGGAGTAGGTTAAATAGCTCGTCCAAGCTAAGAATCATAGTAGTGGTGATTAAACTTTGCCTTGTGGGCAGCCTTTAGTGGTTTTGATAATTGTAGATTCGTCATTTAAAGTATCTGGTACGTATTAAGTCTGTATTAAATTTTTCAAAGATGTGATGTGATTGAAACCCCTTTTATTAATTTTTTATCACGTAAACTCCACACACCTAATCACGTTAAAAGTCTCAGTTACGTCGCAGTGGTGTTATTAATCCTTGATTAATCTCTATCATACTTGGAGGGATATCTTTAATTAAAAATCCCATTTTCAGAATAGTCAATGAAATTGAACCTGAAAAATTTCCGGCTTGAACAGAAACTAATTACATTTGTGGATTTTCTGATAAATTGATACTAACAATATTGTGAAATACCTTGTTCTATAGAATCAAATACATACATATATGTCTACACATCTACATTCATATGTTTGACTATATATTATATAGATTTAGATAACATCCGAAAACGTGACGCCCATTGATCTCTTGCTGTTTGTTATATTGCCAGGAAGAAACTTTTGTCCCAGTGACCTCAATAACAAAAATGAGACGAATGTGAAAGAATGAATGGCAAGAAACGAAGAGATTTCTAAGTACGGCAATGTTCTGGTATCATCTCCTTCGCGTTACGTAGCTATAAAATCAAATATATCCTTGATATATATTATATATCAAGCATATCAAAGCATACGCATGAAATTGAGATTGCATTTATTTTTGTAGTGTAGTGAGGTATATCTGAAACTTAATGAGAAGAGGCTGAGATATGTACGGATATCAAGGATATCTGGGTTTTTATTAGGAAGTCCTTTGATTCTTCGCCACAGTGAATACTAATATCAGACTTTGGGGATATATATTACAGACCTACATTTTACTTTGAATTAGTATGCGTGATGCCACATTTTGAATTAGAACTTGGGAAAGGCTGTTCTTAGTTACTTTATTCAATATTAGCCTTCATAGTTCACATGAAATGTTTGTTTTGATTCCCATACCAGCGAATTGCAACTAGTTCCACATCTGGATTTGGTTTTGGTTTATTATTATTTAAGTGGTATCGAGTTTGATTAAATATCTCACAAAATTTAATCAAAACATAATTTTTCGAATAGTTTTTGTCGCATAAACTTAAGAAAATCCCAAACTCTGTGTGTAACGCGTTCGAATCCTATCATGCTTTTATTATAAGTGAAATCAATCGTAACTTCCTTATTATACATCATATGAAGGTAATAGTGAACCGTCGAAACTTCGCATTAAATGTCGACTCATTGCCCTATTCTTGTCGCTAGTTTTACAGAACTTATAGAACGTTAAAATAAAAAAAATTGTAATAAATTTCTAGATTCTTAATTTTTAACGATTTTCCGCCAAAATGCCTTCGAAGATTTGAAAACGTGAGAATGTTACTTTTCGTTTGATTCTACACATGTACGTAACTTGATAGAACCGTTTTTGAAATATACTGGGTTTTGTGACACATAAATTCATAAATTTTGCTACTGATCGTACACAGCGCGCCTAATTTTATGGAAATTAGTACAACAAGGAAGTTAGTAGCTAGTCTATCATGAAAAAATAGGATATTTTCTTCAAACAGCTGTAATTTTTCATGCAGTGCACCTAGAAGAGCGGGTGAGGGGGAAGGTGTTCCAAAGAATGTTTTATTAGCTTACCTCAGAGAATCGCGTTGTATACCGGAATGTATGCCCCTTGATCTGAAACACCCTGTATATGTATACAGTAGAATTCGTATTTAACGGCAAAAAAAGTGAAAACGCGAAGTTCTGTATGGCAACACTAAGAAGGGGTTCCACGATTTAGTTCATTTTTAGGGTTCCTTACCCAAAGGGTAACAACAGGAACTCTATTACTAAGACTTCGCTGTCCGCACGTCCGTCACCAGGTTGTATCTCATAAACCGTAATAGGTAGACAGTTGAAATTTTCACAGATTTGTACTGGTGATATAACAACAAATAATAGAAATAAAATAAAATTGAATTTTAAAGGGGGCCGCCATACAAGAACAGTGATTCTTTCCGTTTTTTTCCTCGTTTTATTCTCATTCAATTATGATAAGTAGGCATTTTTTTTCAAATGACTGCATTATTTTTTTCACATGACGTCTACTCTCATTTGAAAAAATAAATTGAATTTACGTATGTAGTGTTTAATTTCAATTTTAGCACTCCACGTCCACGCAGGTGCCCAAACTAATAGTGAAATATGAGTTTATTGTATGGCAATCCTACGAAGGAGTTGCCCGATTCGTCCTATTTTCGAACTTACATTTTTTTTTTAAAGCCCGTGTGAAATTTAAACGCTCTAAGTGAACACGCTCGCGAGTTATCCTGCGGACAGGCAGACGGATATGCAAAAATCAAAATTAACTTTTTTCTATATATTACAAACGGAATGCCAAACTTGGTATACCTTACGATCTCATCATATAGGATATAACAAACAATATTGATATTTTTTCTTGTGTCTTTTTTGTTTTTTATTTTGTGTATTTTTGCATATTTTCCACCTTTCCAACATTTCTTTCGCTTCCAAAACATTTTCTTCTGTGTGGTCCTAATTTAATAAATAAAGTTTTTGCAAAGATGGAATACTAACCGAATAGCCAACTTAGTGCCATCGATGGAAAGTAACCCCGAGTTGAAGACAAAAAGTGCAATGTTGCAGCTTACTACAAAATCAGGTTTTAGAGTCAAATTAGTTATTCACATTACGTGGACGGGAAATTAAGCGTTACCACTTGTGGTATCCGTTTCGTTTTGCCAACTAATAGTACATTTACATTGCCACGAAATCCCGTCTTTTCAAGATTTCGACGAAATCCTCATTGATATCCCCCGATTTCGCTTAGGTACATATATTCATGCCGAAATCCCCAGATTTCATTAGGATTTCAACGAAATCTGTATCGAAATCACAAATGTTTGCTCGAACGCACCCAAGTTCCAATGTCACTGTGTTCAATTTCCAGTGACAGAAGCTGTCATCAAATTATTTTGATATTGTGACATTTGACATTATTAGACATTGTGAATGAAACATGGATAAATGCAGGTACAAAAAACGTAAATGTTGGAGTGCCAATCATGAAGTAATCTTGATTCAACTTTGGGAACAAAACATAGAGAAATTACGGAAAGCGAAAATAAATAATCACGTATTTAAGGAAATAGAAGCTGAAATGGCTAAAAGCAATATATTTTTTTCGGCTGACGGAATCAAAATGAGACTCCACAATTTGACAAATAAATATAGGTAAATAAATAAATACTATCATATTTAAATATAAAGCGATATGCTCCATTTCAGGAAAGAAAAGAATGTTATAGGTGCTTCCGGAGGTCCACCATCAGAGTGGCTAATGTATGAAAAAGTTAATGAAATACTTGGAGCCCAGAAAATTCACAACATAGAGGTTTTAATGGAAGATAAATAAATCAAATATAAACACATTAATTATTCGTTATTAGTTTATCTCAATTGTATCCAACATAATATACTCGTTATTTTTACTTGTAGATTGTGTTATGATTGACATCTTGGATGACGATTCTGGTACATCAAATCAAATGTTTTCCCCATCGTCTTCACCTGTAACGCCAGCCCCGTCATTAGATACAAAAGTGGTATCAAGTAGGAGTGCTAAAAGGAAAGTAAAAAATTTAAATGAGGATTGATTAAAGGAGTTTAAAAGAATGAACGACTTAATTCAAAAAGAATTCGAAAGTGTCAACCAAATGGAGCAAACATCTGCAAACTTAGAAGAAAACGAACAAAATTGTTAGAAAATTTTGTGGATAATTAAAAGGATTTTCAAGCCGCGATATTAACACATAATAAATGAAGAATATTAATGCTACATAATAATTGTCTGGATTATTTTAATTACCTAAATATTCTGCAATTGCAGTTCGGACGTTATCTGCGTCGGAACTCATGACATTCACCATATTATTAAATTGTGGTTGTTGCCTACCATGGTTTTTTTTCTTCTCGTAAGAGGTTTATCCATTTACTGTTGATTTTGTCATTTTCTATATTTAAGAAAATTTGCAAAACGCAACAACATTTAATTATAGTCGGAGCATTTTCAATTTTCCTATTTTTCTAAATCTTCCCTTGAGATGTGCAAAGGTATTTTGCACAACTCTTCTACATTTGGATAAAACATAATTGAAATATTTTTGATTGGGGTCTGATGTAGTGGAAAACGGATAGAGTTTCATTAAACTTTCTGAAAAACAAAACGCCGAATCGCCAATTATAAGTCCAGGTACATTTACTCCACAAATATTTCTTTTTATTTCTTTCAAAATGGGGTTCTGCAAATGGCGTTTTAATGAAACTTTTCGAATATGCGGGAATCATTGTAACGGCCAGGACATCATACGTTTACATACATAAATCTATATCTGTATTTACAGTAAGGACAAATTATTTACATTATTGTCTTCTACTGTTACCTATAATCAACCAGAGCTAATAATACAGTGGAGTACCATCCTTTATAATTGTAATAGTCGGTAGCATCTTAAACGTAAACATAAACATTTATTTATTTGAGTACCCCTGCCAAAGGCACGCATAGCGCTGGGTACATCTTCCGCCCTAGATCGTACTTCTATATGACAGCTGTCTAAAAGGTTACAGTAAAATTAAAAATAGGTACTGCTAATTAATATTTAAATCACCAATTGCTCCAATACATTGAGGGAAACCTAGCATATTAAGTCCTTCTATATTTTCTTTTAAATGTTCTTTAGAAAGTGGAAAGCTAGTAAGATAGCCTGATTGCATTTTCTCCCACACTTTCTGACAAAATTCCAGTAAAATGCAACATACAGTAGATTTTGACACTCCAAATATAGTTCCGATACTTCTATATTCAGCGGACGATCCTAACCCGTATAGACAGATAGAAACTCTTTTATCGATGGGAATTACTTTCCCAAAATTTGAAGCACATTTTTCCATTTCATTTCATTTTTCACATAAAATATTAAATCATTTCCTACTCATGCGAAAATTTTCATTAAAAAAAGATTCGTCTTGTTCAGGTACCTCTTCTTCCCAAAACTTACTTCTGCTTATCTGAGAATTATAAGTATGTATGGACTTTATTACGGGAATTAATAGCTCGTTGTAATACCTTTCTTCAAACAGTTTTGTTATTTTAAAGCTTCAAAATATTGTTCAATAAAATCGCATTTTTTCTTTGAAGATGTAAAATTAATCTTAAGTGTTGGCGATGTCTTCTTTTATTTTTTTTTTTACTTCATCACACATCATATCGTACAAGCGTGTAAATTCTTGTGTAGACTTTAAATATAATGTCCAGTCCATTGAGTATAGTTAATAATTAATTTTTTCCAACACTATACACAAACGAAATCCATTTGACATAAAACGTCAAATGAAATGCTTTTGGCATTAATGTAAATGGTTTGAAGGTTTCAAAATCAAATCACCGGAATCATGAGATTTCAGGGCCAATGTAAATATACTACCTATAAACCCTAGATGCTGTCTATACTTAATTTTGGGTGGCGGTTGCATCTGAGAAAGAGGTGGAACGAAACAAACCTTACCGGAGATCGACTTAGAACCTTTGTTCTGATCTACAGCTTCTTGTATTCTCTGAAAGTAAAGGGAATAAAAAACAAGGATAAACAGTTTCGATCTATCACCACCACCTACCTTCCATTTTTTATTAAACATTGCGAACGCTATAGGACGAAGAATACGTAATGTTCTTCGTCAAAAACGAAAATAGAATTTGTTAAAAAGGAAATATATAGGAAAACCTAATCTATTCTTCGAAAACTTTCTGATATGATCATGGCAGCCTTAACCCTTGTGTTAATACCCAACTTTACCAACACGGTTTAGCACCCGTGGTACCCGGGTACCCATTTACTGTAATTATCAAATTTTTAATATTTCAGTAAAAGAAAGTGTTTTTAATCTTTTTTCTTTTTTTAATATACACCGCTATTGTGTATCTAAGTAAGTAAGAAAATAGCATCATAAACTATACTTTAGGTAAAGTTAACTTAATAATAAGTTAAGAAGCAGGCGAGATTTCCGAGTGTCTTACATTTCAAATGTCCACGGGAAGAAATGAAAGAATGAAAGGAAAAAATTAAAAAACAAAAATAAAACTCTTTTTAAAACTTTTATGAACAAAGATGAAAAATGTGAAAGCGTAGATTGCATGCAACGAAAAAATGCTTCGTTTTCGTAAATAAATGGAAAGGTGAGTTTTCACGTTTTACTCTCGTAAAATCTTCCCGCGCTTTTATGAAAACCGGTTTTCATAAAATATTGAGAAAGTTTGTTCGCAAGTAGTTGCTGTAATTGACGCATGTTGTTACTGTAATCCTATGATATTTGAACAGCACGTGCTTCTGTTTACATTCATTTTGCTCTGAAGTGTGAGAACTCATCCTGGATTTTTTTGATATTTTCGGGAAAAGTGAGAGTTTTATTTGAGAAGACCTTTACATCTCCTTCTTCTATCTTCGTACTGGGCAATCTTTGGTTTAGGTCACCTTAGGTAGTAGACACGATTCCAATTCATCCGAGTAGTGCAGCTGCTTCTTACATTTAAATATCAAGGTCAATTTTTGTCATTTCTACAGCGTATTGAAGGGAATTGCAGTTCAGTATAGTGTTAGTTTTTGGTCGATTCAGACGTGCTTATCATATTCAAAGTGAAGTAAAAAAAAACAATGGAAGAAGTATCTAGAGGAAAATTTGCTAGGTAAATAAAATTTATATATGTGCAATATTTGTAAATGTTTTAAAAATAATTTTGCGTAGATTTGAAATAATTTAATTTTCAATAAATAAAATAGTACAATAATTTATTCTTCAGAATGAGTGCAGCAGAGAAAGAGGCTTATTTGAAAGCAATGTTAGGTGATGGCGATTCTGATTCAAGTGAATTGTTTGATTCTGACGACGGAGACTGGGTTCCGCAGGTCATTTCAAAGCTTCCAGTTTCGGATAACGACTCTGAAAAAGAAGAATCAGAAAGTTGTGATCATATAGAAGAAAATGTCCACAACTACGAACAAGAACAGCGAGAGGTTGAGTCCTACAGTAATAGTGAGAGTGAGGGAGACGATGAAGCAGAAACTGCAGAGCCAGGAGGTAGTAAATATTTGCTTGATAATAATGATAGAAATAATAATTCTTATTCAAATATTGAATTTATATTGAAATACTTATTTACTCTAGGATCAGTAAGCGGAAATTTTATTGCGAAAGATAAAACTGTGTGGGAGGAAACGCCACCATATGGACATCAGACTGGAGCTCACAATGTTTTACGTCAGCGAAGTGGGCCTCATCGCAGCACAGAAACGTTGTCAATAAGCAAAACCTTTAAAATAATCTTCACAGAAAACATGGTAGATATTATCGTTCGACATACAAATAAGAAAACTTCGTCTACCTATGCAAATTACAATGCAGATTATCCGAATTCGCAGCGACAATGGAAGCCTGTAACGATACCGGAAATTTATTCATTCATTGCTGTTTTGATTTGTGCTGGTGCTAATAATTCTAATACTGACCATACTTTTGACATGTGGCATTCCAACTCGTATCCACTGTATCGGGCAACAATGGGACTTAATAGATTGCACAGCATTATGCATTTTTTAAGATTTGACGACAATAATATTTGCAGTCAATGCAAGAAAGAAGATAAGGCAGCTCCAATTCGTGATTTGTGGACAATACTTAATGCAAATTTATCCCAGATGTATAAGCCTACGGAAAATTTAACTATTGATGAACAGCTATATCCTTTCCGTGGGCGTACAGGATTTACTCAATATATACCTTCAAAGCCGGCTAAGTATGGTGTAAAAATCTGGTGGATTTGCGATGGTGAAAACGCGTATCCTCTACAGGGTATAATTTACACTGGCAAAACGAACAATACCCGCGAAAAACATCAGGGAGAGGGAGTGGTAAAAGAATTAGCGGCTCCGCACCGCGGAAGTGGAAGAAATATCTGCATAGATAATTTTTTTACAACTCTACCCGTTGCAAAGCACTTGCTATCGTGGAATCTTACCATTGTTGGCACAATAAAAAAAATAAACCATATATCCCTAGTATCATGGCAGCAAATAAATCACGAGCGCAATACTCAACAGTTTTTGGTTTTCATAAGAAAGTAACGATGTGTTCTTACGTACCTAAAAAAAATAAAGCGGTAATTTTAATATCAACAATGCATTCGGATATAGCTGTAGGTGACGATGCAAAGAAGAAACCTGATATTATCAATTATTATAATAAATATAAAGCTGGTGTTGACACTATGGACCAAATGCTCAGAAGATATAAAAGTCAGCGGAGCTGTTCAAGATGGCCAATGGCAATGTTCTTCAACATATTGGACATCACTTCACTCGCGGCATATATAACTTATTATGAAAATAATAAAATGATTAAGAAGAAAACAACGGAACGACGACTTTTAATGCGCAAAATAAGTGAAGAACTTGCCAAGCCAATGATTGAAGAACGCATGAAGAATCCTCAAGTGATGCGCAATTATACAACAAAAATTGCCATTGAAAGTATCATAGGTCGTGAAGTAGCAATTATAACACAAGATCCTGGTACATTGATTGAACGGGACAGAACGGGAAGAAGAAAAGTCACGGGATCCTGTTATATGTGTTATAAACTAACAATAAAAAGACGACGAAAAACGCGCAAGAGCTGCAGCGTATGTCAACTGCCGGTTTGTGATGAACATACAGCAAATATTGTAAAATGTATAGAATGTAATAAACAATACTATTCATAAAGAAATAAGTATTATGTTTTTCTATTTTTACAATAAAATTTACTTCCATTTCTTAACAAAAATAATTTTAAATTTATTTTGTATAAATACTGTTGGGGGTACCGGGGTACCCGGGTGCGAATGCAGCGATGGCCTAAGTTTAATCTAATCAAGATAAAAAATAAAAAAATAACAAATAACTTTTAAATTCATGATTTGCTTGCTTTTGAAATAAATAACGAGGATCCTGGAGCTCAATATAAAATTATCGTTTTTTTTTCAGTTTTTTTCATGCAAATATAACACGGTGGGCACGGTGGGTACCCGGGTATTAACACAATGGTTAAAGGATGGTTCGAAAGGAACATTTGGCATAAATATTTAAGTAAATAAAAGGATTTCTCTTTTGGATTTTTTACCGGGTTAAACTTGAAACTTGTCACCAAAAACTAATGAGTTCTGTAATGAAATAACAAATTAAAACATTTCTTAGCTTTTACTATATACCGGAGAATCCCAAAAAATTCTTTCTTGAACAAAATTAAGTTTAACCCGGTAAAAAAATCCAAAAGAGAAATCTTTTTATTTATTTTTCCTCCTGGGCTTGTATAGGAGTGTTTTTTCCTCATATAATTCACACCCAGAATTTATTCTGAGCTTATATGAGAAAAGATCAGTTTGATCTATTTTCAAGCGTCTGCAGCAGGCAGAAAACCAAGCTGCACCGATGAGTGGAAGGTTTTCTGCTTACACGAAACGCTTCTTCTTCTTCCTTTTCTTCTTTATTTTTCAGCCCACTACATGGCGTATACAGGTTCGATTCGCTTCGAATGAATCTGCTTCTTTAAAAAAAATTTTACATTTTTTTAATAAATAAAAAAATTGTTTTTTCTATTTTTCTCAAACTTTTCATTTCTTTCTTCTTTTTTTCATTTTTTCATTTGTTTTTCAAATCACCCAATTTCGCTATTTGCGACCTGTTGATGAGTCAAACCAAGACTTGAAACTTGTCATCAAAAATTAATGAGTTTTGTGATGAAATAACAAATTAGAACATTTTTTAGCTTTTGCTATATACCGGAGAATCCCAAAAAATTCTTTCTTGAACAAATATTTAAGAAAATAATACTATAGAAATAGGACCAATTGGAAAATCATTGGAGGGAATAGTTTCGATTGGGAAATGCTGGAAATCATTTCTTTCAATTTGGGGAGAACAAATAAATAAATAAATCACTTTGATATGCGAGCGCCACAGTTTTTCTGTCAAAACGTTGTCAAAGTATTATATTATTCTTATCCAGGTATTTATTTAATTACATTCTTTCAACAAAATCTTTAAAAACTAGCTTGTAGAGCTCGCTTGGAGGGAAAAATTGCTTAGAATAAGAGATAAGCATTATTTTTACATTTGTTTCTGGTTTTTTTCTCGATCAGCCATTTAAACAAAATGTTAATTTTTGTATTTTATTTTCTCCTTCTTTTCGAAATATAATTTCGTACATTTTGTTTAATTCAGTAACGTATACATGAGAGGCGTTTATTAGGGAATATTCACTGTAATACTCCCGGAAATATGGTGTTTTTTGCATTTTCGCGCAGATGGTTGATCCGAAAATACAAAATTTCAGCTCCATAAGAACAATTACACTTTCGCGCACGCAGTGTACAAAATAGCTTTCGTTCATTTCGTGCAAGGAAAGCAGCTACCTCGAATATTCGATGATTATCTTATGGTATTAATTGTCCATTTTAATAGTATGCATTATTTGGTCGAATTCCGAGTAATACAGACACGCTGTGCACACTATTATACCAAATTTACAACACTATGTCACAAATGTAACGTAGATTAAACACCAAATACTCAATTGAGTCATCCAAAAATAACGCAGCTCTTCGCTAATCGTTTGTTATGAAATATGAATTATTAACTCGCACTTAATCTTGTTAAAAAACAGAAGCAAAAATATTATTTAATTTGGTAATTATTGGTTGAAAATCCACTTAAAAATATTTGTCAAAGCCTGTATTCCTGTGCATGGATAGGAAGCTTGTTTTACAAAAAATTGTCACAAAATTTTGATCGCAATAAATTAATTTTTTGTTAGTAAAAAAATTAATCAGCTAGATACAACAAAAAAACAAGATCAAATAAATTATCACTCCTTGAAAATCAAACACAAACTGAATTCAAGCAATCGTGCAGAATAATGAAATAAAAATATTACGATAATCACTCGCCTATTTTTTTTTTTATGTAGAAACCAAAAAGGATATTTTCTTAGAAGTTCAATAGATTTCATGGATCAGAAAGCGATCTGGAATCCTAACAGGAGCTGTTTTATTCGGTTTTGTATAAGTTCACTCTCTCATAACAAACGATGCATATTTTCCAGAAGGAAAGGTGACCAAAGCTGGAAAACGGGGAATCCAAGGCGCCTGATAGTACTATCCTGTAAAAAGAAAAAAAAAACGAAAAAAAACATAGACCTCTCACCGAAACCTTTCTACCCTCTTAATGAAAATCATCAAGCCCAGTTAAAGTAAGCTTTCTAGGGGACCCAAAAGTAACACGCATGCGCCGGGAAAAGATCGGACAAGCAGACAGACAGTGACTGGTTAGCTCAAGCTCTCCTCAAAGAAAGACAGACATTCCAAGTCGCCAACAAATCCCATTTGTGTTAGATGAGCAAAAAAAGGATTATAGCCAGTTATGATACCGACCACAGTTCTGCATATTTTTCTTCCGAACCCCAAGAGAATGTCATTGAGTTTCCTATTTGGCATATCAAGAAATAGTGTTGTATACCAACAGTGCTCAGGTTCGTCCATCGCTACTGGTGCTTCATACAAACATCCGTCTGCCAGATACCCACTATAGAGTCATAGTGTTAATGATGCGTAGTTCATCCAAAGAGGTATTACAGTCCCCCAGAATCTTCCATGTTATGAGAGGGCTACTCAGAATCATTAAGGCCGCCTGAATGGTTAACAATGTCCTTTCCCTACAGACCTCGCATAATATACATATACGTTATTCAGTTTAGCAATATTATAATTAAAACAAACAAAAATTATTATATAAGGTTTTATCACATTCTAAAACTTAAACTTCAAATATCTTCCATACTGCTGTGATAAATTCTTAATCGCAACCATAAAACAAATTTAACTTTTTATAATCGATATCGGTAAGGGTTACACTTGGTTTCAATATTTTACCATCCTGAAAAATAATTCGATTAGATGAGTTCAAAGAAAGAAATATATAACGGTGAAGGACTGTCGTTAACTAACCTTAGTTTGCATAGTAGGTTTTCCATTTCTCGTCCCAGTATAAGAGTCGTAGTGCATTACACTCTGAAGATCGTACTCTTCAAAAATTTTAGATTTCGGAAGTTTCGTTAATCTTAAGAACTCACTTCTGTGCCGCAAAGCTATATTTTCCCACTTAATTTCAACAAAATCATCTCGATTCGGGACGATATGTTGATGTGGGAATCCTAAGGTATGCATGAATAGGTGTAAAATCAAATATCTGTCTGCATAATTGGCACTGTGTACATTGACATTTTGAACACCTTCTACCATTCCAAGATTTGATTCAACCGGAGTCCAGTACTGTTTCTGTTGATTGATAAAAAAAAATGTGTAATAGGTTTTCGGCTATAAAATGTTACTGGAAATCATAATTATATATTAATTAGTTGAAAGAAATAAAACAAAGTTAAATACAACAAGACTTTGTGGTGGTCATAGATCGTAATACTAGAGGAAAGCAGGGTAATTGCTCAAGTGTTCCTTTTACTATATCGTAATTTTCTCGGCTATGAATGAAAAGGACAAAATCAGGAGCCGACAGCCGAGTTAAAATATTTAGATACTAAAATTGTTTAATGTTCTATGGAATGCAATTGAGTCCGTCATAATAATTACATTAATCATAAAGTGTAAAGTTAGGCCTGTAGACTAGTGATGAGTAAGAAACAACGCGAAAATGAAACACCCAAAATAATTAGAAAAAAAAAAGTTTTCTGACACTTGTACACCTGGGGGGTGATTCCGATCTCTTTGTCGTAGCTTAGGCGTATATTTTAGTCGCATATTTTGACATTTCACCTCAAATTTGTTGTACTTTTATATATATTTAGCAAAAAAAAAAACAGTCCAAAAAATGGGTTTCTTTTCACACGTCCGGCAATTTGTTATTTTGGTTATTCAGTGATTATTTTGAAAACGAAAACCGGTAATGCCTCACAAATTTTACCTAGTTTAATCATTTTCAATCCTATTTGTTTCGGATGAACTGGCAGATCTGTGGAGCGCCCCGCGCAGACCCAATCACGGCATGCACGGTTTTGTTTGATTGGAGTTGGAGCCGCCATTTTGGATATTTTTAATAAAAATTGAATTTACCCTCCATTGATAGAAGAATAAAATACGTTAAAAGCCATTTCAAAAAGGATTTAATTTATGTAAAAAAAAAAAAATTCCAAAATTCATACATTTTTCATGCCTCTCGACGGTAACCTCCCCATCAGATTCCTTCGTTATACGAAGTAATTAGAATTTTTTTTTAATTTGAATTCTAGAGTGCTAATGCTCATATCAAAAATAAAGGCCACTGGAAGCTTTTTCCCACAATATAAAGCAGCAAACAATAACACATAAATGAAGTTCTCGGGGCCATTCATGCGAGTCGTGACTCTCACAACAAGAACAATGGTAGGCGTCTTCGGGTCGGGGTTTGGTTTGGGAGTCAACTCCGAAGCAAACAAGGAAACACCCATCACGAAGGCGTCATTTGAAGCAATTGACTCTCAAATTAATTCATTATCACAACATAATAGAAAAAATCGCAGATACTAAACAACAACTCAAATATTTTCATTACTAGTCACACATTAAACAATTGTTAGAACATTCAGGATGCCATTCTCAAAAGATGAACAGGTTCGAAAGATAAGTCAATTATCAGCAGTGGATTTACCTTATCCAATAAAATAAACAAGTTGCCTAATAAAAATAAGATCTTCCAATGTCGATCAATGGTGATCAATCTCTGCTTTTATGCAGCCTTACATTTTGGATTCAATTGCATCAGTCAACCCACGGGTTTTAAGCTTTGGATCAGGATAAAGGAGAACAAAAAACAACAACAACAAAATGCAAAAATTAATTAAACAAATGTAAAAAAGCAATAAAAACCAACACAGGCAGAGAGCGACTAATATAAACAAATAAATAAAAAATAGGCAAACAAATTTGTAAGACATAGAAAAAAGGAAGATCTTAAAATTTAAAGATACAGAAGTAAACGAGGCAGCTAAAAGTGATAGGCCAGCAAGTAAAGGTAAAATAAATTAACTGGAATAAATAGCTGAGATGGAGGAATGTAAGAAAGAGAGAAAGCAGAAGAAAAAGCGCAAAGAGAAGTAGAGCCGCTGGATTCGATTTAGGATTTCCATAAAATAATTATAAATTTTAACAATCACTAAAAATAACAAAAATGGGAAATGGACAATTTACATGGAGGTCTGCGGAACAGCATACAACAAAATAATTGGCAAATACGTAAACATCGAATGGAATACGCACTGTGTGAGGGAAGATAGAAACGAAAAAAAAGGGTCTGACTAAATTAGACCTAGATTTAAAATACAGTGTAAACAAAAATGAATCGAAAAATAAATGAAATGTAAATTCTATATTTAAATGTCAGAAGTCTGCGAAATAAGGTGCACGAAATACTAGCGCTTTCAATAAAGCATCAGCACATTCGAATTGGCATACTAAATGAAACTTGGTTATATGAAAATGAAACTAAACACTAACAGATACCCGATTATTTTGGCGAGTTTAATTGTAGTGAAGACGCCACACGGGGAGGTACTGCAATATACATAAATAAACATCTAAATTATTGGATCATACATAAAGAGAGCAAATATAACACTATTACTATAAAGATTAAAACAGAAGACAAAAAAAAAACATGTACAGGTCGCCGAGTGAATACTTACATGAATATATTCACCACTTTGAAAATATCTTAGCAAATCATAAAAAAATAATTTTCATAGGTGATACGAATATTGATCTCCTAAACGGTGGTAGACCAGCAAACTCAAAAATTAACATAACTGAAATGAATAGTTTCTCAATAGTTAATAATGTAGAAATGGGGTACTGCACTAGACAAGATGCCACTTCAAGTACAATTATAGACCTTTGCATCACAGATATGATACCGGCAAACAAGGTTCAAATCTCCTTACATGACACGGCTATCACTGATCATCGCATTATAGTGGCATACATTAAAACTAAATGTAATATGAAAAAGCCTATGGTGACAACCCGCATTAAAAAAAATAAGCAAAAATATAGAAAATGTGTTCGAGAGAAGCTCGCAACCTTACAAGATATCACTATTGAAAAGATAATAGACATCATGAAAAAATTAAAAGAAGATTGCACCACTTACAGAAAAGTCCGAAATAGATCAAATACCTGGCTAACAGACGAAATAATAAAGGAAATGAAAGAAAGAGATACGTTATATGTAAAAATGAAAACTCAACCAAACAACCAATACCACGCGGATCAATTACCAGAGAATGAAGAACAAAATAACAGCCTCCATAAGAGAAGCTAAGGAAAAAGACATAAATAGTGAAATATTAAAAGAGGGTAAGGACCCAAAAAAACTATGGCTTATTATAAACAAGGACATATTAAATAAAGAAAAGTCAAGTAACATGTGACAAAGACATGAAATCAATCTAAACATTGCGACCCTAGTGTGGCCGGAGGAGATAGCTCACAATTTCAATATCCACTTTAATAATATTGGTGTAAATATCCAAAACAGTATACAAACTGAACACCCAACAGTAAATAAAATGGCGATGAGGTCAATATTCGTAGTGCTTACATATATAGATATAGATGAGGTCAAAAATATAGTTAAAGACCTCAAAAATAATGCAGTTCCGGGAAAGGATGATATCTCACTTGATGATATAGTAGATGTTTTTGACATAATTGGGAGACCACTCACACAGCTCATAAATGAAATGCTGAGCAGCGGTATCTTTTCTGACTGCCTAAAAGAACCATAATCACACCCATTCCGAAAGGAGGCGACTTAACACAAATGAATAATTATAGGCCTATATCTCTGTTATGCAATGTGAGCAAGATATTCGAAAAAATAATAGAAATCAGGCTAAGAAAATTCATCTTGGGAAATGTTGGAATAGATAAAAATCAATTTGGCTTTCAGCCTAGAAGTAGCACAGAGTTGGCTACAGCTGAAACATTAAATAAAATAAATAAATACCTTGATGAAGGAAAATATATAGGAACAGTCTTTGTTGACTTAACTAAAGCCTTTGGTACAGTACATCATGAACTATTACTGGACTTTCTATCCACAATGGGAATCCTCGATACAGCAAACAACCTAATAAAAAGCTACCTACCAGGAAGAGAAATACCAACAAAACTAAATGAAATCCTGAGCGGCCCTTCTATAGCCACCTGCGGAGTACCACAGGGTTCAATACTGGCGCCAGTGCTATACTTATGATTAACAAATACCTAGAAATTGTCAAGAAATGGACGGACGGAAACAAACTAAAAATAAATGAAGGGAAAACTAAATACATATATGATTTTGAAACAGAAAACAAAACAGACAAGAGCATTGACATAAAAATAGGCGACGTTAACATACAAAGAGTAAAAGACATAAACTACCTGGGAATACAAATTGACGAGAAATTGGATTGGAAAAAGCATATTACAAAACTGGAAAGGAAACTCTCTCCTTTAATTGGGATTATGAAAAGAAATATCAGGTTGCAAAAGCCTGTAGAGGATTTAGTCTACAACTCACACGTCCTAACACACATACGATACAACCTTATAAACTGGACACAATGCTAAAAAAGACTCAAGGCTGATGTTAAAACTATAATAAATAAACCACAAAAATCTCTTTATAGATTATCAAGAGATACTGCCACAAACACTGTTCATCTATACACAAAACAGGCAACATAAAAACAAATTTAGAGATTGAACGACATATTGATGTTCATAATCACAAAACAAGATACAGGAACAATATAACACTAAGACAGTCAAGAACAGAAAAACGACGAAAATGCTTACTCAACACCGCTGGGAAATATACAACCAACTGTCAGACAACATAAAAGCGGCGCCGACACTACCGAAGAATTGAAAAAAATATTTGCAATGAAGACATAAAAACAAATTACGGTAACACCAAATCAAAACCATGATACTGTAAGTACAAACTCAAAATGCAAATCTAAAGGAGACTTTTAGCCCTAGTTAATCAAGATGTAAAATAGTTGAATAATAATAATAAAAACAATTGCCTTAAACTAACAAGAAATGCCTAAATAAGCTGCGGTCAAATTCAATTAAATTAGGATATATAAAGGAAATCGGATGCTTATGTACCTAAAAATGTTTTTATGAAAAGAAAATATATTTTTGATATGTTTAATTATGCAATACGTTCACAATGTGTATATATTTTTTGTTTTATCATTTTACTAAGTCTTGCAAATGTAGTAAATTGTGTACAACACCATACTCCCAACTCTTATACTAGCTGAGCTGGCTGAGTGCGATCAGGATAAGTATGGAAATATTAATGTAAATTTGTATCGAAACGGGATGTATAGTTTTAATAATAAAAATAACGCCATAATATTAAAAGTTATTTTGATTTTTGTATGACCGTCTGTCCGTCAGTCGGTCAGCCTGCTTGTCTGTCTGTCTGTCCGTCCGTCTTCAAGGTAACTCGAGAATGCGTTCACTTAGACCGCTGAATTTTTGCGCACATGCGTTTTGTAAGAAAAAGTAAATTTAAATTCGAAAATAGGACCAATCCGGCAACTCCTTCCTAGAATTGCCAAACAAAAAGTTTGTTTTTCACTATCTTTTTGGGCACAATTCGATGACGTAGAGACCACAAGTTTGACACATGGTGTTGTCATAGCAACAGTTAATAAAATGTCAAAAATTGAACAAACTCAGTAACTTTTTCTTGGTGTTGCCATACAAAACTTGATTTTCACTATATGTATATATACATATACTATGGAGAACGTGTCGACGTAATGACCTTGTACACAGCATTTTCATGAAACTGTTACTCTTCAAAGCTTTGGATTTAATTAAGTTTTATTTTCAGCTAGGGGATACTATTATTGGTGTTAGACCAATTACAACAGTTTCCCTTATATCTGTTTAATTTACACACTCGATATGTTCTGAGTTCTGATCGAAACGAGTTCTCAAATGCGGCACCAGATATTTCTCTTAACGATATGCAATTCCACTCACACATTCCTCCCTTTTTCTTTGCTCTTCTTTCTTTTTCCTTTTTTTCTCTTTTCCTGCAAAAAAAAATACTAACAGATTCGCTGACAATTTCGGAAGCATAGTTTGCATCCTGAAGCCTTGGATGTACATTATATACTAAGATTAATAATTATATATAATTGTACAAACTTACAGTTAGTTTAACGTAGTTGATGTCCGTACCCCTCCGGGGAATGAAACGTATACAGGTCTTCTCTTCAATATGAGCCAGAGTCTGCCAAACTAATATTTTCTCTTGTGGCCCTGAATAAATTTGTTTTTGTTTTGTTAAGTTAAATTCAATATTAGTAAGCACTTCACGAAACAGTTGTACATAGTTAAACACAAAATATAAAATTACATTAGTTGAACACTTACTGAATTGATCACTGATGTCCACAGGTATGGTTGATGACCTCCATCGATACCTGTATAAATCCAAGGTTCCAAGATAAATTTCCCTTTGCTGATTAAGGCTGAAAACGATATCGTTCAAGGTCGTCACAACTTCGTCAATAGAATTTGCATCTTTTTCGTTTCTCAAGTCAGCTAAAAATCGCTTGGGTGCATCTCCAGCCTCTCCTTGTCCATCAATAATTCTTGCATTTAGAAGGACACTCAATAAAACTATCAAGAATAGAAAATCTTGATTACTTTTACTATAAAAGCAATTTTTGTAGAAGTTGTTTACCAAGAAATAGACACAGCACAGTTTTCGCCATTTCGACCGGCTACTTAAACACGTTTGTGAGCTCCGTCTGAGTCGTTTTCATCAAAATCTGAGGAAGTTCTAAATGCTTCACTCTGAAGAGCACCTTACGGAATTGTACAGAAAAATTATTCAACAGATGTTCCGTGGTAACAAAATTATCACTTTCTTTTTTGTTTAAAGTCGGGTGGTGAATTGTAAAAAATTTCAATTAAAATTTCATTCTAAGTAGATAGTCTAAAGCTTACTCAGTAAATGGATAAGCGACAAAATCTGCCTTGAATGGAGCAAGCAATTTTGTTATCATTTCGCTATTTCGTGGCTTGCATTCGACTGATTTATTCGCATTGTTCGAATAATTTTGAGCTGAGTATTGAAATCATTTCAATTATTTACAGATAATAACTAAGTATGATTTATGTGGTGACTGCTTTACTAATATAATTTGTACAATGTAATATTTTGCCATCAAATCAGCTTTCTAATGAAGTTTTCGAGTGTGTTTGCACAATAAAGGTAATTTTGTCTTCGCTGTATGCGAAATAATTTGTGCTCCCATAAAGTGAAAGATTATGTCGCACGTCACATAAAAAAGTGACCCAACTCAAAAAAAGCAACTTTTCAGGAGAGCGCAAAAACGAAACACTATAGAATTAGTTGTAGCTTAACGTTGAGTAATTGTTTGCTAAAAATAGTCTGAACTCTAAATTTGTTAGTAAATTTATTTCTGAAGATTTATATTTTTAAATTTCTGTTACCGCAGTTGGCGAGATTAGCTGTTAATCCAGCATGCTCTTACGTTGTGTCGCTTTTCTTTAATACTAAATAAATATTTTTACAAGTTGTTTTTTTAAAGTGGCGCAACGCAAAATACAATTTTTAAGAATTAAATTCTGTACTTAGAATTTTGTGGAAAAATGTCATAACTCAAAAAAAATTGTAAGAATTAATTTCCGTTTTTTGGAAAAGTGGCCCAACTTAAAATAATACTGTTAAAATGTCGAAAACATATTTACATTTGTAATGAATATCGTCAAAACTGAAAAAGTGATACTATTCTATGAAGAATATCTCTGTTCTTAAGTAAAAGAAAAGTGACATTATCGCTATCTAGCAGCAAAAAAAAAAGACAGATGGAAATATGCCGATTTCACCAAAGATAGAATCGAAGCTTGCGAATCTCTTGGTGCAATTAACTCAAAGTGATAAATTTTGAGTTAGGATACTTTTCTATGTGACGTGCGATATATTGTATGTTTTCTGTTATTTGGACAACTACGTAAACTTATTTAGTAAAACTTAGTATAGTCGTGAAAATAACTTATAGAGACAAGTGTGAAATAAAATAAATAAATTAAAATAGAGCGTCAGCATGAAAAGGAGTTATGTAGACAAATTTCATTTGTCTTCTTGTTAGAAATTTATATGACTATCAGAACCAGCTCAACACATAAATAAGTGGTCAACAAAACATGAGTTTCATGAATTAGTCTCTGTTAGTATTAGTATGTTAAACTAAACATAAACCAGACACCAGATGAAATTGCATGCAATTCAACATTGAACAGAAAACATTAAATGAAAATTGGATAGAACTATAAAGATTAAATATTATATAGAAGTATTTTTAAAACATGCTTAGAAATATCAACGGCAAAATGCTCACCGGTATTATTAACAGAATTGCACATTCGATTAATAGATTCATACATGCTAAAGTTGGACCTCGAAGAGTTCACATGCAATAGAGGTAGCCTTCTCAATTTGCGCGTACAATAACGAAAAGAGATTTTGCTAATTAACAACGGAGAATCGATATTCGCGTTTAAGAGCTGATGCACAAAAGTTGCATCGGCAACCATGCGACTTTTCTCAACCGAGTACATATTTCAAAGCTTCAAGCGATCCGCATAATCTGGAAGAATTAATGAATTATTCCAGGGTAGGTGCCTGAGAGCACATCGTAAGAAGTTCCGCTGAACAGACTCTATACGTTCGATGTGTGTAAAATGGTGACCAGACCTGGCTAGCGTATTCAAGAACTGGTCTAACAAATCAAGTGTACAAACGTTGTGTAATAGTAGGATTCAAGAACTCTCGAGAAACCGAATCCTCCTTACATTTTGATAATAAAGTGAAAGCGACTACAATTTTTGGAATAACGTTGTTTATTTTAGCTGTATTTCTAGAAGGTATTTCTTAGATGTTACAAATAATTTCCTAAAACCGTCAGGAGGCCAAAATAAGGGGTCTAATAACTTGTCCTGTGTAACTTCTAAACCAGGAGAAAGGATGCAACTGGTTAGAGATTTCACTGATTTTTCGACAAGAAATATTATCAGTCGCGATATTTTTGGAGTTCAGATACTTCAATATGTCCTCACACATCGTTACTGGACAGAGACGAGTGACGAAAACATTCGAGGGTTTTGGTACCATTCACAAAGTGGCACCAATACCATTACCTAATGAGAACTGAGATGAAGTACCATTCGCTACTGTGGAAGGCTCCCTTCCTTCGGTCACAATTACACATTTCCAAGATCGGTTATTACGGATGATTTGTTTACGGATTGCTTTGGAATACTCCACAGGAATAGGAGCATTTCTATTCAAACCCAAAGAGGTATGGCGGAATAAGGAGTAGATGCAGCAACGTCAGAAAACACAGCCGATATGTTAGTCTGCGCAAACTTATCGTTTTTCACAAAATGTCGAAATATTTGACCAACGGAGGGGATGCGTGCGAAGCCAGGACGGCATCATTACCTCCAAAGAACTTCATCTGACCACCTGCTGAGGTCGTTGTCGTAAGGGATGTTTGGCTACTAAGATTAGTGTCCAAGATGGGGATTGCATTCTGGGTCGCTATGAGTTCACTTCTTAAGCTTGAAGAGGAGGAAGGAAGATTAAAACTATTAGCCGGAACCCTTGTGCGAAGATCAGATTGTGTTCTGATTTCATCTGCAATATCACCCACTGTCACCCTTGTAGCAGCGAGAACGTCGGAAATAGTAGTAAGTCTCGTATGTAGTGGGGAAGAAGCGGATTTCTGACCAAACAAATTTTCAATAGAGCTAGGAATATCATTAATATATGTCTTAAAGTCCTTCAAGTGATTGTTTAAACTTAATGACAACTCTTTGTAGTGTCTCGAATATGTGGAGACATCCATGAAACTCTGGAGTTATGGAGGAAGTTATGCAGCCACATAATTATCTTTTACCCACAATTCTCCTCCTCGTTAAATTCATGGATACTTCGTAGTTTAGAGATATGATCCTGAAATTTTTAGTCACTATTTATATTTTAATTGGTTTGATGAAGTAAGCGGCACATGATTTAAAAACAAAAAAAAAATTGTAATAAATTTACGAAAGTTGTCTACGACAGCTTGACCAGGCATTCACCTTTCTCCACCTGGACGTAAAAGCACTGCTGCAGCACAATAAAGGTCAAAGCAAAATTGATGGACGGCACTTGGATGAATTAACGGCGGTGAATCAGATCGGCATGGCAAGAGGCAAATACTATTAATAATTTTGTTTTTTTTCTAATTGATTTTCAGTACGAATTCCCAGTTCTAAAATTTATATGGTTTTTTTTTGTATAGTGTATTTGTATATGTATCTAATTTAACCTTTGATATTCTTGAGTATAATTAATATACATACAGTACAATGAATTCTGTGCGGTGTTTTTAGTTATTGTGGAAAAGGGTCCTGCATGAAACAAAAGGCTTTTCCACAAAATTTTAAAATAGTACCTTTATTTATTTAAGGCTTTATAAGCTTTATAATTCGCAAATTTAGTTCTATTTGGATGTGCATATATTGGCCTCTACACTATCCATTGATTTTATGCAATTTTGTTCTGTTGACAAAAAGTGGTTGAATCCTCGGCCAAATTATGATTACCGTCGTCGACTACAATTTTTAGTAGCTTAGAAAAATCTGCAATTTAATGTTACAGGATGAAATTAATGCTGGCCACCATTTTGTTTCATCTAATATTATTTCGGCCGTTTCATCGTACAAGGAATCGGCTCAATCCCAACTTATCACTTATCAACACGTTATCATTACATCTGGTTTCATTAATTTGAGCTAGATAACAAAATAAATTTGCTAGTAAGACTAAGAAATATATTAATTGATACTTACTACGAACACGACATTTTATATTTTCTAAACTTAAGTTAATTTTTCTATTTTATACAGAACAATAGGAATGGCTTTGATGCTTCCTACTCAGGTATTTAGGTTGCAAGTAGTTTTCAAATTTGTTTCTCCATCACTGGTTTTCGTTTTGGCATGATGTCCTTGCACGTAATCAACTGACCAATAATTTTACTTATGTCATTCCTGAAAATGGATTTTTCATTTTATATGTCAAGTTATCTAAATTAATATCATTTCCATATAGAAATTACGCAATGAAAATGCGTTACGGCATCTGTATGGATACTCGTTATTAAGCACTTTATAATGAAATATTAAAGTACACGTAAGCAACATTACAATAGCTGAGAGGTTGCTATGGATGACATTCAGGTGTTAGATCAGGTGCCACTTTTGTTTAGGTCGGTAATGAGATTTTCCCTCACCCATAATCCGTAGGTAAGATTAAAATTGGAAGCGGATTAAATAGAAAAATATTTACATTCACTAATTGCCAGAAAGTCGACAATTATCTTTTGGAAATAACATTTTTGAGCCATTTTCGCTGGATATGCTTAACCCTTTTGTTGCGACCCGGGTACCCGGGTACCCATCGTCGTACATTTTATTGAATAATTTTTTTTCCAAAAAAGATTTGCAAAAACCTTCTCGAATCCCCATGATTTGACCGATTCTACATCGAAATTTGCATTCTACATATTTTTAAAAAAATTTTAACTTAAAAAATTTTGCATTTGAAAAAAGAAACACGTATGAGCCACCCGGGTACCCGGGGTATATGTTTATATATATATATGTATATGTTTATTTCAAAATGTTTATTTATGGAATTTTCTGTAAATCAATGATTACAATTCAAACATTTTGTGATTTTTGCAGTGTGCTGATCACAAACGGGCTTATTACAGTGAAGGCAAGACTTCCTTGTCTTTCTTCTCTTTCGAATAGGCTGCTCGTTGCAAATGTAGCATGATCCAACTACAACTTTTCTACCACTAGCGTCTCGTTGATCGTTGTTATCAGATATCACTTCTGTTACTGGCGTAGAAAAAGTCTGCGTCTGTTAGTCTTTTTTGCAAGCATATAATTATTTTCATAGTAAGTAACGTACGCAGCAACACCGGCGATATCCAAAATATTGTAGAAAAAAGCTAGCGCCCATCTGGACGTTCGCCGTTGGGTGGAATACCTCATGCACATTTGATCCATAGTATCAACGCCACGTTTAGTTTTGTTGTAAAGCAAAATTATTTCTGGTTTCTGGTGAGATGCATCAGAGATTGTAGCATCATTGTGCATTGTACTCAGAAGAATCACTGCTTTATTTTTCTTCGGATCATACGAACAGATGGTAACCTTCTCGTGAAAACCAAAAAGCGTTGACAATAACAATGCATGTTTTACTTTTTTTCAAAGTACCGACGATAGTGAACTTCCATGACAAAAGACTCTCTGCCAACGGTAAGGTCGTGAAAAATCTGTCTATGCTTATGTTCCGGCCAGATCCTTTGTAAGCGGCGACCAGTTCTTTCACTACTCGTTCTCCCTGATTGACTTCTTGAGTATTAGCTTGTTTACCTGCATAGAAAATCCCTTTGAGTGGATAAGTATTACATGCGTCGCACAACCAAAATACTTTTAGACCGTATCTAGCAGGCTTCGATGGCAAGTACTGGGTAAACTTCGTTCTTCCTCGAAAAGGGAAGAGCTGTTCGTCGACAGTCAAGTGCTCCGTTGGTCTATACACCGCCACTAGGTTTGCAGTCAGCATGTTCCAAATATCAGAAATAGGTGCAGCCTTATCATTGGCTGCTCGTCCCTGGCGTGTAGTGTAATCGTCAAAACGTATAAAACGTAAAAGCGACTGAAATCGCCTTCGTCCCATCGTTGCACGAGATAGAGGATGTGAGTTTTTCTTCCACATTTCATCTATGTGGTCTGTGTTTGAGTTATTTGCACCAGCACCTACCAAGATTCCAAAAAAAGAGTACATTTCAGTTACCGTAACTTTCTTCCATACATGCGGCTCCTTCTGTGGATGCTTGCTATTGTAATCGTGGAACTCGGCTTCCGCTTGTTTATTTGTGCACCGAACGATAATGTCAACCATTTCCAACGAGATGACTTATTTGAATGTGCCAGACATCGATAGCATTTCCGTACTTTTATGCTATCCAGCTCTCTGCGTAACAACATTTCTAGCCGGAGTTTGATGGCTTTGAGGTGGAGTTTTATTCCAAACCGTTTTGTCTTTTGTCACAAAAGTTGTACTAGTGTTGGCTGAAACATCTGAAGCTACATCGTTGTCACTCTCCTCCTCGGCGTCCCTTTCGCCGTCACCGTCCGTATAAAAGAACAAAACTATCGTCCCTTCTTGTTCCCTCTCATGTTCAACATACCTGGCCGTCCCAGAAATGAGAAACTTACGATGCAGCTGCGCACGTTATATGCATGCTTTAGGACTCGCAAGGTGACTGTACTTCATTTAATTGTAATATTCAGGTAGGGATCCCTTCTTAAATATGAATGTTTAAATATCGATCGAATGCATATAATTTTGTTCAGTTACAATGGACTCTTACCAAGAATTTCGTAGGCGGGGTACCCGGGTACCCGGGTGGTAGATACTGTGAGTTTTTTGGGTGGCAACACAAGGGTTAAGGAAATGTGCAAAAACGCAAAAACGGCTATAATTTTGGGTACAGAGTGTGATAGATCATAAATCTAAGCTTCTGGGTTTTTTAAATCCAATATGAAAAATTGCTATTGATGACGGTTTTTTAATAAAAATAGAAGTTAAAAAAAACTAAGAAAAATTCCGAAAATTTAATTTTGTTGTTCCCTAACTTCAAAACGGAGAAAGCAGGGAATAAATTTATAGACCATTGAAAAGGTCCAACAATTGTCTATCTACCAAAGCTTAAAGCATCATCATAGTGTTTAACGTTCAGAAGTTACAGGGTGATTTATTATAAAATTTTGAAATATCTTAAAGTCCCGTTATCTCGGAAAGAGTCTCTTGCCCCACCCATACCAATACCAAAGAATTGCGATGGAGGCAGCGTGCATGAGGTACTCGAGCTTGGCGAAAATCCGTTACGGATTTCAGGGACGATGATAATGATGTCGACATTGACCTTCGGCAACATCATGACGACGACGAACAAGAATAATTTTCAATACGCTATTTTGTATTTGGTCTTAACAAGAAAGACATAAAAAATTAAATTCTTGGCCCCGCGTTTACTAAGCGTTATACGCTGTATACCCCTCTTGTATACGGATGCGCGGTTGCACTCTCCGCGCTGTACCTCGAAAACGGTTGTAGATACAAAAAAATGCTTCAAATGAAAATTGTAGGTAATTTTGTATTCTATAAGTTTCATAATGACCTTGAATAACGTATTATCCATAGAAAACTAGATAATTGAAAACCCGATTTTCGCTTCTTTTCACCTTGAATATCTGGTGATTCAGACACGAGATTAGATGAGACTTTTTTCCCAGCCTTTAGAATGCTCAAACAAAGGTTATTATCAATTTACAGGTTTTATTCCGAGGTTGGATGCTAATTTTACTGAAGTATAAACTTTTTTTTTAAATCCGCTAGTAATGCTCATTTTTTATTGTGTGCGTATAAACACACACATTTTTGAGATTGGCACGAAAATTGTTGATGACAGGCCCCTCCTTTAGTTACTTACTCGCAGGGTAGGATTCATATAAGGAAAGCGTTGTACTGCACTGAGTTCTTGAGAAATTGATTTAATTGGTAATGTGACAAGTCTTTATTTTTATTTGATTATACCTTAAATTATAAATTCTACAAATTGTGTCTTAATTTTAGTTTGAATAAATCATTGTCTGATGGTATTTTTTTGATGTCTGTTTCAGTTTTTTCGAATTGGTAAATTCAGAAGAATATTTTTAATCGCCACTATTTTTTTTTCTATGCTTTTCTAAGTACTTTGTGATCCTGTTCAATGACCGCTACATGAGGCCTCGATCATTTTTTAAATGCTAGATAAAAAATATTTAAACAACACTCTTTGTCGTGACATCCGAATTCTTGAACCATAGATAGATACCACTCTTCAAAATTTGATAGTGATTAACAACTGAATTTCCCAAATATATCAACCAGTTCCACTGACATTTATAAGTCGTTCGTAAAATTATGACTCACTCTGTTAGTTTCTTCACCTTCAGCAAATTAGTTCTGTTATGATCACCGACTACATACTCACAATATTTCTATTTAACCAATTTTGGAATCTGACCGCTTATCAAAGAATAGTCCGTGAAAATGGGACAGTTTTCGTTTTTCCTGAATAAAATGCTCTGGCGCCATTGCAGGAGGTGGTAACAATCCTTGGAAAGATTGCAGTAAAAGTGCACTAAAACACCGATTAAAGCTTCGTCTTTTATTGTAACGTTTGATTGTTGTACACAGCAGTTTCTTGGTAACTAATTGCTACATCCAATAAAGTAAAGACTAGTTCTTTTGAAATCTGTATGCAAACACTAGCAAAGATGGAACAGAAACACAGGCTATGTATATGCAATCACATGGGGCGACCAAAATATCGAAGGCCAGAAGATCACGAGATAAGATCGATGACAAATAACTCTTTCTGCATCTATAGTCCTCGCGATGCACCTCCGGTTTCCCTGAGAATTCCAATTTTAACATTCATCGGAAATGTTGTATTCACTTAAATTTAATCTTTGTCTTCGTATTTCTGTACCGATCGTAACCTGAAACCTATTTATAAAAGTCTGCAAACGGTAATTTATGGCCTGAGTGATCTTCTACATTTCACATTTGTGTTGTTAATCTACCTTTATATTGGTGTTGAAAAACGGTAGTCTGTTTCAATTGATATTTTTCTTTTTGGAGTTCCAAATCCTGCGTAGGTAGCTGATAAAAGGAGGTTGTTGATCTATTTATTTTGTGATTACCCTAACGCGGTAACAGAAGCTCTTACAAACCTTTACGCTGCACGTATTAATCCTGATGTCATGGGTTTTTTTTCGGATTAAGATTTAGGTAGCAGGAGAACTATTTTCTGCCGAATCACTGTGTTTACAAGTGAACAAGTACATGTCATTAACGAGATCCAGATTTGAAAGGCTTTCTTACAGTCCCCATTGTTTGGATCTGTTTTCAAGAGCGCCGAAAAAGATGACCTCGGTTTTATGCAAGTCTGTTCAAAGCCCCTAATTACTTATTTATTCCATTGACGCAGGAAACCAAAATTCGATCATGACCTCTGACGCTAGACGGCGTCAGCGTGCTTGGTACTTCGCGATTTTTTACCGATACCTACACATATACCGATAAGCCCCAATTTTGTTCTAGATTTTTGTAGGTACAGTATCTAATGTGAAATAAAACCGTTTAATAAAAGCTATCCACCATCTTGTGACATCCGTTATCTTGATTTTAGAATGACGCCATATATTTTATCTTATCTTTCAATAAGTACAGAAAACGTCATGTACTAAATTTCAGCTCTATATGTCGACACATTCTCAGGCAGTACCCAAATATACCTCAGTTTTTGAATGGCGACCCTACGAAGGAGTTGCCCGATTGGTACACATACCCAGCTTAAGGAAAAGAGATCAGTATTGACACAACATATTCGACTCTCGGCACAGTTGTTTTGTATTTTTATTACGTAAAATCGTTAAAGTGTGTTGTTATTGGAAATGTACTTGTATGCACAATTTAAACCAACTAGAAGTAATTAAAAATCCGTCGGAAGATTTGAAACGCAAAGAAGGGGAAAGTGAAACTAAATAAAACAAAGAATTCAGCTTCTATTTAGCATTTGAATTAGATAAATTTGTTGCTCCGTAAATATGATTTTCTGAAAATTACGTTTCATCTTATGATCACGAAATTTCCTCTCCCCACCCACCCCCGTGTGGGGTGGTAGTCGGAAACAAAAGATTATTGTTGAGCTATTTTCGCGTTCCATACCAACTCTCAAATTTTCATCCAGATCGGAAATGGTCGGTTCCAATATAAGTTAAACATGATCCTTCTTATATGGAATGGCTGTAATAGCATTCAGAAGTATTTCGCAACCTGCTTCTCTATAAGACCTGTTATGCGCAATGTAGTGTTTTCATTGATATGAAGCGTTTTAGAATTTAAAGGATTGATTTTAAGATCTGCTCATTTGTAAAAGTACAAGGAGTGAGCAGCAACAACTTTAATTTTCATTTGATTATTTTGGTACTTAATCGTTTCCAGGTTCTTTGAATTAAATCAAAGAAACAACAATGAATTAAAAAAGTTCATATCAGGAATGATGCCAATAGCTCGGAGTACCTTGCTCATCAAAGGTTGATATGGGAAAAGCAGTTTAATGTCTGAAAAGACGGTATGAAAGATCTACAAGAAAGGTTATAATAGACCATCTTGGGTCTTTTGCTTTGATTTATAGTCACATTAATCTGAGCTATTTAAGAGAAACAAATTGAATATATTCCTAATAAAAAAAAATCATAACCAGAAAAAATAAATTGCTCTCTTATACTAGTAAATTATACGTGAAGGTATGGACGGGCTTATGTATTTTCGCCACTCTGAAAAAAAAAGACAATGAATACGTCTTGTGTTAAAACCGTGGCTGAATATTTAAATCAGAGACACCTTTACACAAGTAATGCATTGCCAATGGACAGATGGCAGCAATAGTTTACGCAAAACATCTCTATTTGCTAAAATCCTCATCTGGGTGTTTCCTATCTGGACCTACAGTCTACAAGATGAGACTGAAGTGTTTGAAAAGTCTTTGTTTTTTATATGAGGATTAATTTTCTAATAGCATCTAGCAGATATTGGCAGTGTACGAGAAATTGATCTAAAAAGAACACTGAAGTGTATCTGCTTTCCTTTGAGAATTTTGACGTCCAAAGGCGGTTTTTTGTAAACTGTAAAAAATAATAGGACTCTTCCCTGAATTTCAGACATATCTTTCCCTAAAAATAAATGTAGTTTTCTCTGATAAAAAGGGAACATCCGCTTAATTTCCCCAAATCAATGGAACATAAAATGAATTTAGGTATTTGGCACCAGAAAACATATAAAGTACGAATAAAATTCCCGAAATGTTAAGCTCTCTTGGATATATAATTCACACATTGTTTTGCAATATTCTATATTTTGTTTGAGCGTGCCCAGCGCACCAACATAACTTATGTACTTTTTAGTAGTATGGGCCATAAGAAATGAGCTATTCAGGTCATCCTTATGTTTTTTTAAAGGAACAAAAACAATACAAATATTCCCTATACTATATGTAGGGATAAAAATTAAATCTACGTTTTCCAAGGTGGAGCTTTCCCTAATCTTATGGACAAGTACCTAACCTTTGTAGCACAAATTGTTGCCACTCATTTTAGAGAATTACTTTTTACTGTGTACCTAATCGTTGAGCTGAAACCTACCTGGTCTTTTTCGGAACAATTTCATAACTCTTATAGTGTGCTTTCCACTAATTTATTCAATTTAATTTATACACAAAACAAAATAATTTATTAGTATTTCAAACCGATGGGTTTATGTGATAAAACATTAGCGCTTACAGAGTATTCAAAAATCATGTCGAAAGACAGCCATTACATTTTCAGACAGATACTCATTGCTTTTACCCGTTGTAATTAGGCTGCAGATGAGGACACCAAGGAAAATCTTTAAATGACCACCATACCAGGCACATTAATAGAATTCCGGATTTATTAAATCAAGGTAAATCTATAGGATATGGTTTGGAGACACATACATACCTGCTATACCGTGTATTATCTGAATGCTGTTGTTAAGATTTTTATTGAATGGTTTGTTTGTTCTCGCAGTGATTGTTGCTCTCCCTCCAATAATTCTGTCTTCTTCTAAAGTCATCCTTAATTGAAATTAATTTCCACCATAAATTAACTCTCTCACTTATTCTCCTATATAAACGCACGTACTTTCTTAAATTAATTTACTGCCAGATATCATTGCCTTGTCATTCTTATAATCTGGAAAACATGTTTGTCTCTGCCCTAAAAAGGAAAAAAATAAGGATACCAATAAAGCCGCCGCATTCTAATCAAGAAAATGGGCTTTCATTATTTCTAACAACAAAGAGCTCTACATATCCACATAAAAATTATTAATTAATTATTCAAATTAACTTAGCCAAATTGGTAAGACTTAGGCACTGCGGAAAATATATATCTGAGCCAAGCAGAATTTTAGCAACGAATGGAGTGCAAATAGAAAATTAGTAGTCATCCGTCGTAAACGGCCACAATCTTTCTTCCCATATAATATCAACAATGACACCGAAAAATTGAAGATTGATGAAAGCTCCCAGAAAAGAGGAAGTCGTTCGGGAGTAAAATGGAAGTCATTTCAAAGAAAACACACTAAACCCGGACTAAGTAATTGTGAAAATAATAGAACTTAAACTGATGGCAATAAACGTAAGAACAATTGCGCTAATAAAATGCTTGCTCGAAATAGGTTAATAGGGAAAAGATTGGGGTAGAGCAATTCAGGTCATTTGGATACTGTTCGAGTTTTCTTCTAAGATGGAAAAGAATATTCCTCTTCAGCTATCTTGAAGATTGCTGGCGCGAAAGCAACTCAATAAAGGATATTCCTCGTGGCTACAAACAATTTAGATATCCTGTAATGGCTCTAGAGGAAATTTTATTAAAAATATTACTCAGTTTATGTAAGAATTTACGTTCCTAATGTGCCAGGAATTCAATCCTATTTATTCTTGGCATGTATTTGCTAAAATTTAAAGGAGAAAGTAGAACGAATGCTTACCGCAAGTGTTCCAGATTTTTAGGTTCATAAATTCTTGAGAATACCAAAAAATATATTAAATTGAAAATGGGAACCGCATAAGGAAAATCTTACATTGAGGTCATTTAAGTAACAAATAATTAATTATAATTTGCATAATTTACTTACTATATTTATATTCAAGTCTGATGCTAGCTACAGGATATTTCGATAGTTTATGGGAGCAAAATAATATCCAGTGGCGCACTTAATACTTTTGGAAGTATACAGCGTTGATTCGAAGGGGGTGGAATATCTTTAAGTTTTAATTAAAAAAGAATAATTTTTTTAAATGGTGATTTGACAGAACTATTTTCACTCAAAAAGATATGTTTTTCAGAATATTTTACTCTATTTCAAAAAGTCCAATAAATTTGCCCATATTTGTTTGGTATGCAATATTTTTGAAGATGACTTAAGGATAATTATTTGAACATAAATCGTAGCATGATGGATATCGTTCAAGATGATGAGATCTCTCCTTGAGAGGAAGTGCTCAAGATTGATCCTGCAATATCTTTTAAAGGACATATGAGCATATAAATGACTACATTTCATTTGAAACACGATAAAGTTTCTAACATAAATTTGAGGGGAGAGGATTCATTTTAGGGAGAGGGGATCTAAAACAGAAGTGATATCAGGATACGCAAAGAATTCCATTGGCATTCTGCTTCCTACTTATTTGCCAAATTCCGTGTATTATGTTAATAAAAAAAGGTCTTATCAATCAAGAATATTGCATCGACTGATTCTACTAGCGCAGTTCTTGTAACAACCTAAAACGCATAAAAATGGGAAACTAAATAAGTTAAAAGTAATTTAAATCTTTAATAAAGTAGAAAATAAACACAAGCAAAACAGGGTTTCTTGTTAACAAAAACAACAGTAGAAAAAGGTATATAAAACAATAAAACAACATAAATGGCAAATGACCCTCAAATATACTAAACAAAATAACAAAAAACAAAAAGGCAATTAAAAGTTTTGCAAAACTTCCAATGTTGAGCTAAAGCTTTTCTGACTATTACGCGGGATTCATTTGCTGCATAAGCCAATTTAGAGATTGGTAAGGACCTGAAATGACAAATAAATAATTTCTTACCTGAAGTGAAATTTCTTTTTAATTATCCGTCCGGCTTTTCATCCCTGACAAAAACCAAAAAAATTGCACTATACGCGAAATTACTGAACGGTTGGCTCAGAGATGAAAGCCACACCCAAAGAAATATCTATGTAAGTAATAAAAAAATGATGTTGTCATAAAATAGTTTTGTTGTTTTATAACCGGAAAAACGATTCCTTTTTGGCACAAACTCAGATTTGTTAAATTCCACTTCCGCTCTCAAGCAACAAATATTTGGACACTTAAAAAAACTTTTTTTAATAGTTACATTTAAGTTCATTTCGATTTTCGGAATATCAATTTTGTTAAATTTAAAAAAAATTTCCATATTCTACGAAATATATTTTAAAGTAGACAAAATATAATTTTTAGTGAAACAAAATTTTAATTGCATATTAAATATAATATGTTAAACAAAAATGTTATTGCTAAGTTCTCAGTTTTGCTTTGTAAATAGTAAAAACCGTTTTATTTCAATCAACAATGCTGTTGTTTTACTTTTAACGAAACTTTCTGAGAATCTCACAATAATATTTATGGCAATTATTCACCACTGGCCCAATTTTATCAGGACTTTCAGGACTGGTTTCGTTAGTCTTGCATAATACTTAATCGACTAACAAAGAAATTCAACCATTACTTAAATTTTAGTACTTTTCGTACTTTGTCAAATAGAAGTATATTGTTAGGACCTCTACATTGTAGGAATGTACCCCGCTGTTTTGGATATGCTCTGATACCTTCACAATCTGTTCTTTGGAGGAGGAGCAGGTTATGAAATAAAAAGTTATACAATGTTGAATCAATAGTTGTAATTTTAAAATAAGGATAACATAAATAAACGAGTTGGAACTTATTTTCTGTTATATTATCACTTGAGCTCTTTCAGTCTTCCAATATGTGACAACTATTGGGATCTCTCAACTTTTGATCATATATTTTGAGGATTTTACTTTTGAAATCCTCCCATCTGTCATAGAGTAGGTTCGTCTCAACAAATTTACCACAATAATCAATGTTTATCTAAAAAGGTAGTGGAAATAATGATAATATTTTATATCTTTAGTTTAATATTTACCAGCCTTGGTCCAAACAGTTTTTTATAATAAGGTTATTTATCCATTATTTCTGCAGTGCTGGTAGGTATGCTCTTTATAAAGTTTAATCTGTAGTTTAGACATTCCTTCCAATATTTGTCAAACTCATCTGGATTCAATTCTTAAATTTTTAAGCATCTCACGTGGTACTGAGCATCAGATTCGGAATCTTAAAGTCATAGAATAATTAAAATAACTTGTTCGAAATTAATACAAAACCACACTTATCGTTTATTTACGGAAGCAGATATGTCTTCCGAAGTTTCATCCGATGAATCTTTATTTGATAAAGGTGAATCAAACCGTACACTGAAAAAACAAGTTTAGAAATATCACCTAATCTGAATTAGTTAATTTCCTATGGGGTGAAAAATACACAAATGCTAACATATCATCCAATATTATTCAGCAAATTTACAACTGTCCTTAAGTAAATCACCGAATCTTCTTTAGGCGAACTTAAAATTTCTGAAACTACAGTAAAATTAGAAATTCAGCTACAAAGGTAATTTTTCACCTACTGCAATATATGTACAAAACCTGTTATAATCGTTATTTTATCTAATGTAGGAAACAATTTTACAATTCCTTATAAGAAAATATAAATTGTGGAAATTGTCTACATAGTCCACATGGAAGATGATAGTATTTGATTATGAAACGAAATCTGCAAAATTGGTAGCTGATTTTCCTATAAATTCGTTGTCATACATTTAGGTAATGTACTAATGTCCAAAACTACTTAAAAGAAATACCCAGGATAACACAAGCCCGTGGTACGTGTGAAGATGTTTCACTAAATTGTTTCGATATTTTCACTACATCATCGAAAAACATCTACTATTGCTCAAACTACTAAGAATGGAAATTTAGATAATTAAGTAGGTGTTTTTCTTACTTGTTGCAAACAGAAAGGAAGTAATTCTTTGCCAAGGTGATTTAAATGCTGTTTATAAAATAAATAGAAAATTCATCTACAATTATGTAGAATCTAACTACATTTTTCGGAGTATGTACTAATTTGGATTGCAATACATGCACGCATTTTTCAGTACTGCAAGTTCATTTGTGTTTTCGCAGTGACACAAAGAAGTGGTTAGTTTCATTTGCCAGAATTATAAATTGAATTTTAAAATAGATTCTCTACTATTTGAAAAAGTAAGTGCGCAAGAACTTTTATAGAGTTGGGCTTCTCGGATTTAATTCCCAGTTTTCGTCGTAAGTAGTTTTACTCTGCTATTTTGTACCGATCTATGTAAATATGATCCTTTTTATAGTAAAAGGTGTACTGGCCTATGAAGTTCTCAAAAACCTTAGAAGAGATGACTTAAAAATTTGGTTTATATGCATCAAGGTTATTTAATTGTAGTAGTGATATTGTGAGTTTTGTATATAAACAGAAAATTTAGAAGCACTTTGTTAACAACTTATATCTAATTACCATTTCCCCGTAAAACATTTCAAAAAAATCATATTTATTTATTGATAACAGCGTGGGTTATAAAAAAAAATAAAAGGACTAACATACTAACTTTTAAGTACTTTGATAATTTCCTAGAAATAATCGTTAATTGTACATAACCGCATTTAGTTGAACATGGCATTTTTATTAGATAGCTCTGCAGTAGGCAGATATATTCACCAAATTATAAAGAATAAAGAATTTTGTTGAAAGCGCACCGAAAACAACTATGCGTCCTTATATGTGATCATTGGGTTAACTCCGGAAAACGAATTACTACGAAGGATTATAGCAGTACTGGCGAAGAAATTAAGACCATATTTTCAAAAGAAGAAAGCAAGTAAGAGTTTTTATCAAAACTAAGTTAGAATTATTATCGAAAGCTATTAAAGAATATTTTATTACTAGGAGACATATATAGGAAAGAAATT
>OZ005742.1:42845559-42911673 GCA_963930735.1 Dioctria linearis | reverse complement strand
GTTATGATCACCGACTACATAATCACAATATTTCTATTTAACCAATTTTGGAATCTGACCGCTTAGAATAGTCCGTGAAAATGGGACAGTTTTCGTTTTTCCAGAATAAAATGCTCTGGCGCCATTGCAGGAGGTGGTAACAATCCTTGGAAAGATTGCAGTAATAGTGCAACTTAAACACCGATTAAAGCTTCGTCTTTTATTTTAACGTTTGATTGTTGTACACAGCAGTTTCTTGGTAACTAATTGCTACATCCAATAAAGTAAAGACTAGTTCTTTTTGTAATCTGTATGCAAACACTAGCAAAGATGAAAAAGAAACTTTAAGGACATAGGCTATGTATATGCAATCACATGGGGCGACCAAAATATCGAAGGCCAGAAGATCACGAGATAAGATCGATGACAAATTAACTCTTTCTGCATCTATAGTCCTCGCGATGCACCTCCGGTTTCCCTGAGAATTCCAATTTTAACATCTCATCGGAAATGTTGTATTCACTTAAATTTAATCTTTGTCTTCGTATTTCTGTATCGATCGTAACCTGAAACCTATTTATAAAAGTCTGGAAACGGTAATTTATGGCCTGAGTGATCTTCTACATTTCACATTTGTGTTGTTAATCTACCTTTATATTGGTGTTGAAAACGGTAGTCTGTTTCAATTGATATTTTTCTTTTTGGAGTTCCAAATCCTGCGTAGGTAGCTGATAAAAGGAGGTTGTTGATCTATTTATTTTGTGATTACCCTAACGCGGTAACAAAAGCTCTTACAAACCTTTACGCTGCACGTATTAATCCTGATGTCATGGGTTTTTTTTTCGGATTAAGATTTAGGTAGCAGAAGAACTATTTTCTGCCACTGTGTTTACAAGTGAACAAGTACATGTCATTAACGAGATCCAGATCTGAAAGGCTTTCTTACAGTCCCCATTGTTTGGATCTGTTTTCAAGAGCGCCGAAAAAGATGACATCGGTTTTATGCAAGTCTGTTCAAAGCCCCTAATTACTTATTTATTCCATTGACGCAGGAAACCAAAAATCGATCATGACCTCTGACGCTAGACGGCGTCAGTGTGCTTGGTACTTCGCGATTTTTTACCGATACCTACACATATATCGATAAACCCCAATTTTGTTCTAGATTTTAGTAGGTACAGTATCTGATGTGAAATAAAAACGTTTAACAAAAGCTATCCACCATCTTGTGACATCCGTTATCTTGATTTTAGAATGACGCCATATATCTTTTCTTATCTTTCATTAAGTTTAGAAAATGTCATGTACTAAATTTCAGCTCACTATGTCGACACGATCTAATACAGTGCCCAAAGATAGAGTTAAAAACTCAATTTTTGAATGGCAACCCTACGAAGGAGTTGCCCGATTGGTACATATACCCAGCTAAAGGAGGAGGGACCATTTTTGACACAACATATCCGATATATCGGCACAGCCGCTTTGTATTTTTATAACGTAAAATCGTGTATTGTTATTGGAAATGCACTTGTATGCAAAATTTTATCCCAAGTAGGAGTAATTAAAAATCCGTCGAAAGACTTGAAACAAAAAAAATGGGAAAGTGAAACTAAATAAAACAATGAATTCAGCTTCTATTTGGCTTTTGAATTAGATAAATTTGTTGCTCCGTAAATATGATTTTCTGAAAATTACGTTTCATCTTATGATCACGAAATTTCCTCTCCCCACCCACCCCCGTGTGGGGTGAGTTGGTAGTCGGAAACAAAAAAATATTGTTGAGCTATTTTCGCGTTCCATACCAACTCTCAAATTTTCATCCAGATCGGAAATGGTCGGTTCCAATATAAGTTAAACATGATCCTTCTTATATGGAATGGCTGTAGTAGCATTCAGAAGTATTTCGCAACCTGCTTTTCTATAAGACCTGTTATGCACAATCTAGTATTTTCGTTGTTATGAAGCGTTTTAGAATTTAAAGGATTCCTTTTAAGAACTGCTCATTTGTAAAAGTACACGGAGTGAAGCAGCAACAACTTTAATTTTCATTTGACTATTTTGGTACTTAATCGTTTCCAGGTTCTTTGAATTAAATCAAAGAAACAACATTGAATTAAAAAAGTTCATATCAGGAATGATGCCAATAGCTCAGAGTACCTTGCTCATCAAAGGTTGATATGGGAAAAGCAGTTTAATGTCTGAAAAGACGGGATGATAAATCTACAAGAAAGGTTATAATAGACCATCTTGGGTCTTTTGCTTTGATTTATAGTCACATAAATCTGAGCTATTTAAGAGAAACAAATTGAATATATTCCTAATAAAAAAAAAATCATAACCAGAAAATATGAATTGCTCTCTTATACGAGTAAATTATACGTGAAGGTATGGACGGGCTTATGTATTTTCGCCACTCTGAAAAAAAAGACAATGAATGCGTCTTGTGTTAAAACCGTGGCTGAATATTTAAATCAGAGACACCTTTACACAAGTAATGCATTGCCAATGGACAGATGGCAGCAATAGTTTACGCAAAACATCTCTATTTGCTAAAATCCTCATCTGGGTGTTTCCTATCTGGACCTACAGTCTACAAGATGAGACTGAAGTGTTTGAAAAGTCTTTGTTTTTATATGAGGATGTACTTTTTAGTAGTATGGGCCATAAGAAATGAGCTATTCAGGTCATCCTTATGTTTTTTTAAAGGAACAAAAACAATACAAATATTCCCTATACTATATGTAGGGATAAAAATTAAATCTACGTTTTCCAAGGTGGAGCTTTGCCTAATCTTATGGACAAGTACCTAACCTTTGTAGAACAAATTGTTGCCACTCAATTTAGAGAATTACTTTTTACTATGTACCTAATCGTTGAGCTGAAACCTACCTGGTCTTTTTCGGAACAATTTCATAACTTTTATAGTGGGCTTTCCCCTAATTTATTCAATTTATTTATATACAAAACAAAATAATTTATTAGTGTTTCAAACCGATGGGTTTATGTGATAAAACATTAGCGCTTACAGAGTATTCAAAAATCATGTCGAAAGACAGCCATTACATTTTCAGACAGATACTCATTGCTTTTACCCGTTGTAATTAGGCTGCAGATGAGGACACCAAGGAAAATCTTTAAATGACCACCATACCAGGCACATTAATAGAATTCCGGATTTATTAAATCAAGGTAAATCTATAGGATATGGTTTGGAGACACATACATACCTGCTATACCGTGTATTATCTGAATGCTGTTGTTAAGATTTTTATTGAATGGTTTGTTTGTTCTCGCAGTGATTGTTGCTCTCCCTCCAATAATTCTGTCTTCTTCTAAAGTCATCCTTAATTGAAATTAATTCCCATCATAAGATGATTCTCTCATCTATTCTCCTATATATACGCACGTACTTTCTTAAATTAATTTACTGCCAGATATCATTGCCTTGTCATTCTTATAATCCGGAAAACATGTTTGTCTCTGCCCTAAAAAAGAAAAAAATAATGATACCAATAAAGCCGCCGCATTCTAATCAAGAAAATGGGCTTTCATTATTACTAACAACAAAGGGCTCTACATCTCCACATAAAAATTATTAATTAATTATTCAAATTAACTTAGCCAAATTGGTTTGACTTAGGCACTAAGGAAAATATATATCTGGGCCATGCAGAATTTTAGCAACGAATAGAGTGCAAATACAAAATTAGTAGTCATCCTTCGTAAACGGCCACAATCTTTCTTCCCATATAATATCAACAATGACCCCGAAGAATTGAAGATTGATGAAATCTCCCGGAAAAGAGGAAGTAGTTCGAGATTAAAATGGAAGTTATTTTAAGGAAAACACACTAAACCCGGACTAAGTAATTGTGAAAATAATAGAACTTAAACTGATGGCAATAAACGTAAGAACAATTGCGCTAATAAAATGCTTGCTCGAATAAGGTTAATAGGGAAAAGATTGGGGTAGAGCAATTCAGGTCATTTGGATACTGTTCAAGTTTTCTTCTAGGATGGAAAAGAATATTCCTCTTCAGCTATCTTGAAGATTGCTGGCGCGAAAGCAACTCAATAAAGGATATTCCTCGTGGCTACAAACAATTTAGATATCCTGCAATAGCTCTAGAGGAAATTTTATTAAAATTATTACGCAGTTTAGGTAAGAATTTATGTACTTAATGTGCCAGGAATTCAATCCTATTCTTGGCATGTATTTGCTAAAATTTAAAGGAGAAAGTAGAATGAATGCTTACCGCAAGTGTTCTAGATTTTTAAGTTCATAAATTCTTGAGAATACCAAAAAATATATTAAATTAAAAATGGGAACCGCATAAGGAAAATCTTACATTGAGGTCATTTAAGTAACAAATAATTAATTATAATTTGCATAATTTACTTACTATATTTATATTCAAGTCTGATGCTAGCTACAGGATATTTCGATAGTCTATGGGAGCAAAATAATATCCAGTGGCGCACTTAAAACAACAGGGGTGATTAGAAGGGGGTGGAATTTTAATTAAAAACGAATAATTTTTTTAAATGGTAATTTCACAGAAGTATTCTCACTCAAAAAGATATGTTTTTCAGGATATTTTACTCTATTTCAAAAAATCCAATAAATTTTCCTAGATTTGTTTACTAGATTGGGAGCAACTTAATTTAGTTAATAGCTTTATATGCATAGGACATATGAACATCTGCTTCAAGGTACTGTACATTTGCAGAAATAGATTTAATCTTACTAAAGAATATTCGACACAGAAACTAAAAATTAGGATTGGCACTTAAACCTATTTTTGATAACACAAAAAATTGGTATGCAATATTATTGAAGATGTCTTAAGGATTATATGAACATAAATCGTAGCATGTTGGAAATCGTTCACGATGATGAGATCTCTTCTTGAGAGGAAGTGCTTTAGATTGATCCTGCAATATCTTTGGAAGGACTTATGAGCACATAAATACTACATTTCATTTGAAACACGATAAATTTTCTAACATAAATTTGAGGGGAGAGGATTCATTTTAGGGAGAGGGGATCTAAAACAGAAGTGATATCAGGATACGCAAAGAATTCCATTGGCATTCTAGTTTCTAGTTATTTACCAAAGATCCTGTATTATGTTAATGAAAAACGGTCTTAGCGTCGACTGATTCTACTAGCGCAGTTCTTGCAGGAACCTAAAAGGCATAAAAATGGGAAACTAAATAAGTTAAAAGTAATTTAAATCTTCAATAAAGTAGAAAATAAACGCAAGCAAAACAGGGTTTATTGCTAAAAAACAAAACAACAGTAGAAAAAGGTAAGTAAAACAATAAAACAACATAAATGGCAAATGACCCTCAAATTTACTAAGCAAAACAAGAAGAAAACAATTAAAAGTTTTGCAAAACTTCCAATGTTGAGCTAAAACTTTTCTGAGGGTTTGTGGGGAGCTGCATAAGCATAATTTAGAGATTGCTAAATACCTGAAGTGACAGATGAATAATTTCTTACCTGAAGTGAAATTTCTTTCTAATTATCCGTCGGCATGTAAAGCTGACAAAAACCAGAAAAATCGCACTACACGCGAAATTAATTAACGGTTGCTTCAGAGATGAAAGCCACATCCAGAGAAATATCTATGTAAGTAATTGATGTTTTCATAAAAAAAAATTTTGTTATACTACCGGAAAAACGATTTCTTTTTGGCACAAACTCAGATTTGTTAAATTCCACTTCCGCTCTCAAGCAACAAATATTTGGACACTTAAAAAAAACTTTTTTTAATAGTTAAATTTAAGTTCATTTCGACTTTCGGAATATCGAAACTTATTTAACAACAATTTTGTTAAATTTAAGAAATTTTCCATATTCTAAGAAATATATTTTAAAGTAGACAAAATATATCTTTTAGTGGAACAACATTGTAATTGCATATTAAATATAATATGTTAATCAAAAATGTTATTCTAAGTTCTCAGTTTCGTTTTGTAAATAGTAAAAACCGTTTTATTTCAATCCACAATGCTGTTGTTTTACTTTAAACGAAACTATCTGTGAATGTGATATTAATATTTATGGCAATTTTTCATCACTGGCCCAATTTTATCAGGATTTTCAGGATTGGTTTCGTTAGTATTGCATGATGCTTAATCGACTACCAAATAAATTCAACCATTACTTAAATTTTAGTATTTTTCGTACTTTGTCAAATAGAAGTATATTGTTAGGACCTCTACATTGTAGGAATGTACCACGCTGTTTTGAATATGCTTCACAGCCTTCACAGTCTTCACAGCCTTCAAACGAATTTTGGAGCAGGAGTAGGTTATGAAATAAAAAGTTATACAATGTTAAATCAATAGTTGTAATTTTAAAATAAGGATAACATAAATAAACGAGTTGGAACTTATTTTCTGTTATATTATCACTTGAGCTCTTTCAGTCTTCCAATATGTGACAACTATTGGGATCTCTCAACTTTTGATCATATATTTTGAGGATTTTACTTTTGAAATCCTCCCATCTGTCATAGAGTAGGTTCGTCTCAACAAATTTACCACAATAATCAATGTTTATCTAAAAAGGTAGTGGAAATAATGATAATATTTTATATGTTTAGTTTAATATTTACCAGCCTTGGTCCAAACAGTTTTTTATAATAAGGTTATTTATCCATTATTTCTGCAGTGCTGGTAGTTATGTTCTTTATAAAGTTTAATCTGTAGTTTAGACATTCCTTCCAATATTTCTCAAACTCATCTAGATTCAATTCTTAAATTGTAAAGCATCTCACGTGGTACTCAGCATCAGATTCAGAATCTTAAAGTCATAGAATAATTAAAATAACTTGTTCGAAATTAATACAAAACCATACATATCGTTTATTTACGGAAGCAGATATGTCTTCCGAAGTTTCATCCGATGAATCTTTATTTGATAAAGGTGAATCAAACCGTACACTGAAAAAACAAGTTTAGAAATATCACCTAATCTGAATTAGTTAATTTCTTATGGGGTGAAAAATACACAAATCATATCATCTAATATGATTCAGCAAATTTACAACTGTCCTTAGGTAAATCACCGAATCCTCTTTAGGCGAACTTAAAATTTCTGAAACTGTAGGAAAATTAGAAATTCAGCTACAAAGGTAATTTTTCACCTACTTCAATATATGTACAAAACCTGTAATAATCGTTATTTCATCTAATGTAGTAAGTAATTTTACAATTCCTTATAAGAAAATATAAATTGTGGAAATTGTCTACAAGTCCACATGGAAGATGATAGTATTTGATTATGAAACGAAATCTGCAAAATTGGTAGCTGATTTTCCTATAAATTCGTTGTCATACATTTAGGTAATGTACTAATGTCCAAAACTACTTAAAAGAAATACCCAGGATAACACAAGCCCGTGGTACGTGTGAAGATGTTTCACCTATTTGTTTCGATATTTTTACTACATCATCGAAAAACATCTACTATTGCTTAAACTACTAAGAATGGAAATTTAGATACTTAAGTAGGTGTTTTTCTTAGTTGTTGCAAACAGAAAGGAAGTAGTTCTTTGCCAATATGATAGTGCTGTTTATAGAATAAATAGAAAATTCATCTACTATTCTGTAGAATCTAACTACATTTTTCGGAGTATGTACTAATTTGCAGGTTCATTTGTGTTTTCGCAGTGACACAAAGGAGCGGTTAGTTTCATTTGCCGGAATTACAAATTTAATTTTAGAATAGATTCTCTACTATTCGAAAAAGTAAGTGCGCAAGAACTTTTATAGAGTTGGGCTTCTTGGATTTAACTCCTAGTTTTCGTCGTAAGTAGTTTTACTCTGCTATTTTATACCGATCTATGTAAATATGATCCTTTTTATAGTAAAAGGTGTACTGGCCTATGAAGTTCTCAAAAACCTTACAAGAGATGACTTAAAAATTTGGTTTATACGCATCAAGGTTATTTAATTGTAGTAGTGATATTGTGAGTTTTGTATGTAAACAGAAAATTTAGAAGCACTTTGTTAACAACTTATATCTAATTACCATTTCCCCGTAAAACATTTGAAAAAAAATCATATTTATTTATTGATAACAGCGTGGGTTATAAATAAAAAATAAAAGGACTAACATACTAACTTTTGAGTACTTTGATAATTTCCTAGAAATAATCGTTAAGAGTACATAACCGCACTTAGTTGAACGTGGCATTTTTATTAGATATCTCTGCAGTAGGCAGATATATTCACCAAATTATAAAGAATAAAGATTTTTGTTGAAAGCGCAACGAAAACAACTATGCGTCCTTATATGTGATCATTGGGTTAACTCCGGAAAACGAATTACTACGAAGGATTATAGCAGTACTGGCGAAGAAATTAAGACCAGATTTTCTAAAGAAAATAGCAAGTAAGAATTTTTATCAAAAGTAAGTTAGAATTATTATCGAAGCTATTAAAGAATATTTTATTACAAGAAGACATATACAGGAACCAAAAAATTGCGCGAAAAATATTACTCTCTAACAACAAAAAAACAGACAAATAGAGATTCAGCTTCAATTTCAACTCCGGAAGTGAGCCGACAACTGTTGTTGGTAATGTCCTACGTAAATATTTTCTTAGATTACGACGAATTAATGCGGAAATGTTAGCCGAACAGTTGCAGCACAATAACACACCTGAAGCTTTAGTTACATCAAAGTGACAATCTACATATTCTTTAAGACGATTTGATGCAACAAATAACAATATAAATCTTTTGAAGAGGTGGCCCATCTTGAAGCATCAGATAGGAGCACCTTTGGGTAAGTTCCTTTATAATTTTTCTTTTTTTCAGTTCTTGTTTAATTTTGCAATTAAATGTACACCCATTTCTATATCTAGTTTTAATTTTCATTTTATTTAGTGCAAATGTTTTAGAATATATACAAAAAGTGCGATCGCCATTATGATTGTTACGATATATATTAATTGCAAAGTATTATATTCACACTCATATTCATTGTCTCAATATATTTTAGTTAATAATGTACTTACGCTGAAACTCTTTTATTACTATTTGCTTCATTTTCCTTTTAATCTTACAGGTAAATAAAAATGCATTTCAAGTTCAGAGCTAAATATATATGGAAATCATGTGTCTTTCATATTTATTGTATGCAGAAATATTTTATATCAAATTCCAGCTGTATAATATGTATATAGACATTGTTGAAAATAATCCAAAGGTTGACAAAATGTATTTCAGTCTCGTCCAAGCCGGTCATCTTACAGTCCGAATGGTGCTCGAGAGATACTTCCGTCTCTCTCAAAACAACCGTATTAACCTATAGGTAAAATATCCTAGAGGTAGCTTTCCTGCAATCTGTGGGTGTTTTCTACAGGAATTAGCACATGTACTTAACGGTTGAGGATAATTTACATCCAAATGGTGTATGTTATGTGGAAAATTTGTCTACACTTATAAAATAATTATCTACGAAATGTAGACAATTTGATCCCGAGGTGTAGAAAATTTGTCTACAGATTGCAGAAAATCCATTTACAGCGTGCTCCATTTTCGCCTAAAGCTTGAAGACAGTTCACCAAAATACTGCACAAAATTTGCCTAAAGATTATGGTGAATTCATCTACGTTTGCGAAACCTCACCTAGATGTAGCAGAAAATTTGTCAAAAATTTTTGGGAAACATAGACGATTTTTCCATTATTCTAGAAATGTCACCTATAGCTAGCAACAAATTACCTACAAGATTTCGTCGGCCGAGTATTGGTTTGTCGTATATGCAAAATTGGAAGTTTTTGACCTAAAAGGTGATTTATACATTTTTGACTGCGTTCTTTCTGAATTTGTGATCGGTTTTTTCTTAACTCTGAAGGTTGCTGAGATAATGAACAGTACTTTAGTCGCATATCCGCAAAATTCAGCTCTACTAAATATTAGTATGTCGTAAACGCCAATTTTTAGAACGTACGACAATATTTTCTTGGATATTGCAATTATTTTTGGCTGAGTATTGATTTGTCGTACGTATATCAGCGACAAACATACGTTAAAACAAATAAACATGTATTCAATTTTGTTATGTCGTACGTGCATAGAAAAGTAGGAAAAGACAATCAACATACGACAATAAAATAAAAAGATATTTTAGACTTAGTTTGTCGTACGTTCTTATAATTTTCCTTAGTAAACCAAAAAGTATAAAAACATTGGCGACGGTACATTTTCCTTTGGACTGGCTCCTGCATCGCGCAAAAAAAAACCAACTGCCCTGCTTCATTTTCTTCGCAATCAGATTAATCTGAAAACTATTGAGCAAAAATCCTCGAGGAAATGCTTAATTCAAGAAGTTGACTGCGCCCATAGTGTTATAGACAGAAATATTAAAAATCTTGAAATCTAGGGCGCGTTATCACTACTAAGATATCTTAAAAATATGTCGTATAAAAATGTAACGCTTAAATTGATTCAAGGGCAACTATCAGACCTTTAAAGGTATTGTACCAATCTCACAATTTGCATTTTGCACATATAGCTTTTACAAAATTAAAATTTTTAAGATAAGAAAGATCTGATTTAATCTCACTTCAATTTAAAACCATAATAGAAGGGACCTTGATTATACAAATGCAGTGTTTTTCAGGCAGAACTCGCAGCGATTTATCAGGTGGCAACATTGGTATCTGTGTGCAGAGCGTCCTCACGGCACATATACATATATACTGATAGCCAGGCAGCCATCAAGCCGCTGGATGCTGTGCTGGTAAAATCAAAATTGGTGCAGTTATGCAAAACTAGCCTTGAGGTATTGGCTGCAAGGCACAAGGTGACCCTTTACTGCGTACCTGGCCATAAGGATATCTCAGGCAATGAGATGGCTGATGAGTTGGCCAAAAAAGGTTCCGAATTGGATAGCTGCGCAACGGTAGCTTTTGTGAGGATCCCAATCGGAGCAATAAAAGAGGAAATCATCAGGGGCGCCTATCAAAAGGCAAGCCACCGCTGAACCAACAGGGATACCTGCCGTATTACAAGGCAATTGTGACCTGCATATGACAGAAAAAGGACAAGCAGAACAAACACCACGAATCTAGTAAGGGTCCTTACGGGTCACTGGGCCATAGATGACCATGCCAGAAGACTGGGGATAGCGACGAACGATTTCTGCAGGAGCTGTCCGTCCAACACGTGCTTTGCGAATGCCCCGCTCTGATGAATAAAAGAAGTAGGCTACTGGGTAGCTACTTCTTTTCAAGTCTGGGGGAACTGCAAAAACAAGTAATTTAGATGTGTCCTGAGTTTTCTGAGAGAAGCAGGATTGATCTAGGTAAAGAGTTTTGGAGATATCTTGAGTTTCCCAAGGGAAGCAGGATTGATTTGGGGCGGGATGAAAATGTTATCCCATGGGGCCTTGGAGCACAATGGACCTACTAGAGGTCTAAGTGATGCAGGCTAGCTGTATAGCGGCACCCCTCTTACCTAACCTAACCTAACCTTGAATATAAAACTACATCTTTACTAAAGAAACCAACAAAGAAAACTTTGCGAATAGTGAAAAATTTGATTAATCAAAATTTAAATATAATTCAAAATAAAAGCAAATCTATTCCAAAGGAAAATATTACCGATATTAACATTTATTAGCTTTATACCAGCAGTAGACCGAGTATTACAGAGCTCTTTTACAAATAAATTAAATAGATCGCCATCTTTAACTAATTTCAACTAATTTAATGCATATGAACTAGAGTTAAGTTTATTATTTTTCTTATTTCATGTTCCGTAAGGAATTTTTTTTAGTTATGTTTTCATCATAAATCAATTTCTTTATTTCATCTATATTATTAGTATCTGGTAATGATTATTACAAAGTACTAACAGTATTACAAATAAATTAAAGTGATTTCACTTAAACAAAAATAATATAATAAGCTCTGATAAGTTTTATCGAATTTTTATACCCTAGCTACATAGATGATGAAATCATAGGGTTATAATAAGTCTGTCATTCCGTTTGTAATGCAAAGAAATAATAGCAGAGCAAAACAGATTGGACACTCATACATAAAATTAAAATTTATTTTGATTTTTGCATGTCCGTCTGTTCGTTCGCACGATAACTCGTGAGCACAACTAAAGGTGCTGAAATTTTGTACATGGGCCTTTTTAAAAAAACAAATAAAAATCAGGTTCCAAAATGGGACAAATCGTGGAACCCTTTCTTCGTATTACCATACAAAACTTTGGGGTTTCATTATATTTTTGGACACGACGTAGATAGCTGAAATTTTTCCCACAGAATTTTCATAAAAATAGTAAATGAAATTTTAAAAATGAACTAAATTGGGCAACCCCTTCTTGGTGTTGCCATACAGAACTTTTGATATTCAGTTTATTTAACTTTTATGCTCATATAACATTATTGGTCTTATAGCAATTGTATCTTTTTCTCGATGTAATTTCCATAAAATTATGTAACTATTTTGTGGTATGAATATACAATTTCAAACTTTATTCAATATTGGAGTGGCGTACATGCTGTTATTTTGTCGTACGTATATGGAGAAAAAATAACCTTTGATTAGTTGGCGTATACTACAAACTCATTCTGAATTAAATTAATTATAGCTCCTAAATTACTTTAGTAGGAAGCCTAATTCACGCAGTTTTAGTAATCTAATAAATCGGAGTAACAATGGTGCAAAATTAACATAATCCTATCGGGCAGATATTTTTTAATTGATGGTAAAACATTAAAATGTGTTTTCCAGCATTATGACCAGATGGCGTATACGACAATCCAATATTCGTCCGACGATTTGTCTAAAGGCTATGGAAAATTTATCTACAGGTTAAAAAAGTTCACCTAAACTTTGTATAATGGTTTACTACTTGTTAGTTATGTACTGCGGGAAATTCGTTTATATTTTGTGGAAAATGTGCCTTAAGGTTGTAGGCAATTTGTAGAAAACTTACCCAAAAAGCGTAGGAGAATAACCTACAAACATTGGTAAATTTGCCTTCCATCTTATAAAAGTAAGTGATTTTCCAAATGAGAATCACCTAAGTCAAATTAGAAAAATCGGCTAAGTGGTTTAGATGACAGAAAATCATCTACACAATTTAGGTAAGCTGCCTCTGATAATAATAAGAAAAACACTTAGTTCAATTTCAGATGGAAAGACGGAAACTATTTTTTTACTTAAACGTGAATACAAATCTTGTGTCATCTTGTTTCCATTTGAGATATAATGTCGTACAATAGTATCGACTAAAATTTGCTGACTTTTCTCGGTTAAACAATTATTCTCTTTGTAGTATGTACATTTAGTGCGTTTATATTGCAAAATATTTCATTGCAAATAAAACAGATCATTACTGTAATGCAAATATACACTTTATGTGGAGAACTTCTAAAGTGGAAAAAAATTGGCGTTCCCTAGAAATTTAAAATCACTTGCTTTATTTCTTGGAAAAACATCTTATTTTTCAAATAACAAAAAGCACAATTATATAAAATATGAAATATATTCACCTTATTTCAATCACTTTGCACTATTACACAATAACAACACAACAGTTCCTCCTAAAACGTGACCATCAATTACAAGAAGTCGCACTTTAATGAAGATTGAATGAGAATGGTTGACGCAAAAAGAAAAAATTCTTTAGAATATACAAATAATTCGTTCTTTAACAAAATAAATTCGCAATAATGGCAAAAAAATTTTAATTTAACAAAATTATTTTTTAAAAAAGACAAAAATTTTGTAATTTACCAATATTAATTTAAGAAAAGAAAAAAAAACTTTGTATTTAATCGAATTCGATTTTTTGCAATTAAAAAAGATAACTTTTAATGTGAAATTAAATTATTTTTTTCGTACAAAATAAATTTTTTGTCAACACAAAATTATTTTTTCAACACAAATTGTTAACGGAAAATATTCTTTCTTTCTGGGGAAAATATATATTTTATATTAACGAATTTTTCTAAGTATTTCCCTATTTTCAACAAAATCTAGTTTGTGAGATCAACAATTTTTCGTTCTTTAACGATAATTGGTGCAACAAAAGCATAGTAGTATTAACAAACAATCCCTCACGAGGATGAAACTTTTATTATCAAGCTTGACAAAATGTATTTTTTTAATATTACAACAGAATTTCTCTGAGTGCACCCGTCATGGCATGGCACTCAATCAAATTTACGAGTTAATATAAAACCGTTTGTGACGAAAATCACAATTAAGCATTCAAATAAATTGCATTCTACAACAAATATTTAACATTAATTTGCAAGGCTAAATATTAATGAATTCATCGTCTAATTAAAGCAAAATGATAGAATTACACAAGAAACTAAAAACAAGGATAAATTTAAAACAAATCCAAATCAAAATGTTAAATTGAAAATTAAAGAAAAATCAAATATTGGTCATGAGTACCACAACTAAAATCCTAAAAATGTCCTCTACTGAAGGAGTTATAAAAAAGCGAGAACGCTGAATTGGATTGGGTTTCTTAATTTTTAATGTTAGTCAGCAGACTCTAGGAATTGTCAGCAGTATTATTTTTTTCGAAAATGTTTTGTTGAATTTTAGAAACTGGTAAATTCAAAGATTCCAGGCAAAAGCTACCTCTGCTGCTGATTTTTTTCAAGGATTTAAATTGTTTTGTCGTACGCCAAACGTCCAATTTTGTAATTTGTGGATTTTTTTTTAATATAAAGCGAATATTTATTTATTTTTGTTTTTTGTAGAAATCTGTGATCTAAAGTCGCGCGATCAGACAAAGCAAAATAAAGCCATACTAAAACAAGAATGAGCCACAAATGGTGATTTAAGTTCATCGGATCTTCTTCCACTATTAACGGGGTTATCTCTGTACGCAAGGTAAAAAAACTGTTTATTTTTGTGATTTTGTATTAAATCCGAATACTTACTTTTTTAATTAGAAATGCATTTGAAAGAAAATATTTTCAAGTTATTATTTTATTTTAAAAAAATATAAATTATTTATGTATGCAGATAGAAAACAGCATCTGAAAACCCGTTTTTTTTTTAGACATTCTGCGGTGTTTCATGTTAAGCGAACCTTGTTTATCTAATTTTATTCGGTTCGTTTCCGAGATATTTGAATTACCGATTTTGAAAATGTACCTTTGATAAAATTGCGTTTTTAGTTTGAAATTAAGTTTACAACGAACTCGACAGCCGGTTGCTATAATGCACAATAAAAGTAAACAGCCGATGCGTCGGCTATGGAATTTAATTTATTGGCTTGTAATAATCACAAGAAGCATAACTCATAGTTTTGCGCGACTCCTACTCTAAACTTTTGTGCAAGATTAAACCTCAAAGTGGTATAGCTTCGTAAATTTTAGTTGGATCAGATCGAAATTAAACCTATGATAGAAAATAGACCTAAGATGCTGCACCTTCAACCGAAAATTGTTTGTTACAAAATTCCTAGGTAGGCATAAAACACTAAATGATTATTTTTAAAATTGACAGTATGATGCTGCTGCTGTTAGCGTTTCAGGAAAGGAAATCAGAGTATTGAGGGATGTGCCTCCATTCACTTTCTGTCAAAGGGTAATACTAAATCGTTGGTTGTTGGTATCTCATACTTGAGATTTGTAATAGCTCTGTACCCGGTTCCTGATAAGCTGCGCATCAGTAGCGGAGAACTGTGCGGTTTGCTACTTCGTACACTCAAATTTCGATTGCTATTCTGTGTACGGGCAAATAAAATCGAACGATACGTACACTATCTTCGATTAATTCTTCCATATATGAAAATATTCAAAATGATGTCTACGTGTTCATACAAATTTTGCTTCAGGTTGCAAGAATTTGTTATTACTTTCTGCAGGAGAATTCCACAAATTCATTCAGTCTTAAAGGGAATTGTTTGTATACCTTGGTATTTCAATTTCAGACTTTCAGTAATGGTATGTCATCTTTGGTCTTCAATTTACTGAAGGCAGACCTGAAATGCCGACCACAGTCTATCACCGTTTAATTTCATAAATTTTTCCTCGTTGCTGATTCAGAAGCCCCAGCGATAAAATATTTTTTCCTTTACCCAATTGCACTCCATCAAACAATAGCCAAAATGTTTATTTTATATGGAAATTAAGAATAATAAATATAAAAAAAAAACTGAATTTCAAGAAATTCTATGAATCCTAAAAGTTCAAGGCCTTGAATTGATGACCAAAAAATGAATGTAGTGCTCCAGTTACGATTAAGGAAATTATTATCATGGAAAATAATTTTCAAGGAACGCACTTAGTTTAAATTTTATAATAAATTAACTATTATTATTTATTTACTTAAATACTAATGAAAATATTGTCTGTACATTTTCATTATAAAAATTTTTAAAACTAGCTTTTAATTTCAGAATAGTTCGTTCGTTAGCTGCAATTTTTGTGGAATCTGTCTACATCCACAGTTATTTACAGGGATTTAATTAATTAGATTTTCTAGAGAAGCACCACACATACATATTTTTGCATATTAGCGGCAAGCAATTATAATGAAGTGCAGATTGAAATTCAAGCAAGAGAAACTGTGAAATTTGAAAGCATATAGTGGAATATGTGAAATGTTCTAACTTGTTACAAATTATATGAAAAGCTGTCAGCTACGTAAATATGCAAATTGTCATACAATAAAATTTCCCATATTGTTAGAAATTTAATTAAAATGAGTAACTGCAAGTTCTCTTCCATGGGACGCCAAGTACAATTGGTACAGTGTTAGGAGCACTAACATAATATATAACTTGGATGGTTCGATGTTCTATTTCATGAGGAACCAACTTTGTTATTAGGATTGTTATAACTATTTTAACTTAAAATTTGATTTTCTCTATAATAATAATATTGCGTGGTTACAAATCCAAATAGAGTTGAATTTGTTATTTCTATCATTGAAAACTTATCTCTTGTAGTATGAAAATTATTTTAACTTGATTTTTAACGAAATTAAATTTTTTCATTTGTTTTCTGTCTAACTCTAAAAAGTATATGAAGGACAGAGAAAGGATTATTAATATTCTATTGCAATCTACTTCATTCTATTTGAAAAATCCACTGAGCCTAAGTGGATTTCGTTAAAAAAAATGTTTTAAGTTCAACGAATAAAGTGCTTAATCCTAAAAGAAACAACAATGGAAAGTGATCCCATGTTTACGCAAGCAATTTCAATACAGCCCAGGCGGTTCATGTTGTGGTTAGGAGCAGAAAATAATGCTAAGTTAGAGTACGACAGGCGAATTTTGCATAGATAATAAAGTTGAGACATTGGATTCAAAGCCTTGATCTAGTACAATTACGAAGTTCTGTAATAGTAGAAAATCATATAAAAATCATTTCATGGGGCCGACTTGGAATTTGCGGCGATACTGCTGTCGTAACTGTCGACGAATTAACCCAATGACAGCGACATTCTTATGCTTGTGGACGTCAATATAAGTGCTAAAACTGTACGTTTATTGACAAAATGGGAAAGATATGAAAAAGCTATTGAATATATTGAAAGTACGTTGCTTGATACACGAAGCGAATAAAATATTAAATAAAAAAGAAGAAATAGACATGCTGGACATATTAGAAACAACCTTGGCCGATCGAGAGAACTATATTGACTGAAAGATAGTTTGAATTGTGCAGTGTAAAGCTTCAAAAGCAACACCCGATTAAATATTTAACAAAAAACATTAGTTTCTTCATATAAACCACTTCAGGGTAGTCATTAAGTTCTAGTGGGAAAGCAAAGCAATTTCCAATTAAAACTGCTAAGCTCAAACTACGGCGACAAAAGTTCTATCAATTCCAACACTAGTTGAGATTGCAAATTCCGACACCCCATTGGGTACAGCAGCAAGGTATTGCCATAAGGCCCACATTTAGTTAATCGCTCCTCAGATATTTCTCCTCCGATTGGGTTAAATATAGAGCGAATAATATCGTTGTAAGCTACTCAGTGCGCTTAAAAAAAAAGAATTAGCACGATTTAGAGGAGCGCACTGTTCAGTCGATAAAGTGAATTGCTTCAATTTCTAAATATAATAGCGGCTTTTAAGGATGGCTGCAATGTTAAAATCTTGAAAGACAAAGGGCTGATCACAATGGTTCCGTTACGCCCTGTCACAGTAGGATTTATCTGACGGCGGAGCAATTGATTGGAGTGGTTAAAAGCGTTGTAACGAAATTGAAAGTTTGAGCAAATTTCAACTTTTACGAATGACTTAACCTCAAACTCTAAGTTAATGCTTACGAGTTTCATCTGATGACAGGATATACTATATTTGTCAGTCTGTTTGAAACGCTTAGAAATAATGAGGTCAGAGAATAATGGATTGGACATCCACGCATAATATTAATAGTTATTTGATTTTTGAATCTCCGTCCGGCGACCTCATGATAACTCCAGAACGCATGTAATTAAACAGCTAAAATTATGCACACGGGCTTTTTTAAAAAAAAAAGTAAGTTAGAAAATGGGACAAATCGGAAAAGTCCTACGCCGGGTTGCCATATTTAAACTACCTTTTTCTCTATATATTTGGACGTTGCCTAAAATTCCAGAGCTGAAATTTTATACACTCCATTTTAATAGAAATAGTAAATATAATTTCAAGAAGTAGAAAAGATAGAATTGGTCGACGACCAATTTTTATGATAACCTAGATGACAGTCCGTATGTCATTTCGTATGGTCATCCATCTGTGAAAGTTTGATTTTTGAAGTAAATTTTCGTAAGAAGAAATGATTATAACCAATTTTATAGGATTTCATATTCTGAAGAAGTTTTCAATATATTAAAGCCACACAGGACTTATTATTTTCACAGTTTACGTAAAAATCCTAAATTTTTATATGGCAACACCAAAATGGTTGCCCGATTTAGTCCAATTTTGAAATTAAATTTACTATTTTTATGAAATCCTATGCTAGTTGACGCATTCTCATGTAGTGTCCAAATATGTAGTGAAAAAGGAAATTTTTGTATGACAGCCCTACGAATGAGTTACCCGAATTGCCCCATTTTCGAACTTAATTTTACTTTTTTTTTTAAAGGCCATTTCTAAAATATTACCTCTTTATGTACACGCGTTCTCGAGTTATCCTGCAAACAGACGGACGAACAGACGGGCGGACATGCAAAAATCAAAATAAATTTTATTTTTATGCATGGGTATCCAATCCATTTTATCTCTACCATCATTATTTCTAGGAGTACAAATGGAACGACAATCTTAGTATACCTTTTAGATTTCATCTGGGGTAAAAAATGAGCTAAGAATTTAAGATTTTTACGTATACCGCGAAAACGATCAGACGGGCGAGATGTTCTAGAAATATATGTGAAAATCCATATAGAAAAATAAACTGGCACAGATGACTGACCATACAAAATTACATACTGGCACTCATCTAAGGAACCATAAGGATTGGTCTTGCAATTGGACCAATTCTAGCTTTTGTGCTTGTTTAAATTGATATTAGAGATTCAGAGTGCTAGACCGTCATCACAGAGGAAGAAGCTAGCAGAAGATGTCACTATCTGAGGTAGCTGGTTACGCAGATACGAAACGTCAGCTGTTCAACAACCGTATAGTAAACCTGTCTACATTTCTGAAGTTACTCTGCAGCAGGGATATTATCCTCGCTGCTGCCTAAGCTGACCAAATTACAGCTAGAATATGCTGGGTATACAGGTATACATACCTCAAAGTTAGCAAAGATTAACATTCACTAAATATTGACGAAATAACTAGATGTTAAATTTGGAAGCAGGACGGCTATATCAGGGACAATATGTATAGCACCCGCACCAGTAAAGCTTAATTATTGTGAATTCGAACCAGAATTATTAATTTCCTTATTAAACGTTAATTTTTTCAATATCTACCGGCATAACGACAAGAAAAGTCGTGACCTTATTAAGTGTACTTTTGAAACTTAAACCTCCCCACCTTGAGGGTTAAACGCCCCGAAAAAGATCTTTTAAATTCTTTTGCAACAAGATTAATTTGAAATCGATTTTAACCTTTTTATACAGAATTTATCTATAGGTACGAAACACCCCATAATAGAATCCCTTCTAATCAGAAATTCAAGTTCAAGGTTCTTTGCATAATAAATCCCACTCAACAGTGAAATATGTGTATAGCCTTGGTGTTCAACAATGCGTAAAAAATTCAATCTCGAACATCAATACATCTGCAACTTTCTTGCAAAAGGTTTGGAACGCTTATGATTTAATGTCAAAAGCTCCCCGATAAAAATTGGATTTACGAGCTCCAATTGAATCAGTTGGAAATTAATAAATGGCACGACATGTCATCATCCTGGTTACAAATAGCTGCGATGTCTTCCTCCCTTCCTAATTTACTGCTACAATTCATGTGGATTTTCCGTAATGGTAAAATCATTATTTTGACGACGTTTTGACATTCATGATGATTTGATGAGTTGATCCATGATTGATGGTTTTTTTTTTTTGTGATTTTGTTGATGTTCTGTCAGAGTGTAGGAATTTGGAAATTTCCATCGCATACAAAGCTCAGAGTAATATTGGACATACATACTTACATTACATTGATCCATCCCATCGCAAGATCCACATTTTCATGGCATCAATAAATTTTCCGAAAATTTCCTGATGGTGACGGATAGTGCGAATGGTTTCATTCAAGTTCATTGCAAAATATTTTGATGGACGGCTGCTGTTGGAAGTCTGATAGAAAGTGTTACAAGGCTTTTGCACGTACCTTTTATTTGATAAAATTTCATCGATATCGGCTCACAATTACCAAAGCTCTGAGTATGGAAATTTTTTGCTACATAACCAATTTGACACCTCCCGTTTTCCTCCCCTTTGATAAAAGTCGCTAAAACTTCATATGCCCTAATACATAGGATTTCGAAAGCTCCATGAGTGTTTCATATCGAGCGATTGTAACGAACGAAAACAAACATGTTTGAAAAATTGGGCGGGCTACCACCCACACCTGGAAAACAACCCCTGTAAAAATATGTTTTCTGCGAGTAATAAACGTTAATGTCCTGAAGCGAATGAAAAAACTCGTTTCCGATCCATCGTAATCAAACCGAGTTGTATCTATTAAAAAATTAAAGTTCTAGTACTACATTTCGAACAGAAAATAGTGAAATACTTATAAAATAGGTATGAATTTTGATATATGTCCAGACCCCAATATCACTCAGAATCTTTGAACAAATTAGAAAACATTTAAGTGGGGTGCGGAGATCTTTGAAAATTAATCTAGGACATTTCAACAAATCTAGTATAAATTCAAATAGGGGCTATAGATCTCAAAAGAAGTCTAAGTACCCACACTCCTAAGCGCCGAGGTCAAATATCTGATTTATAATTGTTAAACCATTACCATCTAATCCCCCTTCGCTGCAGAAAACCCAGTACCCTTCATCAATCTTCTAAGATATAATGGTTTTGTAACATAACCTCCAAAAACGAAGAGTTTAATGAAGATCTTTTATTTGATAATTCACACTCTACACTTTCCAATGGTATACCTATACACCCTTTACCTGTAGGAAACGTGAAAAATATATAATTTTGAGTTGGTTTAAAAGATCACGGCGGCAAATCTGTTATTTTTACAGTCGCAAAACATTAATGTAAAAGCATTGTCAAAATATCATAGTGTATGTACAGAGGGTTTATCCTCCATATCGCATGGGATTGAGCTCCATATCCAAATCAGCGTAAAACTATCTGAAGTTGTTGTTCTGCTGTAAGAGATTTTTTACTGTCAGTATAGCTAGTACTATTCCCAATGTGTCCTTAACAAGCCTCAACTGCTCGATAAATTCGTAGTGCTCTCTTCTGAGAAATCCGTACTTTATGTTTTCACCCAATAGTGTTCGCCATCTTCTTCTTAATCTTCTGCAACCTATTAATAATTTTTCCTCGGTCGGAATGAGAAAAATCAATAAACCTATTTATTGTAAACAACAATCTCGGCTAATGTTGCGGTTACGAAAGCATCGTCATCAGGCAAACAAGGCAAACTATTGAAATTCGCCCTATCATCGGGTTAAAGAAAGTTTGTACTGGCAACGCATGATCGTTATCATCACATCTAATCATATCATCCTCTATACAAGAGAATATGGAGCAACATTTACAACGTTTACCAGCCAGATCATACGGTGGTGTGGTACAAGAGAATAGCAGTTTTTACGATCAATACGGATACGAAAGATCAGAATCACTAGTCAGCTATCAGCATCCAAGCAACGTTCCTCTTCAGATTAAAATCAAGGTCCAATCAAGAACCGGAAATAAATTAGTAGAAAGTGCAACATAAGTTCGAAATGAAGTGTTAAGTGCATCATAATTTTCTGTTTTCATCACTTTTTTTTCTCTAATCCAAAAACAGCTAGTTTTCAAGGCAAAATATATTATAAAGTGTGAAAATCTTATTTTTGTACCCACATGGAATAATTTTTCCCAATAATTCAAACGGGTCACATTTGGCCACTTTTTTTACTATGGCCAAGTTATTACATTCCCAAAGTTTTAGCTGTATACGCACAAAGGAAACGGATCAATATTGATAATCTTATAAACTTAATAAAACGTTTTACCTATTGAGTGGTCCAAAGTTTGAAGCTTATGTCGTGTCCTATTATTAATTTTCAAGTCCTTAAAATTCTGTACCTTTGTGAAGCAACACACGAGATCCAAACTAAGCATATGAAATACTCGGAACTCTTGTCAAGGGAAGAATAGTCCTCCACTGGTGGACCGCATAAAACAAATTGACCCACATGAAGGATAGATGATGGTAGACTATTCCACATTCGCACAGTCCGGATAAAACCTGTAAGGCCAAAAATATTTTGAAGGGTGACGAAATTTGTGTGGGTTGCAGCGAGGGATGAGACTAGTACATAATTTCATCAGAACGTTCACAATGCATGTAGCTATAAAGCAACATGTTGAATTAAGGCTCCTTTACTTTAGTTCGTAGGTGGACTAGATGTATAAATCTAGAACGCTGCAGATTAGGATATCTATGCTTTTATCGATACCCTGATTTTGTTCATGTTGGTTGAAGGCTTCACGATGAATGTTGAAAAATTAAAATAAATCAAAACTGTTGGTAAATTAAAATTCAATGGTGCACGAATTAGATAAATCGTTCGGGTTCCAAAAATAAAAAAACAAACTTTAGATTGATGTACCTTTATTTAATTCTTTTGTAACCGTGGTCAGCTTTTGCTAAACCTTTTTCCGTCAAAACTTAAGTTGGACTGACTTAATTATTCGTTCATAATAATTATCTACATTTACATATTTGTCACGTACAAAATGAAATCTGATCGGTAAGAACGGCGAGGTAAGATAAATTCTTAAGAAATATGTTGGGCAAAGCTGAAATTAGATCGTAGTTATAATGTGGGAAATTAAATGTTTTAAGTGTGGGAAAGTGGAATGCTTTAAATTTGTTCTGCTTTTGCTGATTCTACATATTTCTTAAGAATTTCTTGGAAATTGGTCTCTTCTATTTTGTTAGAATCAGACCATGATCTAAGTCGCGTTTCAAAATAAAACTGAGATAATTATTTATTCGTTGAGGCATATTTATAGTAAAATTGATTGGATGCAATCTATAACAAAATCAATGCAATTCTTCATCTATTAAGAAGAGTTCATCGACTTCGGCTATCAACAATTCACCGCAGTGAGCATGCTGACGCAGCAGTAATTCTCAGGTCATTAAATTCTGATTGTATAAATATTGTTAAAAATGCATACAAAGCAAGAACTGAAATTTCCAATTGTTGACTATGGTGAATTGTGATCGCTAGTTTAATGACCTTAGAACAATAATTCTTTTAAAATTATTAACACTAAAGCACACGCGCTCCGACTTGGTTCATAGGAGCTCGCGTGGGAGAAATGCGTACCCCAATTTGAAACTGGTTTTCCTCAGCCAAACAGAGTGGAAAATAAGAAAACGTTGATATTATAAAAGAGGAACTTTATTGCAGTTATTTAAAAAAGCAAAAGGTTTTACATAAAACTTTCTTATATACTAACTAGAGGATAAGCGAACAATATCAATACAAATCTCTGATTGAATTTCAAAATCAGCCTAACTAAAAAAAAACTGATCCATAGACATTATTTTCGTTATTTTTTTGAGAATCGGGGAAACTATAACTACTTGATGATCAGCCGCTGTGGGTAATGACGTTCGAAAAGCTACGAGAAAAGGAATCGTCTTATTCGGGTACCAAACGAATTATTTATACTTTATGAGGTTCCTAGCCGTTGGCCATAAGAACCCTGTGGTTATCGTATGGTCAACTCCTGCAAATATCACTGTTTTGCATGTCTCTAACAGTACAATTTGGTCTGTTTATTTCTTTGAGCAATTAGTGAAAATACGGAGTCTTAGCACATTTATATCGAAATAAGAAGTATTCCATTTTTCATGGATCTTTGCATTTCATTCCCCAAAGTCGAGATAAAAAGGTATCACACTGCAAGCAGCTGGGAATTCATTATTAGTTTTTTTTATATTAATATATATAACTAAAATATTCTATATAGGATGTCCCGTATGTGGTCTGGCACCCGAAGGCTACGGATAGGTCATGCTGAGAACAAAAAATGTAATGGGTGGGGGGAGGGAAATCGTAACGGTTTCCGAGATAACGGGACTTTAGGATATTTGGGTTTGTTTTTATAGATCACTCTGTAACTTCTGAACGTTACACCCTATGATGATGTTTTAAGCTTTGGTAGATAGATATAAAATCGTTGGAACTTTTCAATTAAAAAATAAAATCATTTAGAGAAAATATTAACAATAGTTATTACCTTTGGGAATTTTCAACAATCACACGCGCGGGGCTATTGGTACGCCAGTACCAATAAACGGAACATTACACAGTCGTACAAGTCACTTATAGGCTGGTTCTTAAATTAAGCTTATCTAGGAGTTCATGATGATATCTCAGCCACACATCATAATAATTACAATAAAACACTGAGTGACATATCGTCGCCTGACCACTCTTTTGCCCTATATGTAAAAATGTAATTTTGAGATAAATCCAGTTGAAGTTGAGACCTTTTTAATTATTATAAAAAAAAAACTGTTCTATAATTTTTGTTTTTTAATTTGCATAAAACGCAATTGTTTTCCGCCTTTTTATATCTTGAATTATTTTTGTTTCGATAGAAGAAAATTTCCGTTAAAATTTCATTAACTTGAACCATGATTTCAAAACATTGCATAGGGTGTATGATATGTTGCAAAATAATTTACTAATAAAGTTAAGAGAAATATTTTATTACTTCAACATCTTTATTTAGCCTTGAATGTTTCCTAGTTTTCTAATCAAAAATACATTTCATTTTTTACCGGCTAAAGTTTATTTCTGTTCAAGTCGGCCTTTTTGATATTATCTGGTACAAACAAAATGGAGAAAAAAGAAATTTTTTTGTTTATTCTATCACACACTTATTTGAGTTAGGACGTCAAAGTTTCAAGTCTTGGCTCGACTCATGAACAGCTCCCAAACAACAGAATTGAGTGACTCGAAAAAAAAACTTAATGAAAATGGGAGAATACAAACAAAAATGTATGAAAATTTCCTAACCAAATTCGACTTAGGTGAAGACTAACTTCTACCATTGTCTTCAGAAGAGCTTTGTTTCATTCTTTAGAAAGCATGATGTATCAGTTTTGTTTTGGCCGTATTTAGCAACTGGCAACTACGGCAGAAAAACAAAACATTTCTACGATGCCCAAGGCATACCCGTAGTATCCAAGGAAGCGAATCCTTCAAATTGTCCAAAACTAGGACCAATCAACAAATATTTGTCTAATATTGACAGAAAATCTACATGGAACAAACCAAAATTTTGGAAAAATTGATTTTGATTTACTCTACGTGGCACTGTTCTTAGCCGCATGGAGTAATCCAATTTCAAATATAGTTTTAAATACGTGTATCAAAACAATATTTTAAAAATTATTCTACCGTATTTCATGTATTTTATGCCTCATGTATACACAAATTTTATTTGGGGTGAACCAATACTAATTGTTTAATATTTAAAAGAAATTTAATCACACCATATGTCAATTCCGGTAATTGACATTCGTTGTGCTGCGTTTACAAACCAAAATTTGCTGTAAGCTGAAAATCAAAATGGTGGTAGGTAGTGTATCGATTACATGAGATTGTTTGGTTATCATTCCCCTTTAATCATCGAATTCACTACTTTGACAACTCTAAAGTATTCTGTAGTTAAAATAAATTTAGCACAATTCAAATCATTGTAAACTTCGGCAATATGTAATCAAATTCATTAATTTATTCAAATATATTAAATTTAACTTTCGGACGGATTATCGTGCTTTTTAATTCATTCTATGTCTACATTTATGTTTTTTAATTCAGGGCTTATCTATTTACATTATGTACATATCTACTCCAAGAAAAAATTCATTGCTACTATTTAAATTAAATGATTTATTCTACTGAACTTTTTTATTGTCTTAGCATGATTTGTAAGTAAACAAATTAGGCACAATTTTTACAAAATCTCAGTCAAAAATAAAAATTACAAATTCAATCCAATTATACAAAAAATGAATTCTGAAAAGGAATAAACTTTATTAATGTTTGAGGATCAATGTGGTTAGGTTATTTTGTGACATGTAATTATTACCTTTGTGGCATTCTATCACGTGTGACCCATAACCTTAAATTGGTAAAAAAAAATTAACAAAAAATACACCTTGTTGAAATTCCAAGTTATCTTGAAATTCCTTAATGGATGAATTTTAAACCTTCCAAATATCGAGAATTCGTAGACTGAATCCGTTTTACAAAGAACTTAGGAAATCCCAAGAAAACTTTTATGATTTTTTTTTTTCAAATGCAAACCGAAATAAATTGAAAACTTCTAATATCTTGTAGAGCACTGGAAAATTGCATGGAATAGTAAACAATGTTTAGCATGTGTCAACTATATGACAGCTCGATTGAACTGAGAGATGGAATCAAGTCAAGTCAAGTCAAGTGCTTTTGCGCTTTCAAATTTCTTCATTGTCTTCCTTCTTTGGATTATGTTAGATGATTTTTTTTACATCCTTCAGATTGTCTTCTTTAGGGCATTGGGGACTTATCTTTGACCCTCAGTTCGATTAGATGTTTTGCTTTTTTCGTCTTGTTAATCCTTGGTTTGGTTTTTGTTCCCCTCTTGTATAATGTGTTGTTGTTTGGTCTGTTCCTTACAGCTGCTGCGCCACATCAGCTGTAGTTAATGACTTTCACGCAAGAGTTTGTTGTTAAATTTGGGAGGGACTATGAGGGAGTGAGGATTGGATGAGTTCTAGGATCTTTAGGAAGTTAAGGACTGGAAAGTTCCTATACTGGCAGGTTTTATCAGGGACATTCCCGGGTTCTTGAGGTTATTGGGAATTACCCCCTATGGCATTCTCCTCTGGTGTCATAGAAACTTATTCTACCTTTGTGCAGGTAGATGTTTCTGCAGGAAACTATTATGTAAAGCTTCCTTCACATTTACATTTTTTAAAATTTCTAACCCCCCTCAAATATGGAAAAGGACGTTCACCTCATCCGATTTTGCGCATATTCAAACTAGATGCCTAAAGTCATATTCTGACTTCTCTAAAGAAAATTCCAACTCTTCACATTGCTACGTTCTCCCGCAATTGTGATGAGAAGCGTTCTTACATATATATAAATCTTAACAAGAGGCTTATAACATAATTAAAAAAAAAAGCTGAAAATTTATGAAAATTATCAGTGTATTCTACTATCCAAGAAGTAGCGAAAACCAAAGTTAGTAATAATATTCAACGCAATTTGGACCTGGAATACTGTTTTGAGTTTTATTTTTGAGCGAAAAAAATAAGACTCAAGTTTGATGATTATTCATGATTTTATAACGAAAAACTTGGATGTGACTTTTATTCTTGAATGAATGGCGTAAAACTCAGATGTAATCATTATTAATGATTTCAAATTTAAAACTCAAATTTTAGTTTTTACTAGTGATTGAAAAAGTAAAATTTGGATGATTATGATTAAATCCTAGTTTTTCCTATTTTGATCATAATGATTACGGTCCCTGCTAGCATCCGATTTAGCCAAGAGCAAGCGTGTCAGGTATTTGAAATTTGCCGATATTAGAAGATCCGGCAAGTTGTTAATGAGTGGGTTTGAATGGATAGGACATGAGAGATCGAATGAAGGAATAACGCTCTTTTATAGAAAATTTTATTTCGATTTCACTATCCATAATGTGAAATTTTCAAAATATTACCCTTTTATGAGTTGATTGCGATTTTCAATTTTTACTCATATATGATAAAAAGAATTTTACATTATTTGGCATCCTTCTCATAAGTATGTATTATTAATTTTACTGATTTTAATTGATTTTTCCTAATTTTACTATAAACATATCGACACGCCATTTTTTATTTCATTCCAATGAATTCCTCTAGCGATTTTCGCTGTTCTGTCTTGCTCGCTCTTTACCTCTCCTTCGCAGTCGTTAGTGTGTCACGAAATTTCACTTTTGAAAGTTCTATACGAATAAAACTACGCCAACCGTCAAAACTACTAAGCGCTCCCAGATACTACGATAACAGACCGTAGCGTAAAAATGTGGACACCGATGTGCTGGGGAAATGACAACGCTTGGGTCGCCTGAACGACATGGTGTGTAAAAATGTGACATTATTTCACACTCTGTGTGTGACTGAACGCACGGCCAGTTTGACATGTCAAATGTCACGGCAGTATGAAGCTTCGCCATGTAATTTTTTGATCGAACTGTCAAACTTGCGCGAAGTGTATTTTTGTGACTTTTATGTGTGGTGTGTGGCAAATTTTTCTTCGATGGATACCATGTACTTCAGGAAATGTACAAAATTTATAACTGGACATATTGTGTGTGTTCTCTGTTTCTATGGTTGGTGGACACCTGTTAAGTTGAGTTTTGTTTAGGGTGCTTTCTCACCTGAAATATCCACCAATCTTCTGCATGTACTTGGATCTTACATGGTTACTTGTTCTTTTTTTTGTGAATCTAGTAATATGAATCTCACGGTGTTGTTTATATTTATGTGATTTGCATGCAATGAAAGGTTTTTCTATGTTAATTTCATTTTTTTTTATTCTGTTCTTAGTGGTTTATTGTAAATTCAAATGTGGAATTTTATATTCAATTATTCTTATACATTTTTATCTTTTCTTTCATGTCATCGAGGGACTTTTGAACCTGTCGCACACTCCAGGTGCAGGTAAGATGCTTTATTTTATATTCCATTAGACTGTGGTGAATTTTGCTGCTTATCCTTCAGGTTCGTCGAACACTAACTTTTGTGACAAAATTATGATATGGGGCAAACATGACATGGTTTATCTCGATACATATATAACATAGAAAAACTTCAGTAATAATATCAAAAACAGTACTTAACTCAAAATGTCAAATATGGCGGATGGGCCAAACCAATACTCAGGCGACGATATGTCAGCCGCACATCATAATATACAGGAAAATAAAACACTGGGTGACATAAGTCCCCCGCGTGTCACCCCTTGTGTCAAGTTAGACTGATTGCATTTCTGCTTTATGATAAATCTGAAACTGATGTATTTACAGGGCTAACCTCATTTCTAACCTGCAACCTAAGATCTGGTTCAGACAGAATAGATCGAAAGGCATCCGATTTGTGGGGTGTGTGCCCGAGCGAGTCGATATGACAAGTAATTGCCAAATCGCTAATGAAGTTGAAAGCTCTCTTTTGGAAAATATCTAATGGAGCTAAGGCTGTGCAAACTGCTCCAGTCCGGATATGGGAATAGTATTCCATTCTACGTCTGTTATAAGACTTGGTTTTATTTAAGTGTTAACTGATTTCATGGATTCTCAACTCTCTTGGCGCCGAACATAATCATAATGTGAAAAAGAGGCAACCCCTCCCACCCCCGCCCTTCGACTTCTGTGGAATCAAAGTAACACACAAGCGAAGTTTGTGAAATTAACTGCACTAGCGAAATACTCTGGTAATTACCACAGTAAAGTAGAATTTGCGAAGAAGACTTAAAACTTGTGCCCGTATATAAGAATGACTTAAATTTATTATAACTTTGAGTAATATTTGATCTCGGAGATTTAAAGCGTTCTGGAAGATTTAACTTTTGAAGCGTAGCCAGCCTAACAAAAAAGTTTAATTGGAAGCCATCAGCATACCTCAGACACATTTACCATTTTTGTGTCTCAGGAGCATAATTTGAAAACAAGAAAACTTTCTGCAATCCCAAAAGTTTAACTTCATCTTTTCGGGATCTTGATGTCCGATAAGAACAGTCTGGTTTTTATACACCTAGCAGTTTACATAATAGTATCCTGACTAGACATAATCATTCTCATCATAACATCCAACAGTTCTGCCCTTATATTGCCGACCTACATATAGTTTAGGACAGCAATTGATTTTATTAATAATTTTGATTGATGCAACTTTTATTGACTTTCCATTGAAACGAAAATTTCAAACATTCTCTGCACGCAAGTTAATTAATTTTTTATGATGACGTTGATAATACTTTCTGATAAAATTAAACATCATCATAGTGCATCTGACTTGCTTAACTAACGCACGTGTGGCGGTGTATATAATAAATTTTAAATTATTCCGAACCGAGTGAAGGAAGTTTGGAAAACAAAAATTATTTCTCTCCCTTCAACCCTTCTCCCAAACAACCCGCCTCCAAAAATTGAGCCTTGTAAAATTTCCAATTCAGCTCACATCCCGAGAAGAAAGTTATCTCGACAGAATTAACCCGAACATAACCTCAATCAGCGCTTTTCTGTCAGATAGCTTGGAAAAGTTTTATGATCTTAGACGACAAAACCGTACAGAGGAACCAGGAGGAACCAGCAAGCTAGGCAATATCCTGGTACTCGTTTGAGGTAGATTGCAATTTAATGCATACGACGGAAGTTTCATCTACGACGGTATTACTAGTGCAAGTATCTTCCTTACTTATAGAATGCATATTACATGCCATGGAAGTGAAGCACATAAGTTGGTCGGCATCTCCCAGGAAATGCAACCTATCCACCAAGCAATGTCTAGGCATTGTGTGAAAGTTTATTCTAATTCAAGTGTGGCGACAGGAAACGGATAGAAGTTGGCAGTTATTGCATATTGGATAAAAGGAACCCGCTAGTCTCTTGTAAGACGTGAGAAGGTATTAAACGGAGATTGCTGTTGTTACTATGTATTATGATGGGAAAGCTCCTTGAATATTAAAAAGTTTTAAAGGAGAATGTGTGGTTCGGGAAATATGAATTCACGATAAAACTGGGAGGCACACAGGCACAAGCGGTGCCAACAAAATATAAAACTAAAGGTTATGTTAGCATACTCTCGTTTAATCTTAAAATTTATCTGGGGATCCTTGTAGTGCAGCGACCATGAATTGGGGAGCAAAACTTTGCATGACGCAAATGTCTGTAAATAATTCATTCAGGATAGTTCTACTCTAGAAATTCCCATTCAACTGACTTTTATTTTTCATTTTCAATTCAATTCAACTTTATTTCAGGATAGGGAAATAAAGAATAAAAATAAAATTAAAATTAATTAAAAAACTAAATTTTAAACGATCAGGTTTCACCGATCAGGTTTTTTCTCTGAAAAAATTTGGCACGCGAGATTCAATTACCAGCTACATGTGTTACAAACCGGTCCGGTTTCAAAAGATGAGGACGCTCCGGTTTGTCTCTCTAGTTTTATTATTGAATGAAGACAGAACTCGTTGATTTTGTTATGTAGCTCGACATTCGATCAGGTTTTCCCGCATGTTTTTTGAAAATAAATCAAAATTTGTTGATGTTTTTTTTAAAATTTTGTTTATAATGATGGAAGTCTACCAACAAAACAAACTGTCTTTGTCAAAAAAATAAAAATGAAACAGCTGGGGCACCATCAGATTGCTTCGAAGCTAGCTGAAAATTAATGTGCTTTTTTTTAAATCATGAAGTTTGCACAAAATATTTCCTGCTTTTTATAAGTATAAAAAATATTAAATAAAAGAGTAATATTAAAATATGCTAGTTATTATAAAAAGAAGTGTGGACTCAGGTCTAGTTGACACTTTTTACACTGATTTCAGTAAAGCTTTTGATAAGGTAAACATTCGCCTGCTTCTTGCGAAGCTGAGTGTCTCTGGTTTTCATTCTTCTTTGCTAAAATGGGTTTCTTCCTATCTATCGGACCGGAAGCAAATGGTTGTTATTAATGACATTACATCTCGTTCTATTCGTGTACTCTCTGGTGTACCTCAGGGCAGTTATTTGGGTCCTATTCTTTTTATAATGTTTATTAACGATGTTTCTACAATTTTTAGTTTTGCTTCGTGCCTTGGTTTTGCTGATGACTTAAAGATTTTCATGAGGATTGTTAATACTCAAGATGTAGCTAACCTTAAACACGGCCTACTTGATCGGTTCTACTTGATTTATCCATTAACGGATACCCTATTGCCAAATGTAATCTATCATCTGATCATGGGGTCTTGCTTGATTCTCAGTTGTCATTCTCTCAGCATATAGATTTCATCGTGAGCAAGGCTAACTCTCGCCTTGGCTTCATATATAGCTTTTTTTTGCACCTAATATAAATAGTCTGTAAGATTGTATATCGGTAGACGGAATATATAAATAAATAAATAAATTAACGTTTGTAAGCTTTCGGAAATGGCAGTGTCAAAATAGATTACAACCTATTTTCATGCAGCTTCACTCTGCGCTTTTCTGAGCGATACAGAATTGAATTGGCCAAATTCACTGCGTGCGAAAAAAGCCTGCCAGCTGCCGCTTTACGCCAATATAGTCCATTCTGCATTTGTTAATGCGGCATCTCGTTTTGTTTCACACCCAATATTTACTGCGGGTTCTCGGTCAAGGTTTCAATCCCGCTCACATAAATACGGAAGTGAAATGGTCCACAAATAGATCTCTGCGGAACACATCAAATAACATTTTGACCCTTTTTCACTCATACGATATTGCAAGGATGTAACGAAATGTGAGTCCTAAACGAGGAGGTCGATATTATTGAAAAGTTGGGAAAGCATTTTAATTGAAGGACGACTTAAAAGATAGATTGATTTGATAGAATATGTCAGTACCCAACAGAGGATTCGTTAGCAATTAGAATATATACTTACATGGAAATTTCTTTTCTGTTATCATAAAATTTGTTACTGGTAAAATACAGAGAATTCATGTTCACGACCGTAATTCTTGAGAATCATATTATATTTCTTGAGAAAGTGATGCGTGAAAAGAGTTCAGTTCACTTTATGCTAAATTGAATTTCGAATTATATTTTTGCACTATGAGAGAAGTCGATTTCTTTGTTCTATCTAAATTCAGAGGAAAGGTGTTGTACCTAGACACTACTAATTTACATTTTGTGTCCTGGATTTTGTACTTGGACACACATCTTCTTACAGTGCACTTGTTTTGGACTTCAGCACATAGCTTAGACAATTGCCTTGGTTCTGTACCAAAGCAATTAAAGCAGTCAATAAACAAATCTGTCGCTCTACAAGCAGACTCGACTTAAGATCATTCTTGAGGTAAATTGCTGCACCACCACGCATATGATCAGCCCTATCGATGCGATGGATTTGACGATCGGGTACCGAAGGATATGAAAAAGTGGCATTTAACTAGGATTTGAAACAAGATTAGCATGAATATCCGATCCATTTTAAATAATTATGCCTTCCAAATAGATCTACATCTCCTGTACGAACTGGTTGTTGAAGACGCCAAACTGGTAGCTGTACCTACTGTACGACGTATAAAATGCAAATACTCATGTTCTCTTCTGCATACCATATTATAGCTGACAAATGAAGCCACATAATCTGTTCACTAAACTACCACCTCACCAAAATTCTCACTTGGGGTAGACCGAATCGGGTATTGTTTAATGCTTCCAAAACTCACTCTATTATCACTTAAACGTTCTTCAACATCCGCTCAACTCGTTTCTGTCAATGGAGAAAATATCTCGAACTCACCATCTGTTAACATATTAGGCATAGAAATATCCAACAATCTTAGTTAGTCCGATCACATTTTTGGTATTGCCAAAAATGCCCTGGACTTCTGGCAAAGATGCAAGAAATATTTTACTCCATCAGACTTGGCGCAAATCTACAAGTCTCATATCAGGCCTAGATTAGAATATAATTCCCACATTTGGGCAGGACCTGGACGCACTGCATTGTCCGCGTTAGACAAAGTCTAAAGTAAGGCCTTCCGGCTTATTAACGATGACATATCAATAGCAACTACCCATGCGCATCACACGAGCTGTAACCCGAGCTCATCCTCACACCCTTGAAGTCAAATTCGGCCGTACCATGAAATTTCGTGAATCATTCATAAGCAGAAGAGTACGAATGTGGAACTGCTTGTCATCATCTCCCCCAACTATGAGCCTCAAAGATTCAAGCGTAATGCGCACCGTTACCTACTTGACTCAACTTAATAATTCTCATTTTCTTACCCCCTATTAATTTCCTTCCAAGGCTGTTCTACGCCATCATAAGGTATCCCCTGAGCTTTGGCAACATCAAAAAAAAAAAAAATTCCAAGCAATGATGCCAAAAACATTTGTTTATTTAAGTTTCCGCAAGAGTATAAAATCTTTCCTTACTGGGAAACATTTATCTCCTGTGTTTTTACATATAGTTCTGCTTAGGTCCATATACATGTGGTGGTGTACAAGTTCGTATTAATGGAGACTTCGTTTAATTAATTTTCCTACTTGGGATTAAGATTCCCAAAATCTACTATCATGAAGTAGGTTTATATATCCAGGATGACAACTTTGAATCAGTCCAGCTTGCTAGCATTGTTATGAGAGAATATCATTAACGTTAAAGAGCCTACGCAATAGCAGCATTTGGTTATCCGTAGCAGCCATGGAGAAGCATTGCTGAAGTCAACTACGTGTACAAAATATTTAACCAACTTTTGCTCTGTTGACGCAAAATCTCTCTCACAGTATGACCCATAACCATCTCAAGCCTTCTTTTGGATCTGAACAGAACGGCAATTACTTAATACTGTAAACAAGCAGATGCAAGATTGTAAAGAACCATAAATTATCAGGTTTAATTGGGCTGTGATAAGGTTGAGGGTTTTAGTACGAATACTGATATTGGCTCACCTCAGTCTCTCTTTTAGAGAGTATATTTTCTCTGTACGATAAAAACATAGCTGCGTGACCTAATTAGAAATGTAAGGCAAAAAAGGAATTTTCTATAACAAAGCACAAAGTGAACCTCTTATGAAAGTCCTATCATAAAAACAGCTGATTTAATCCTGCACCTGAAGACTGTATCAAATAATAATTCGTTTTTACGTTCCACCACCCCCATACAATTTAATTGGTCTTATGTCTACTCTGCTTCAAGTGAACATAGCAACAATTACCTGATTTCTCAATGATGCCCCTATTAAATCCAATCACAGTCAATAGCCTTTTAGAAGAATAGCTGCACACTAGAAATTGGAATTACTGGAAATCGCTCTAGGTGCTCGGATTTTTCTAGTAATAGTTTTTTGTAAATAGAAGATACATAATTCAAGTGAGTACCACTTTCTGCTGCTGCCGCCCCGCTGCGGTATTCAGATCTATGCATAGTTCACATTTTACATATTCACGAAACGTTTGATTAAGCTGAACGAAAAGTGCTTTTCTCGATTTTAACTTTCTGTCAGAATACTCATTTCCACCTGGCAGCTATTGTATACGTGCGTAAAATAGAATTCACGTTTTTTATGTGACAGAGGAAAGTAGGTCAATGGAATATGCCGTCTGCGAAATTCTTTTGTGGAAATTTCTTATCAACACTGTGTTGTAGTTAGTAGGTATACCTAATGCCTGTCTATGTAGTTACAAAAAAAAACAAAGCCTCCGCCAGCGTGCCACCACCTTGGCAATAGAGAATCACTTTCCTCGCTGTGATGGAATTCCAATAGAAAAGTTTCTCACATACAAAATCCCAAAAATATACGGGGAATGGGTGATGTCCCGATATTAAACAAAGCCGTTTCTCAAAATGGCTTTCAGTTAGAAATCGGCGGAAAAGTCACGTACTAGTGACGAAAATTTTGAATTAGTTGACCTAATTTCGAGGCAATCAAATGTAAACTGGTAGCGATTCACTTCCCTCTTCTTGGTACACGTCAATACGCATCTATAGGAAAGCTACATGATTTACACATTAATTTACACATCCAAACAGTAGAGATATTTTACATTTTACTACTTTGAATAATGTCTTCATTTTACAGGAATATAAGGATCATAAACTTGTAATTACTTTACTTAAGCGATTACACTTCTATAACGTGCCATTCATAGCCCTAAATGACTTACTTTAATAGTGACCCAAAATTTGGCTTAGACTTTGTAGTAATCAATCAAAGTTTTCAGAGAGGATGAACTAAATTGCAGATATTATGTTTGTCTCTACTGAAAATTCTATTAAATTTGAGTTAGGATAAAATAGGACTTATTATTATTATTATTTGCCCTTCAAATTGGTCATAATCATAATGGTAAGTATCTATATTAGTTCATCTATATTTTATATTTACTTTTTAAATTACTAGTTAGAGGTTATCAAAATAACACGCATTGATAAGTCCAGTAAGATAACGCTGTCTATTCACTTTTGCAGTTTCCACCTCGCTTTATGAGACGCTGCCTTTGAAGTTTATTTTGATTTTAAATAGAAACTCTCTTCAACTTCTTCTACACTAAACAAGACATTCTTAATTATTTTTCCTCTTAAAAGGAAATTTTAATTTATTTATTTCTTTAATATTGCTTTTGAGTGATCTTTAATTTTTTTTAGAAAGTTGTCCGGATATTTGCAAAAAAACATCATGAAATCCTCAGCTAGGCTGGCATTAAAATTTTCCAAACGAAAAATGTAAAAAAATCGCTCTGTTCATATACTGACCTGAAGGTTAAAATTTCGAACACCAATTTCTATTGATATTGGAAGAAAAGTGCAATGGAAAACGAAATCACTAGAACAATTTTTAAACCAATCAGAATTATTTAGTAGCAGTTCGTAGGGCTGGACCACAATAGAAGTGCAGAACTTTACGTATTTGAACGAGACTGAGGTTTACTTACAAATAATTGACATTTCTGCCCTAAACAGACGTCACTTTCCGAAAGGGTTATTATCTTGACATTTAATGTTTGCAATTTTAAAAAGGACAAAACAAACAAAAATAACAAATAAAAGTCGATTTAATTGAAGGTTTGTGCCTTTTATGACATTTCATAAAAAATATAAGAAAAATCTGCTGCACTTCCTAAAGCAATATCTCGGTTTCTCACATCTTCGCCAAGCTTTTCACTTAAAAGGCACCACCTCTTTTCACTTCGTAGAGCATACCCACCTGCATACTTCGAAAAATAATGATATGAATAGCTACGCGCTATCTAGAAATTATTAATTCATAAAGAAATTAAATTAATCCAAAAGTTCACTGTATCAATATTGTATTAAACGTGATTAGTACCAGTCATCGTGACTAGGTCACAAAGTGACAAAGCGTAAACAAACGAGTACACAGCCCAGCGAGCTTTTATTGTAATTGCTTGATGACGCAATTATGGCTGCATATTGTTTTACTTTGATACTCGTTGGACTGACAACAAATGCAGTAAATGCGCATTTAAGCAATTTTACACCATTTTGAATGGAGGTCAATGCATTTCTATTTCCTTTGTGATTATATCGATTTGATCGATTTGTCATATTGACAACATGAGTGCGGTAAGCATGATATATTAGCTAATACCGGAGACAGACTCGCAATATCGATATTGATATAATGATATTGCAATTATATCAATTGCAGTATAAAATTTCAGGGACACACTTGCGGTTTACGATACTGAGAAATTAATTAGAGAACTTACATTTGATTTATCTTTTGATTTGTCAGTTAATTTGTCATTTGACTTAAGAAAGTTCCGCAGTCGTACATGGAATATAAGAACGAAATATACACTCCAACTTAAAAGGTGTCAAATATCAAATGTCAGAGAAAGTACCAGCCACTCGGTTCTAAAAACTTTGTATATTAAATGATTACAGTTCGTAACTAGGGTCATATTGCAATCAACTCGTATATCGCGTACATTTTTCGCATTTTCAATATTTAGTTCCAATTACATTACTGAGTGTACACCCCGACCATATACCGAGCTGCGTCTCAGTATCTCAGTATATGGAGACAAATGAGCGGTTTAGTCCAAATTGTAATATTTAAATTGCAAGTCTGTCTCTGATATAAGTAAGCTTTTTGTTGCTAAATTGTATAATTGGCTAAGGATCAAGGAAATGACCTCTTTAGCTCATGATAAGTAATCCTTTCTATCCATACATTAAGCTTTTCAGATCTAACTTGGCTGATTTTAATATGTTCAGCTTCTTAGCTCCAAATTGTAAAATCAGAAGAAATTAATTTTCTCTTCTTAGGTAGGCAGAAACCAAGCCGTACTGAAGAGTATAAAGGTTTCTGCCGATACGAAACGCGGATTTCTTCTTCTTCCTCTTTTTCTTTTTTCAGCCCATTGCGGGCTTACACAGGTTCGATTCGTTTCGAATAAATCCGATTTTTTCAATTTATTTTTTTCTATTTTCCTCAATTTTTGACATTTTTTCATTTCTTTCCTTTATTCTGTTTTTTATTTATTTTTTTAAGTCAATCAATTTCGCTACTTGGGATCTATTGATGAGTCAAAACCAAGACTTGAAATTTGTCACCCAAAATCAAATGGATTATGTGATGGATTAACAAATAACATTTTTTGCTTTTGTTATTATGCCAGGGAATAAAAACAAAAACAAAAAATAATGTCTTCTGGAAAAAATATGAATTTGCGCCGTTAAAATATCATAGAGTAATCTTATTCAGTAGAAAAAATTTTTTAACACTGACGAATCTATCGGCGTAAAGTAAGAACATTGTTTATACATTCTTCTTCTCAAATAAAATAAAAAAAAGGAGTGTTACCGATTTCATTCATATTATCGGATAATGCGATGAGTCCTTACGGAATGTGCGACTCTTACCACACTTTAGCACTTTAGTGAGTTGCTGTGTAGTTATTCCTGGGGACGCAGTACACGTACTTGTCCGTCAGTCTCTCTCCAACTCTCTTCGAATGGGTTTCGTGTACAAAAATTGTAATTTGCGGTCCCACACATCCCACGTGCACGATTCGAAAATTGTTAATTTTGTTTCAAAGCAAAAAATCAGAAAATGAAAAACAGTTACTAACAATTAATAAAGAGTATTATTTCAAATTTTGATAACTGTTATATATACCTCCAGTCCCGCTCATGTCCTGTCATAGGATGCCACTTGGCTAAGGTTAAATAACTTTACTTACGAATACGTCAATTCGGTCCAGCCTGTACCCATCTCTATACCATTTGACACTTTCTGAGAAAAACAGCATCAAGAATATCGCAAAAATGATGGAAAATTATGGCATGAGTGCGGATGAATTTAGTGGAGTATTCTCAGGAGATGAATATGTCATGCTCCATGACTGTTGGGGCCTCTTATGACTTCATACAATTCGCCGGTAAATAACAAGCTTTTGTCTGCTTAAAATACGTTTATTGAAGTTATTCTGTTTATTTTTTCAACACAGTTCATATTTTCGTCTTATTTAATATTTAAATTAGTATGTACTATTATTAAATTTTAAGTTTAACTAAAGCTTTGTTTAAAATCATAGGCTTTCTGATCTGTAATGAAACAAAAGAAAATTATAAATAAAAAGGCTTAATAGTTTAACTTGACTTTATAGTTATACGTGTTTAAAGTGAAACCAGTTTAGATTTGCTCAACACATAAATTTATTAAATTTGCCCCAAATTGCATGAACTTCAAGGTTTAGGCTAATTCAATGCTAAATCTATTAAAAGAATTAAAATCCTTAAGTAATGCTAAAATACGAAAACTGCAAATTTTCCATGTACTTACAAAATTAGAATTACTTTGGTACTAACCCAATGCAGAATTCTTTTATAATTCTGGAAAGTTCTGTCAGAGAAGTATTTTTGCACTGGGAACACTCTCACAATACCAAAATTACTTATGTGTAGAGTGCTTACCCCCAATGATTAGTTAGATTAGATTTTTAGAAAAACATGTTCACCTTGGTAATATCCCAACTCATGGATGCTCTTGTAAATTTGGAATATTTAGAAATTTTCAGAGAAGAATTTTTGAATTGGTAGTAAGCCCAATACCCGCATATCTCTCTGAAAATATAATCCCGAAACCACAAAATATCACCAAGTCTGTTGATTCCATTTAAAAAAAAATTTTTGTTTTGGTAATAACCCGAAGGTTGGAATATTTTTTGAAAAATATTAATTATCTCGTTTGGCTATAACCCAAAACACTTGACCTTATCGGTAATAGCATAAAAAATCAAGTGACTGCCTAGAAGTCAAGTCAAATCCTTTGAAATTCTTCACTGTCTTCCTTCTTTGAATAAAAATGTATGACTTTTGTCATCCTACAAAATGTCTTATTTAGGGCGTTGGGGCTTATATTTGGCCCTAAATTCGATTCGATATCTTCTCTTTTCTTCTTGTGGATATTTGGCTTGGGGGTTGTTGGTTCTTCTACCTGCAGCTGCTATGCCACATCAGCTGTAATAAATGAATTTCTCGCAAGAGTTTTTTATTTAGTTTGGGTGGGACTGAAAGGGTCTAAGGATTGGATATGTTTAGGGAATTTAAGGAAGTTAAGGACTAGATGGTTCCTATGTTGGTAGGTTTCATCGGAGGTACTCCCGAATTCTTGAAGGGTTAATTTGGGATTATCACCTGTAGTAAGTCTAAGACACTAATAGAATGTTATTCTATCTTCGCGGAGGTAGATTTTTCTATATCAGGCTTTGCCAAATGTACGGGTGGTAGGTAATTGAAATTTGCCGATATGAGAAGATCCGGAAAGTTTATGAGTGGGTTTTGGTGAATACGGATTTTCTAGACTTGTTTTTCGTTAGATCGAACAGGTACTCCTTGGTCGGAGTTATATTGGCTGCCTCGTACAGTACTTCGTTGCCATAGTATTTTTCGTTGGTTCTTCTATGCAGTAATGTGTGAGACCTAAGAATTTCTCTTTCGAGCTTGCTAAGGCGATCCACATAAGTGGGGCATATTATGCGCCATATGGGAAACCAATAAGCCTTATTAAGTTCTGTCTGAGTGACTGCATATTTGACTCTCTTCTTTATATAAAGATCAGCCGCCTGCCATATTGTTTTTTGCAGTTCATCTACCAACTCGACCACCCACTGTAGCAATATTTAGAGTAATTATCCCTATGTGCTACAGTTGGATGATCAAGTGACAGTTTCCGAACGCTTCGATATTTTTCCATTACGCAACATTCGACTGAAAAAACTATGACAATTTTTCTATTTGCTAGTGGTACGAGGTACTTCTGATATTTAACTCTGCGGCAATTTATATTTCCCTTTTTCTATTTTTCAGGTCAGTAGGTTTGGATTAATTGTTGCAGGCTGCAACATTGATATGATTTCAGTTTTTCAGTTTTTCGAGTATAACACCAACGTCATTTGGATGTACACTTTTTGTAGCAGTGCACGTTGCTGGAAAATCTCTCTCACTAAAAGTTTTGTCCATGATTACAAGAGCAATTTTTCGATCTTCTTGGTGGAATTGGCATTCTGAAAATTAAAATGCTAAACCGAAAGCATTGTTTTCTTTCCAGCAGCTGCTCATATACAAAGGTCGATGAGAAATTTCATACCTTATACATTACCAATATCTACAGTTATAAGTTATTACGTTTTAACAAGAATTCCCACGATAAACAGTTCTTTACGATTCCCTGATCGAAAAGTGAGCTTAGTTAACGTTAAAGTATTTTTCTCACCAGATAATATAAAAAAATAATTGTTTAATATAAAAGATTAAAGAATGGCAAATTCTCTCACCCTTTGCATATAATATAAGTTCAGTTGCAAAAAAACGCAGTTTCAGGGTATAAATTTTTTTATTTTTTAAGATCAATATTTTCGATATGAGAAAAAAGTCTTAAACAGTGAATCGTAAAACTTGTTCTACATACTCCTGCTATCCGACAGAAAGGTTTCTCCAAATGCTGATATTTTCACATTAAAAAAATATTCAATTTGAAATAACAACAAAATTCTTTTACGGCCATCATCGAATAATACTCACTTGCCCCAAATCATCAAATCACTGTTAACATATTTCGTTCCAGAAAAATTCTGTACAACTGCCACAAAACATGAAAAGGTCTATCGGTCGTTATCCGTTTTCCAAGTTGGATCCATAAATTTTATTGAAATCTAGATATTACCATCCAGAATTCTGTCGCCCCAGATCCCTATTCAAGAGTCCCTTTTAGTGCTACAAACTTGAAGTACCTCCATCGGAGAAGCAAAGAAAAAATAAAAAATAAATAAAGAGGAAAAAAACTCAAAATCACCCTCCTCGGATAGTATATTTCCCTTGTGTCGATCTTTGAGCTGTGATTGATTGAAACATGAAATTCCAGTAATGGATACTAAAAGGGAGGATTACTGGACAAAAATTTCCTCACAATTCTGTTTGCGTTTCGAATGCAAAAGAGCCCTCCATGTGTGAACAACCAAGTCCGGAGTAAATAGCACTAGATCACGAACAATACCCGCCTGCCCCGAAAAGTTGTGAATTTAATTTATTGCTCAAGAGCTTTCCGGTTTCGGTTTAATTCCACTGCCATGCCATAAATCGAGAGGAGTTCAGTAAACTTTTTCCTCAGCATTCAGAGGCAGGCACTCATATGTACACGAAAGTGTAATTTGAACCTGGCATCCGGGATGAATTACACTTCTGGGACCTTTTATTTCAGCGATAATTAGGAGCTTTCGACATCTAGGCCGCACAGTAAATGATACATGAATATTGTATTTACATTAAGAATTAGCGTCTAATAATGGTTATAAAGTCTCAGTCGAAAGTTGGGGGGTTCTGGACATGGGGTGAGAACTATGCTAAAAAATGTTTAGTGCCCGGTATGTAGGCCTGAATATTCGCTCGCTTAATGTCAGAAACATAAGAAACAAAATCGATGAATTTCGTGAAATCTTTCTTGGGACTGCTGTCCATGCGATTGTAGTCAGTGCAAAATGGCTGAATGATATTATACATACGTCGCAAGTTTCTATTCCAGTTATGTTTACTTTTACCCATGCGGAAATCAGACTCACAATTTTCAGAATCGGTCATAGATGGAGAATAAAAGAATTTTAAAAACTTTATTTTTAACAGTTTTAAATTAAGTCATAAATTCAAGATATAGAAGAAGAATCTCCTGGTCCGGGGTTTGAAGCTACAATCAATCAATTAATCCTGTATGGTTTTCATGTACTGAAACCTTCTTCAGAATATGAAATCCTATAAAATTAGTTATAATCATTTTTTCTGTAAAAATCAAACTTGCACAGATGGGTGACCATACGAAATTCATCTAGGGTATTGTAAGAATTGGTCTTAGATCAATTCGAGATTCTTTAATTGTTTGCAATAACTTTAAAACATATTTTACAAAACCGCCTGTTATTTATAAGGCTACATGCATACAGGGCAAAATTGTTGAACACGCTTAGGTTGTTTATTATCAGTATTACCTTTAGTTGGCGACAAAACAGCTTCCATAGAATTTCAAAGAATGGTTTCTTGACATATCTGGTCGTCGTACTCTAAATCTGTCGTTATACGAGAAATTACGTTTTCTTTATTATTTAAGTTTGTTGAATTTTCAGAAATTCTTCTAGATTGCCTTTGATCTTCGGATAAATTTGTCATATTCATATTGCATGCACAACAACCACTACATTTAAAAATTTTAATACTGTATTTGCAATATGGTCAATAATTGACTTTAGTACTTTCCCTATGGACATACATTTTGGATCGTTCTACATTCACTTCTCCATTAGCGAAAGTGATTTTGATCACATTAGATTTTTACTCTGCACTTCACAGTTCTGTATGAAGATCTGTTTCCCCGATAAATATGGAATAGTTAGGCATACTATAATATCTGAAAGAACTTTGGGGTCTTTATAAATAATGGTCGATACTCATTAGGGTCATTCCACAGGAAATCGATAAAAATTCACACTTTGGTAACCTGACCATCACCAATCTCGTTTTTCTTTTGCTGAAAGTTAATTAGTTATGAGATAAGAATTCAACTATTTATTTTTTTGATGCGCCGCATTTGGTGGAATCTTTGAAATCCATAAAATACGCCAATATTTGGTCTGCTGAGTTATATTTAAAAAAAATGATAACTTTTGTTCTGATTATCACAGAGACATGACCATTTTAAAGATGAAAGTACAATTCTTAAGGGAAAATTATTAAAAAGATATGCTTTTTAGAATATGAAAAAATTAAGAATAATAAATATATCCTTTATCCTTGAATATCTTAAAATGCATTAAATTTTCCTTAATTTATTTTAAAATTAATGCTCATAATGTTGTTAGTAAATCGTCAAATTTTTAAATTGGGATCTCAATGGGTTTCGAAACGAGAACTTTTTTTTTCGTTTGACGTCTGGTTTTTTAGGAAAAAAATGTCATACAAATCCATTTTGTTATTCTTGATATTTTTTTTTCTTCTCAAATGTGACCCATTAACAGTTCATTAAAACTCGAAACCCATTGCGTCCCAACTTGAAAATTTAACTTCTTACTAACAACATTATGAACATTAGTTAAAAAAGATGGTGCATTGCGTATTTTTCAAAATTTGTGCTCTTTAATCAAATACCACTGTTTCTCTAGAATTGTCCACAAAAAGTCAATCTTCCTATCTCAATCAGATCATGCAAACTAAACTTTTGTTATATTAAATCGGCGGTGGTCTACATCATATTTAAAACAAAATTAAAAAAAGCAAAACTTATACAAAAAATCATAAAATATTTAGTTAGTTTTTCCATAAAAGAAGACAATCTTAATCGTCGTCCCTAAAATTGTCCACAGAGATGGTGTAGGCTGTAAGTTCCTTGAATTTCGTATTTTGAAAATTGGGAACTATTTTCAACTTTTTTCCTTTGTGTCACAGGTCACAAATTTTATGTTGTTTTATTACAAAAAATCAACATTTTTACAACACTTGACTTAAAGTAAATAAATGATGTAAGCCAGGGATACATTGACCGGATGGGTAAACATCGACCAAATCCGGAGAAAAGAATTGGCTTCTCTTTTTATTGCGTTGCTTCTAACGAAATAACTTAATGTGTATCTGTTAGCAGTGTTCTGCTTGGTGTTGCAGCAGCATTTGCGATTCGTCTTAATTTTGCGATCAATGTGAGTATTCATTCCGCGTGGTTTGTGAATAAACGTTTTTCATATGAAAATTTTTATTGTGCAAATTCTCTTCGTACAGACTTTTTAAATAGAGCTGCAGTCAAATAGCTTGTGAAGGGTAATAATATTGTGCCTTATTTATATAGTTAATTTAGATGTGATTAGTTTTTAGTGTTATTTTCTGGCTTTTTATTTTTTACTTGAAATTTCACATAATATTGGGATATTTTGACTGACTGGTCAAAGTATCCCACCTATATTTTTTTTAATGAGTTTTGTATACCTAGATACATACCTACTTATTTTATTGTCATTTCTAGGGAAGTGTACAGAATAAAGGGCAAAATGCCACGCAAATCCGTATCGAAACTTTGATCACGCAAATATGGGTATTGTGAAAATGATATGCAATTAGCTATCAATGACGTCAATCAAGGTTGGATTTATCGAGATTTTTATGAAATTTTAGTTTCTAAAACATATAAAACATTTAAAGGTTGCCTTTCTATTACAAAAGCCGCTGCAAAATACAAAATTTCTAAAGGATCACTTGTAAATAGGCTTAAAGGGAGACACATTAAAAAATGCGGCCGTCCATTAGCATTCACCGATGAAGAAGAAAATGTTTTCGTAAGCCACATAATTGAAGTTGCAAAATGGGGTTTTCGATTTGATACTACCGACCTTCGTCAACTTGCGAAAATGTATTTGGATAAGTCTGGGAACAAAATAAAAGAATTTGGTAGGAGCAATCTTCCTAGGAAGGAATAAAATTTCTAATCGTATGTGTCAAAGAGCAAAAGCCGCTGTAACACCCGAACTTGCTTGACCTATTGCCGCTGGACCTTTATTGTAAGGGTGTGGCGGCAACTAGTGCAGTCAGGCTGACAGCGGGGGGCTGTTGGACGGAGAGGGGTTTTGGGCACTCCAATATACTCCAGAAGGTAGACTGTAGGGACTGCAGGGTAGAAACAGACTATCAAGTACCCATCCTGGCTTTTGGTCGAGGTATAATTGCAACGATACCCACCAGGAGTGACTGGGAGGGGAATGAGGTGGTCGTTACATCCGATATTTCTATATTTATGGATGGCTCCAAGACGAGTGCGGGCACAGGGTCCGGAGTGTACTCAAGAGATCTCCAGTGGCACGAGTCTTATAGACTGTCTCACAAATGCAGTGTTTTTCAGGCAGAGCTCACAGCGATATATCAGGCGGCAACGTTGGTATCCATGTGCAGAGAGCCCGCACGGCACATCTGCATATATACTGATAGCCAGGCAGCCATCAGGGCGCTGGATGCTGGGCTGGTAGAATCAAAATTGGTGCAGCTATGCAAAACCAGGATTGAGGAATTGACTGTAAGGCACAAGGCGACCCTAAGCTGGGTACCTGGCCATAAGGATATCTCAGGCAACGAGATGGCTGATGAGTTGGCCAAAAAGGGCTCCGAATTGGATAGCTCCGCAGCTGTAGCTTACGTGAGGATTCCAATAGGAGCCTTAAAAGAGGGAATCATCAGGGACGTCTATCTAAAGGCAGGCCTCCGATGAACCAGCAGGGATACATGTCGTATTGCGAGGCAATTAAGGCCTGCATATGACAGGAAAAGGACAAGGGAACTGCTTAATAGCAGCAGAGCAAATACCAGTAATCTAGTAGGGGTCATGACGGGTCACTGGGCCATATGGGACCATGCTAGAAGACTGGGAATAGCGGCGAACGATTTCTGCAGGAGTCGTAGGGACTCGGAGGAAACTGAATCCGTCAAACATGTGCTTTGCGAATGCCCCGCTCTGATGAATAAAAGAGGTAGGCTACTAGGTAGCTACTTCTTTTCAAGTCTGGGGAGCTTCAAAGCATAAAGTTCAGAGACACCCTGAGTTTTCTGATTGAGGCAGGATGGATCTAGGTTAAAGGTCCTGGATATATCCCGTTCCCAAGGAAAGCAGGATAAATCCGCGCCTTGAAGGGTTATCCCATGAGGTCTAGGGCACAATGGACCCGTTGGTGGTCTAAGTGAGGCTGGCTGGTTGTCTACCGGTACCCCTCTTACCTAACCTAACCTAACACCCGAACAATTTAATGCTTATTTCGACAATCTAAAAGAGACTTTAAATGAACTTTCTGATGATGGAGCTGACAAATACGTTCCTCCTGAACGTATATATAACTATGATGAAACAAACATATCAGAGGATCCTGGTGTGAAAAAGTGCATATTTAAAAGAGGTGTCAAATATGCTAATCGAATTAAAGACACATCGAAAACATCAATTTCTGTAATGTATTGTGGCTCCGCAAGTGGAAAGTTATTACCACCATATGTTGTTTATAAGTCCGCGCATCTATGGCAAACATGGATGGAAAATGGTCCACCAAATACGTGCTATAATAGAAGCTTAAGTGGTTGGTTTGATTCAACAGTATTTCAGGATTGGTTTGAAAACTTTTTTATTCCACACACAAGAAAACTTAGCGGATAAGTAGTGCTTATTGGAAACAATTTATCAAGCCATTTTTCAAAGCGCGTGATCGAACTCGCTGACGTGCATAATGTCGCATTTGTATGTATTCCGTCTCACTCGACTCATATCGCTCAACCTCTAGATGTGGCCTTTTATGCACCACTTAAAAAGTATTGGCGGAAGATACTTGATAACTGGAAATCAACACAAAAAAGAAAAGCTCAAGTGTTGTCAAAGGAAGCCTTTCCGTCTTTATTGAAGGAACTTCATTTCAAACTTCCTGACCAAAAAAATGTATCTTGTAATCTTGTGAGTGGGTTTAGGAAATGTGGTATTTTTCCATTCGAACCAAACGAATTTATAAGCCGACTATCACAAAATGATAATCAGAATATAGTAAATCAGGAAAATGTAGCAGCAAAACATGTGTCGAAGGCAGTATTAGAAATGCTAGAAAAGAGCCGAAGTAACACTCCTTGTCGTCCACCAGTTAAACGCCGACAAGTGAAAGTTGTTCCAGGAAAAGGTATAACGCTTGAAGAACTATAGACCCAACCATTTAAAATAAAGAATAAAAATTCACTTACCGAAAGCAATTCTATGCCAACAACACCTAATGTTAATAAACCATCCATGCTAATAAAAAAGTCGTCGCTGCCCGAGAAGAACTCAGAGGGAAAAGAAAATATTCCATAAACATCAAAGGGGAAAAGCAAACGTTTAAGAAGCTTTAAGCACACGAATACTGATTCTGATGCATCGTTAACTTCTGTGGATATACCCTATATGGACACTTCAGAAGGTGAAGATAGGTGGGAATCCTCCGATGAAGAGCTCTATCAGCACTACCTGTCGAAAGACTTAGAAAGATAAGTTATTTGTGACCTAGCCGCAATGCCATATTCCTGCACTATAGAAAATATTTTACGTTACTTTCTACATTTTATATTTTATTTTTTATTACGAAGTTAAATAAATATGAGTATGGGCTTAATTTTGATTTTCTAAGTTAACTATTAATTAGGAAGTATAGTAGGCTTACTAGATTAAATTTTTTTCGAAATATTACTGAAATGAGTTGATAATAGACAGCAGATAAGTTAAAAACTCATTTTTCTCGTATAAAACCTTATATGAAGCTATAAAAGTTTACCCACTTGGGCAATATTTTGACTACGGGCTCTAGAACAGAAGTTGAGTCAAAGTATCCCAATTTATACCTTACTTTGACCAGAAGGCAAATTGTTATATATATGCTTTCAAAACATGGCCTACGAAGGCACATTTTTGTATACATGCTTATTGTCACACAGCCCCAAATGCTACAAATGATTGCAAAGCTTATAATCGAAAGTAAATAGTGATACGTAAATTAAATTTAAATCGTACCAAAGTATCCCTGGTTTACGTAGTTAAAATAAATCACTAAATACCTTTGCCGAATCATAAACAAAAACAAAACCTTCCATGAAAACTTTACCGTTAATTGGACTTAGCTTTTGTGAGAAGGAAAATGAAGAAATATGAAAGACATAAGAAAAGTCAAAAAGCGATTAAAATCAACGTTTTCTGGGCTAGAATAGAATTTTCTGGAGTTCTTCAAGTAAAGAGCGTTCATTATTCACTTCATAAATATCAATAACAGCGTTTAACGAACGAATCATAACGACATGACTAGATAGGTTGTAATAGGCTAAAACAAATCAGATTACATTTTAGTGCGCTGCACGCCAGGATGTGTTAGCTGCTAGCTGCTGTTTGGTATATTTCATCAAACCAATTTTCAACCGGACTCGTTAATAGATTTTATTACTAAATTTACTACGAATGTAATAGTTTTAAACGAAGGTGAATAAAAGGAGTTTTAGGTATGAAGAAATGAAAAGCGGAAAACTTTCATAAAAGGAGTAGTACCGGAGTACGCTATCCGATCGGAGTACAAACGACAGCACTGAATAGCATATATTAGCTAGAAATAGTGCCCTTGAGGATATCTAAAGTGATGGATGAAAAATTTCATTCTCAAAATTGCAAACATACCCAGGTATGCAGGTATTGACACAAGGATTAGCCCTTATTTACATTCCCAGAAAAAAAATTAGAAAGTTAAAAAAAAAGATATTTTTTTGTCTTTTTCTTCTTGTCGTGAAGGGAAAAAATTGTAAAGCGATTTTATTGGCCGGGTCAGAAAAAGCAGTTTAATAAAATTTATGAGAAAACAGATTTTATTTCTTAGGGCATTTTAGATAAACTACGTAATTATCTAAAATGTCCCAAAAACTAAACAAATTAATTTTTAAGCTATTTAAATAAAATCATGAATGCTCATCGAAAATATTAGTTACCATATTGTAATTATTTACAGCAAAAGTTAGTTTTTTAGGACGAAAAACAAATTAAACTACGACTCTGAACAAAATTTAAACCACCACTGCGATTAAGCTACCATCTACTGTTGTGTATACATACAATGTTGCTTTACCTGAAGGGGCCACGAGGAAAGATATAAAATCACAAAACCAATTGTTGCGAGCCGTTACAATTGTGGGTAAAAATTTGGGTTATCAGATGAACGGAAGTATAGGCTACAACGCTGGAATGAGTTTGAAGCCCTCAAACCCACCCCATATATATCTGAAATATGGCTGGACAAGAATATAACCTCAGCATTTACATCTCTTCCTAATTATAAGGTTTTTAGAGTTAATCGAGAGTAGCGCACAGGACAGGAGAGGACTTGTTATTTATATGAATGAGTCTCTTAATGTCTCACTTCTCAAAGAGTCCTCTCATCGGAATGAGATTAGCTCGCGATTCGAAAAATGTGCTCTCTTTGGAATTTATTATCCCCCAAATTGTTATAATTCAGAAAATACCTCCGAAGTGGAAGAAGCTATCTCTTCCTTTCTCTCGGCATACCAGATTGTAATCTGCTGTGGGGACTTGGAATGTGAATGCTCTTAGGTCTAGCTCGTCACGTGAAAATCTATTGTATTTATTCCAGAGGTTGGACCTCAAAGTTGTGAACAATCCCCCACATATCACAATACCATTGGAACATATTTTAATTACTAATATGGTCAATGTTATTTTTCACAATCAGATCTCCCCATCGAGCAAATAGTCACAACGCCAATCCTGTCCTTGGAAACAGAAACACATTCTCAGGCTATTTGATTTTCATTTGGAGTCCGTAACCTTTCTCGGGGTGAATATCCTTTTTTGTTGCTATACTTCGAAACCTTGTAAAATACCAAATACTCACTCTTGTACTTTCAATCTTTAAAGTAGGATGAGAGTAAAAGCGATCACTTAAAATTCGAACCGAAGCCCTAAGTAATGTCGACGAATGAGCATTTATATGAACCCTGGGGGGAAATTTCGTAAATTTTCTAAATCCTTATAGGTTTCAATTTCTCAATTTGTATGAAAATATTTGGTTAGAATTTGATGGAATTGTTCGAAATTATGCACAACCAAACAAAGGATGAAGAAATATTTGATTTTCCCAAATATATGTTAAGCCAAAGCTTGTTTTGTTTTTTACGATAGTACACAAAATTAAGGTTCAACGGAGGCAAGAAACAGAGAGCTGAAGGAGCTGAAGACTCAATAATAGAAAACGTGTATACTCAATACAAAGATCTTTAAATAGAAAACAAACATCCTATAAAATTCAATTATTCCTTGAAGTCATTGACATTTGCTAGAATTTTTATTTGTAACGGCAGTTACCATTTCCATCTTACACAAGGACGAATCCGGGTAGAATAGCTTTCAGGATATTTCAGCAAATTTTTCAATTATCTACCGAGACGGGCTATATAAAAAAATCGTTCGGACGCGATGGAAAATTTCTCACCCATAGGCAGACTATTATATTGCAACAAAAATATTATTAGGGTCTTCCTTAATTCTTTGCGCTTCGGTAACTTTAAAAACTCGTACCCCATCGATTGTTCGGCAGAGGAACAGAAGGACTTAATGGGAAAATTATGAACAGTTTGAAGTTTTACAACCCAAATTTCGTAATGATAAAGTCTATGTAGACTTTCACGCTATAAAAAATTCGTTGAGTTCTGTGTTTGTTGAACAAAGCCTGCTGTCTAAAATTTTTGTCAATAAGCGGTTGAAAAGCCTCTAAAAGTTCCTTAAGTGACTTAGATTGTCCCGCCAGTGATTTATAGCAAACGGCATCTGTTTATCATTTGTTTTGGATAGCGTTAAAGAAAGCCAACTTGCTTGGAAATATTTAAAGTTTGTCCTATGGCGTTACAATGATTTTTCGGCTCCCCATTTATAATTACTGCTTGAAATTATTCAGATAGTGATTCTGTATGTATTTGTGTGCGTCTGTGATGGATACTGAGAACGCTTTAATCCTCAAATAATGTTGTTTAGTCTTAAGGATATTTCCAAACTTGCTGCTTTTAGTAATCTTCGGTGAGTAGGTGAGTACTTGAAAAATTTGAATATTCAAAAGGATTTCTGTTGGTCTAACTACGGCGACTTTGATTTTAATTGCGATTTTATAGAGTTGACCTAAATCCTATTAAATTTCGGGGGTAATGAAAAAAACTTTGATTGAAAAAATAACAATTTTATTGCAACAAATACGTCGTTTAGTATCTGCAGGAACAAATTCTCATCAGTACGGCTAGTTCCTGCCTGCCGTCTGAAAGAAAATGACTAGTTGACCCCATATACAGGGTGTTTCCTGCCAGGAGGTTAATAGAGCAGGAGGAGATAGTACTCACCTAAAAAAAAAGCAAAAATTGTGTGGCATGTTGGTGGGGGGGGGGGGGCATATCAACCGTTTCGGAGTTGCAGGGTGATTAAGGAAAGAGATAGTTTTTCAGAAAACACCCTGTATCTCAAAAACTACAGGGGTTACGGTTATTGTTAAGAGCTGATTGTATGCAGAACTGCATGGTCTGCTCCTGACTGCCCCTTAGTCCACTCCTTTTAAGAACTAAGGTTGTCTTCTAAACTAAAAATTTCGGATTTTGTTACCATTTTCAATTATTTTTGCAAAAAGATCGTTAAAATAACTTTTTCTTATAAAAGCTGTAAGCTGAAGACTCTGTTCTTTAAGTTGACTCATTACACCTCATGTCTTAACTGTAGCCGTTAAACAGTTATTAACTCAAGTCACATCGAATATTGAGAATAGGTTTGAAAATAGGTTTGAGAATAGGTTACGAGCTAATAACACTTTAACGGTTACAGATACCACATAGGATGTACTAGGTCATATTAATGGGGAGAGTCTTTAGTTTACAGTTTTCATAAAAAAAGTTATGTTAACGACCTTTTTGCAAAAATAATAAAGATGAAAATAAAAAAACAAGGAAAGAAAGTGTGAAATTTTTAGTTTAGGCAACCATAATTCTTAAGGCGATAAGGTTACGGGGTACAGTCATTGGAAGTGCCATGAAGTTCGGCACACAATGAGCTCTGAGTGCCCCTCGGATAATCTAAGTTGCTCGGGGACCGCAGATCATCTTTGGATAAGTTGTGCATCCACAACAAGATGTCCACTCAGTGGGTTTCTGGTCACATGGTGATCATGGGGAATGAAAGAGCTGAACTTTTAGCTAGGGCTAGCTCGGATTTTCCGTTGCGCGCACCGGAACCCGTCATAGGCATTGCCATCTCAAGTATCGGGTCTCTCATCAAAGCGGATGTTCGTACGAAGCATCAGCAGAGATTGGAGAACCTTAATACTTGCAGGTACACAAAACTGTTTCTTGATAGGCCCAATAGGAATATTTCTGATTTTCTCATGGGGCTCGAAAGGAAGCAATGTAGAACCGTGGTTGGCATCATCACCGGCCACAGCTCGCTTAATGCTCATCTAACAAGAATGAGAGTTGTTGACAGCCCTGAGTGTCTGTCCTGCCTGGAAGGAGAGCCCGAGAGAACCGAACACCTTTTGTGAGTGGCCTTCCCTCGGAGGAGGCTGGATACTCTAGGCACTGCCCTCCTATCTATAGAGGAGTGGAAAAGCCTTCCTTACGAAGACTTGATTCGCTTAATTAAGAGGATGGGAAGGTTTTGGTGTGATAGGGCTTCTAAAAGGACAGCACAAAGAGCCGATCTGGCCTCCGTGCTAGGAATATCTCGTTCACTTCGACATTTCTTCTTTTACGAATAAATAAGTTAAACTATAGAATTGAGTTGTAGATTCAAAGTCGGAATCGAATTATCTGTTTAATCTCAGAGACTGGACTGTGATTATTTCGGCTGTTGCGATCATTATACAAAGCCGTAATTTGCACGCAGTTTATAAAACCAGGACATTGAATAATGTTAATATTTCCACCCTTCCAACCACTTCAGGAGTTCAACGTCTCCAAAACCGTTGTGCTGTGCCAGCACATCCTTGGCTAAACTTCTACGCAAACTATTCTATTTGTCTTATTCTTCGGGAAACTTTCCAACTGCTAGGAAACAAGCCCACGATCTTTATACTTTTAAAAATGGAGAAGGTAGTGATCCTTCAAACTAATTACAATCACGTATAGATTCTTTCGAAGGTTTTTGAATATATAATTAACTCCTAATTTTATATATCTAGAAATTAGCCAACTCATCAACGATCGCCAATATGGCTTCCGGTCTGAACACTCATCTGAGCATTTGCTGACTATTCTTACGAAACGTGTAGTTCAAGCATATTCCATTAATATTTCAGAAAGTAGACAAAAATAAATCCAAATTTTCGAAATTCAATCAATAAATACATGGCAATGAATGTAAATTTTCCTGTAATTATCACATATATCAATTTTGCAATATTTATACTAAAGTTACCCTTAAGTCGGCAAGTTTTTCACCTCATTACATTACAAAAAAAAAAAATCTTTAATTAAAGCGCAAAAATTTTAAAATTCATGTTTTCACTGGTGAACACGGATTAAGCCAGTAAATAATTTAAGCGAGATTCAACCAAATACCATTAAAATTCTTCTAAGGATACCGAGAATAAGCCAAAGCACTCCTTAATCCTTTTTTAATTGATGGGGGAGGAAAGAAAATAGATGGAATTAAATTAAAGCGAGGCGAGATATCTAAATTCCCCTAAAACGAGAATATAATCTCGCGCCAGTTGCCAACAGGTAATTGAGATTTTATGGACAAAAATTAGCTTTTCGATTTAAAATTGGCAGACCAGAGAAAAATTATGTGCCTGGTGTGAAACTTTTACTTTTGTCCAATACTTAAGGGAAAACAAAGTTTTAAGGGAGGGTGGAAGGGGGTCAAGCTATTTTAACTTTAAAAATGTTTTTTCGTTATTTTGCGCTTGTGTTCGTTCCGTTGACGACCGAACATCAGACCAATTGTACCAGCTCTGGTTGGATGGAGGTGGTTGAATGAAAAGAGGCGAGAAAAAATCTGTGGCTTCCTTGATTGAAGTTATTTTCCCTTTTCCCTGAATGAGAACTTTATTGGAATTGTTTTTCTTGAAAAATTGGAGAAACTGTCAGTAAATAATTTCTTGTTGCCTTAATGGGCGGAAAAGCCTCATCTCAAATGAAATAGTATCTCTGTTAACTCCCTTTATAGAGTTGAACAGATACAGGGGAAATATTAAGTTTTCCTGAATACATACATATATTGTTATTATCAAAGAACAGTTGAATGTTATTCGATTTTTCAATAAATATGGGAAGGAAGGAAACGCTATTCTTCAATAAAAAACATAAAAAATAAAATAAAAGGAATCCCATCCACATGCAGGAACATTGGGACTTAGCTTGACTTGAACAGTGATTTCTCTTGATATATCTATGCGGAGGAGTAGAGGGAGGAAGTAAAGTGCCTACGTCGACATCAATAAAACGTTTTAAATTGCACGTTTCATTCGATTTCCGGAAGTTTGAGTTTTTCATATTAATTCATGCGATGCTAGAAGATATGCCACACGTGCATGGATTTCATTTAAAGATTCTCGGAAGACAAACAACTTTTCTTTTGATTTTAAATTATAGCTGGGCGGTGTTTTACTTTCTATTTTTATATTTATTTGTGTATTTAATCAAGAAATATCGTTAAGAACCAAATGCTGTCAGCTGATGTCAATTACTATAATTGACATGTGATGTGCTGTGCTCGATAATCGCAATCGACCGATGTGTCAATTCCAATAAGTGCCATTCAATCAACTGCGTTTACAACTCTTAATTTGATGTGCTGAAATTAAACTGGTGTTGTGGTGTAGCGATTAAAAGGATATCGTGGTTGTTAATTCATTTTTTAATTATTCGATTTCAAAAGCCTGAGACGTTTACAAAATTTATATATATTTTTTTTTCAATAAAAAACAAGAACCTGTAATATCTAATTAATTTCCTAACTAAATATATCGTACTAAATTTTTAACTTATTAAACAAAATTTCTTTACAGTTTATAATGCATTCTAGATTTAAACTCACGTTTTTTAAATCATGCTAGATTTAATTACAACTATATTGTTCATGAATTGAATAATTATTCCAATTAAATGATTCTATTTTATCTTTTTATTGTCTGAGCATGTTTTGTGAAAAATTACCCTATAAGCATAATTTTCACTTTATGTCACAAACAATAAATTACAAATTCACTATTATTAAAGAACCAAAATCCTGAAAAATAAAATTGATTAGTTAGTTATTGTTCAGTTTGTGTGACATGAAATTATAACCTGTATGGCATGCAATGACGATCGTCCCATAACCTTAAATTGAGTAACCCAATTGACAACTATACCTTGCTGAAATTGTTTCAGAAAAAAAAACTTTTAATCCAAGATTCCAAATTGGCGAATTTTTCGAAGAAACACTTGAACTCCAAACAACAAATTATTAAAATTCGACGCGCTATACTATCTCCAAACAAAACATTGCAAGTGCAAATTGACCACCTTTTTTTTTAATGGACTTGTTGAAAAAACCCATGCATATGGAATAAATTATGACCACTTTGGCATATGTTTATCTTAAGGCAGAAACACATCCAAGCAAGCCTCAACCCTGGCCTCTCTCAGGCTTCCTCGCAGCTCGCCTCAAGGCTAGCCTTAGAGAAATGAAAACAAAATGATACCACTAGGCTCGGTGCTGTCATTGTAATTTTGCTAGTACATTTGTTGACAGAAGTAGGCCTGAGAGAGGAAAATTTTCAACAGTGAGCAAAGCGAGCTTTGCGGCTAGGCCTTGAGGCTAGCTGCTGGCTTGGTTTTGTGTTGCATCATTTAAAAACCCGTGTTGGAAATTTTGACAGCACCTCGAGGAAGCCTCGAGGCCTGGATGTGTTTCTGCCATTATGGCAACTCGAAAGAAAAGAGAGCGACTGAAGGAATGACCCGTCTTTTATAGCCAATTTCTGTTTCAATTTCATTATCCATAATGAAGAATTTTGAAAAAAATTGACCCTTTCTGACTGATGTTGGTTTTTTAATTGTTGTCATTAGATGTCAAAATGCATTGTGTATTTTTTGGCATGTTACCCATAAAGATTTATTATTACCTACATTTAATAATTTTAATTGATTTTTTACGAATTTTGCTCTACATTATCGACCCGCCATTTGTTAGTTCGCATGATTTCCGCTACTCCGTCTTGCTCGCATATAGCCTCTCTTTCACACTCGTTAATGTGAGCTGTCATTATAAAAATCGCGACTTACGTGAAAACGGCGAAAAATATCGCGGAACCAGCGCGATCATTAAATTCGCGCGATGATTTTGCCCGAATTTGATTTGTCAACTGTCAGGGGAAAATGAAGTTTCACGATGTTGGTAAAGTCGAACTGTCAACCGCGCGCGATGTAATTTTTTAGTGTTTTTTATTAATTAATCGTGTTTTGTGGATATTTCATCTCAGAAGATCATAGTACACATGTATTGTATAATATTTGTTGAAATTCGTTTAGTTTATTGCGTTTTTCTAATGTTGGTGGACACCTGTGCAGGTGAGCTTGTTGGGTGCTTTTCTCACTTGTGATGTCCACCAATCTTTAGCAGTCTTTTTGTATCTTGCTTGATTACCATGTTTGTATGTTTATTTTGTGATATGTGCACGTCATGGTAGGAAAATTGCTCATCATTTCCTGCTTTCTATGTTATTTATTTTGGTATGTTTCATGTGTAATAAAAAACTCTTTAGGTTGTTCCGTTCTTAGTATATTTATTATTAATTCAGCTATTATTCCATGTTTAAATACATTTAAATTCATTTGTAATAACTGCCCTTTTCTTTCAGATCATCGAGGGACCTATACACCTGTGCTGTACTGCAGGTGCAGGTATTATGCTTGTGTTACTTTACTTAGAATAACTTAAATTCTTTTCCCTTTCTTTTAGGTTTGTCGAACAGTGGGTTAGACACATAATTCCGAAATATAGAAGAATTGTTAGACATTTGTAAGGACTTTAAAAAATAAAAACAAAATAAACGAAAACAGATTGCCTGAAATGGGATTCATGTTATCACTTGTCGAGTATCATGCAATCACAGATTCGTTACTGCTTATGTTACTACATTTGATGAACTGTAACAGTGAGACTCGATCTTGCGAGAAATATTACCTCTAAGGCTTACATTAAACCGAAATTGTGTGAAGTGTAAATAATAGTCAGTCTCCAGAAAAGAAAAAAAAATTAAATCTTAGTCATCACCGGTAGTTTATTCCTCTATGAATTGGGGCTAGCGAACAATTACAACAAACTTGGCGAACTGTCGTGAACGGTGAAAGAAATGGTGGTGTAAAATGCAAGTACTTAATCAGAAAAAAATAAGATGACTATATTGTAAGCTCACTAACATTTTTTGAAATAACTCACAACGCTGCACTAGCTAGGCTAACCTGTTGTTGCGCCTCTTCCAAAGACATGGAGTGCAATGTGTTGGCTCTTAAATAATGAAAGATTTCAAGGCTCTGCCCTCATTCATTACCTCAGACCTGAGAAGTGCTAGACAAGATTGAATATCATTGTTCAAATCACGTTGTTATGAGGGTTGCCAGATTGCTGTCCATTCTTAACCACTACAACGGGCTGCCACTGTTTGAGGGTTCTTTTCTATTTTACATCAGCAATTGGGGATTTCAATTGCTCCGTCAATAATATGCCGCATTTTATATATTAGTATGTGTTTAAATTTCAGCCCTTTAAGTACACGCGTTCTCGAGTTATCGTGAGGACGGACAGACGGACAACATGCAAAAATTAAAATAACTCTTATTTTGATGCATGGGTGTCCAATACATTTTGCTCTACTATCATTATTTCTACACACGCAATGAGAAACTTAGTACACCCTTTAGATTTCATCTAGGGTAGAAGAATACTCTATATTAAATCAAATCTCCACTCAAAGTTACTGCTATAATTAATTCCAATATTAAACTACTAAATTCAATCAAATCACTAACGCAAGTTATTCAAAAGTTCAATAAGATGAAGGGAAGCCAAGACAAATAAAAAGAAAACACGAAGAATAGGTTAACTCAGCTAAATAAATTATGTTTGCATGCAATTCATTTAATATTCATTGTAGTTTTTATTTGAATGATTATTTCCAGATATTTGGTTTGGTTGTGTCTAACGATGCCAGCTTTTAATTATGCAAAAGTCATACAAAAATATCATAAATTTCAGGAAATGTACTTTGCATGTGCAAACGTACAACTGCTCTCAACCAAAACAAGTAAAACAAAAAGCAACTACGCTTCAATCACAACAAGTTGGTTACATGCTTTGACAACAACTTGGTGCATGAAATATAAAACACTCTTCTGTGACAGGATTTTTGGAGGACACTCTAAAGTCCTTTCCAATATTTCCATGTGATTGGAGTAATGAGCACATTCAATTTGGTTATAAAAATAGGGATGAAAGCTTTTTATTGATTCGCTCAAAATTCATCCCAGCGTTTCGAGGACTTATTTTCTACCAGGAGTTTTATAGAAAATCTCTTGATGCTGCTGAAGGCAAAATTTCACTCTTACGGGCCCATGAGAATAATTTCACTAAATTTTCTTCATCTCCCTTCTCAATTCAGGTAATTTGCATGCGATATTGTTAAAAATTCAAAGGGAAATTTTCACTCAGCTCACATTTCTGTGAATAGGGTAGGAGTTAAGGTGACTAAAAGAGTTTCTACGTGTTGTACTAAACTGAATAGAAAAAAGTGAAAAAACAATGCATCAAATAAAAGATGCTTTCGAGAGACCTGCAAATATGCATTCTCCATATACAAAAGATCCAAAAAATATAAAAAACACTTGCGGCCCTGACCGCACCTGACCTACATCCTGATTTGGGCTGGCGCAGCACCAGAATCTACACGTTAGGTGTTCATGTATCACTTTGGTCGCCCAATCGACGGGAATGCTTTTTACCCATCTATACATATTTACATTTGTACGGTTGGTACATATGAATGAATATATGTTTTAGCAGGAAGCATCTACATGTATGTTCCACAAACCCCGGCAGGACATAAATAGAATAGGATCAGAAGTCCCTGAAGTTGTTGCATTGTAATGGATGCGAGCTGCTTTTGTAAATGTAAATTGAACTCAATATGGGAATTTGTAGATACAATACAGGCACACAATAGTGTCCTTTTCATTAGAAGGATATCATCGATATGAGAAATATGATCTATCTTACTGCTATCTTGGAAATATTTTCTGGAAAAGTTAATTAATACGTTGAGTTCAATGAGTTCAATGTTTATTTCATACGGAACACTGATGGGTTTATGAATATTTTTGTTTAACTAACTCGGAAAGTGATAATTAGGTCGCACTAAACATAATGAAATCGCCAAATACTTTTTCTGAAAAAGAAAAGATACGTATCAGCACGTATAAAGCGGAAGCACCAAGATGTATGGCTTGCCCAAAATACACAAGAAAGATCTTCCAATGAGACCATTTGTTTCATAGTATGAGCTCTTTAAATTTATGGCAAACATTCTACGCTAATTAACGATTAGCTCGAGGTATAATGTTAAAAATTCGTTCATAGCCCCCACCTTGATTCCACTGAGAGTATGGTGTCACTAGATATGGTAAATCTTTTTACCACCATTTCCACCCGTCTTTCCTTACGCATTATTGAAGAAAAGTGGGAGCAGTTCTCCGATATCTCAAATATTCCAAAAAATAAGTTCACGGAGATTCTACAATTCTGCATCATTGAATGTAACTATTTCCAATTCGATGGACATTTTTCAGGCAGATTTTCGGAATGCCAATGGGTAACCCGCTCTCCCCCATCATAGCGGACATGGTCATGAAAGTGCTGTTGAATAGCACTATGACTAAACTTCCGTATCAACCTAAAATTATAGTTAAGTATGTTGACGATCTCTTTCTGTATTGCCACAGAAACATATTCGGGCTGCATTAAATATATTCAACGGTTTTCACACAAAAATGTAATTTACTGTACAAATTGAATCGGATGGTAGGATTACTTACCTTGAAATATTAGCAGTACCCAAAAACCATACCATCATTACAGATTGGTATCAGAAACCTACTACATCAGGCAGATTGTTGAACTACAACTCCAATCATCCGAAATACCAGCAAATCAATACAGCTAAGAATCTCGTCGATAGAATACTCGCACGACAGATTAAATATTTACTTACCAACTATAAACCTAAGCATCTGAATAATAATGGCACTGACACAACAACTGACACCACACAACACGACAACATGATATAGCTAAAATATATCGAAGTGTCAAATATATTCCAGGTCTGTCTGAAAACTCAAAAAGGTAGTTTCTGGAAAAAATAACCAGTCTGTGCGGCCCTTAAAGCTGACAATGCTATCAGGCGGAAAGGATAGGAAAGAGAGTGAACCTTCTACAGACCTGGTTTATAATATTTCACGCCCAGTTTTAAACAATTCAGAGTGCTGTAACATTTGTTTTGTTTATTTGTATCTTTAAGCTCAAGACTAGGCTTAATTTGCCGCTTTATAGTCTTCAAGCTTTAAAGGTAAGCAAGGCAAGGCTATATGCCGCTTTACTGCCTCTGCTTAGGTCGGTTGATCAGGCTGAAGAGTGCCGCTTTGTGATCAGTAGGCTATGAAGCCGAATTACGAGAAATGAATATACTTCAATGCAGTAATAATCAAGTCTGAGTTCTTTATTCTTTTCTTCGTCTTTTATATAATTGTTTTACATAGATTCTTATGGAAAATCATTCCATAAGCAAGAAATGGCAATTTCAAGAAATGAATTGTCCAATAAGCAAATTCATTGCTTTCTTACTTATTGAATGACCTTTCACAATAATAATTTACATCAATTGTTATGACACACATTTTTGTCACCTACTTGACTTACTTGTAAATGGTATCAAATTGCTGATTCTTAAGATTGTAATTTCTTTTAATAAATCGGAAGTAAATTGTATTTCTGTTTTGTTTTGTTTTGCTTTGCAATATGAGATATATTTGCTTACAAGCATGATATGGCGCTTGCACAATAATATATGTGCGTACAATGATGTGCTCATATCATGTCATTAAGCATTGTGCATTATTATTATTCATGCTATGTATGTACGTTTGTATATACGTACGTAATGTGTATACTACAGTGCAAGTAAATTGCTTAAAAATTCGCTTGCGGGTCACAGCTATCGAATATAAAAAAGACTGCTTCAGCTGGCCACTGGGGGATATAAACCACTATCCAGACTTGAACAATACAACGATTTTAAATAAAGAAAAAAATATTAGTAAGAGGATGTGCCTGGAGGCCAGCAAACATTACGATACACGAACACGATTCGTTAAGATGAACTAAGACATCGATTTCGAAGTCGCTTTCGATTCAATATCGATCAGAAAAAGAGAAAAAAACACTACGAGTATATCGAGTCGTAAAAACGATTCGATACCGAATCGTTTTATCGAAATTATCTCGAACTTTTTTAATGTATTTTGGTTGTACATAATAGCCTTATATACTCGAGGTATCTTTGAAAAAGTGAATCGATATCGAAACGGGTTAACGAGTTATTACCTGTTACACACCTTAGACAGAATATCTTCATAATGATTTCATTTATCATTTTCTTGAAGTAAAATTAAAGGAAATGGTTGTTGTTGGTGATGACATGATTTTTTCTGACAAAAAGCACCACTATCGATGAGAGTCAGTTAGAAATGAAAGAATTTTCTAAAATGCGCATGAATTTTGCAATGGAATAAATTCTCAGAACTTACCGTTTCTACTTGACTCTTCATAGTAGGTAAAACTTCGAATACATTTAGTTAAAATGAAAAATTATCGAAAAATCAGATCAGCAAATTGTTTTGAGCCAAAACCTCGAGTTCATCTTAAAAAGCGAAGTATTCTCAATGATGAATTTTATTTTCTCCCGAAATTATTTCTTTCCTACTCTTTACTTCTTCGAGAATTCTTCGTAAAAGCAAAACTTCGAGAAATTGTTTGCTGGGAGGCTTGCATATTTACACCACCCCAAATACAAATCGTAATCTCTGGCTTAAACTTCGAGATCGAACCCGATATCGAACAGACAACAGACTACCAGCGTAGTAAAAGGAACATGATTCTCGACTTATCAACCGGTGATTCTCTCTCGATGCGAATTGCTGTAGATCCTAAGACGAACCCAAATCGATGTTAAAACGAAGTTATATGCGCACAATTGTGTTTGAGATAGTGGTGTTATATTTCTTATATATTAAGAAAAGCGAGCTATTCTCGCGTCGTAAGTGATCCGTTCACAGCGAGTTTTTATGGACATTTAATTAGAGCCGTGGAAATGAACAGTGAAAAATAAGGTCCGTGAACATTATTGTCTTGGTCAGTTCATTGCCCCTTTAATTATAGGCATCAATTATCAGATAATCACTAGACACTTTAGCACATGCCACTAAGCAGAAAAGTATTTTTGTTTTGAACATTATCAGTAAGTGATGAGTCATTTGAATCTTACTCAGAGAAACCAAGGAATCTCGCAGTAAGTTCGAAGCATCATCAGAGAAATCGAGAAATCTCAGGCAATTGTCGTCCTGGGGCCGGATTCTGTAGCACGGAGAATTTGGGAATTTGGGAGATGAGAATTTCGTTTTCTTAGAATTCTTAATTCCCTAATTCTCCATTCCCAATTCACTAGCATGGTTGGAGAATTAAGGAAAACGAAAGGAATGTGAAAAAGTGCGAAACGCCTGGGACGATTAAGGGTATCAATTTTTGTTGTAGAGGGTTAGATTTTTTTTCATATTTGAGGTACATCCGTCTATTATCTTCTACTGTCGAAATAAATAGAAATTTCTGTCTCGTAGGGGTAGTTTTTGAAGGATGTAGGAGGGTAGGTTTTCTCGAGTTTTTCCGGGATAACGAGAGAATGGAGAGTAGAAAGAGAATGTATGTGGTATCAAATATAATGGGAGCTCAGGGCAAACAAAATAGGCTTAGGAAATGTGGCGGGAAGAGTGCGGGGTAGAAATGGGGGCTGATTAACGGAAATTAAAACAAAAATAAGACAATATCAGGAGCTGTAATAATTCGCAGGGGTAAGCTCAGGATTTGTAAGCCCAATAAAAAAAATAAGAATTCACTTTGGTAATTAGATATGCATGGGTATTATAGGCTATATTTTATTTCGATTAACGGTAATTTGCAGATTTGAGTGGCCTCGGCGGTAAATTTTGCTATCGCAACATTCACGGGCGCCTAACTGTATGTGGGAGTGCTGTAGATTATTGGGGTTTTTCTGATAGATTAATGGTTTAGAGTACAAAAATATAGGTGAACAATTTTGTAGGGTAGGTGTTTTGGGGGTTGGGGGTCGTACCACCCCTCATAGGGGGTTGTCCAAACTACGTCATGTTTGGTACCAAATTAAAGAGGAAGTAGAGGGTAATCGGGTGGTGTAGTTTGTATTTGATCATTTTAACGTGATAGCTGAATTTTGACCGCCGAAGATCGATTTTTTTGCACTACGGTCATATACACCACAGTTTCCATATTTTGCATATATTTCTTCCGTTCTTTGTTTCACATCCATTAGTACTCCGTTGTGAACATTTTTGTCATGGGAAGTAAATTTCCACAACTTACTAGTTCTTCGCAATGATGAGTTGAAAATATGTCAATTTTTGTACCACAAACGGCCATTTTTTCACCTTAAAATGGACTGATACACTTCTTTTACAGTTATCTCCAAAACCGTTTATCGGATTCAAAAATTAATTACATATTTAATTAGGGGAGAAAATTTAGATGCGATTTGATCCTACACACAAGCTTTATCGTGTATAATTAAAAATTTTACAGCATCTCTTCTGTAGTGGAAGACGACCAAATTGATCATTTTCGCGTGATTTATAATTTTTAGCGGGTACCTTGAGAGACAACATCCATGTTCCTCTGCAAGTATTGCATGGATTTTCATAATTATTTTTTTTAAATATAGCCAGGATATGCAGTGAATACATAGCTCAATTTGAAATTCCTAGATACCTAGATACCTTCATAAAACGCAACAAAAGCAGAAAATACAATTTTTCTACTTACTTTTCCACAAGCATAAGTTGTTTTTTATTTTACATTGCAGCGTTCTGCATTTAAATGTTAATTTATTATTGTTTCGCTCAGTGTTTTGTATATTTTTTCAAAAGTAATTACTGTTATTATTAATATTTTTCGTAAGTGATACAGAGATTGTAAATTTTCGCAAAGACTTACCTACTATAGTTACCTTATAGACAAGATCACCTGAAGACGCGGAGTATTCACGTGAAGCGTCGTGACATATTTTAAATAAAACAATTTAGACACTAATCTGTGGTTTGTTGCCTAAAACAGAGGCCGATAGGCTGAGCATCTTAATCTAGCATATTTTACTATACCTATTTTCTTAAGATTCCGTACATCAAAAGGAGAAAAACGAAACCCTTATAAGATTACTCTTACGTCCGTCTGTCTGTCTGTGACATAAGTTTTTATCGAAAACGACATGACATATGAATTTTACATTTGGCAGAATGGTAGGAATTGACGTTAGAATATAGAGACAACAGGAAGT